>CAJHQP010000348.1:0-207992 GCA_905132765.1 Moricandia arvensis
CATTCCTAAATGTATCTGATGAGTGTAGCTTGCTACTGTATTATAAACACATTTTTATGTTAGCAATGTAAATTTGAAGTTAGCCCACATGCAATTATATTATATTTATCATGAAATTTGAAACACTATAATATACACCAACGGAGAAAATAACTGTATATTTTTTATATTGCACCAAACCTCAAATTAATACAGTTCAGAGAAAATCTCGAATCCAACGAGTAGGAACAAAGATAGATCTAATCAAAACCTTCAAGAACATAATCTGGAGACAACATAGAGACATAGACCTACAATTTGTGGGGAGATAAAAGAGTAATAAATACTTAGATTAGTTCAAGCGGATTGATTTTTCAACTTTTGCGGATCATGAAATTTGAGGATCGAATTATGAATTTTGAATGAAGTAGAAAAGAAGAAAGAAAAAAGTTGGATATTTTCAAATTATTTATTGTTTTTGATGTATGTGAAATGCAAAAGACAAGATATTCATTGTTTTTCTTCGGTTGCTATTTCCTTCTTTGTTTTGTTTTTTTTTTCTCTCTTTTGTATTAGGAATACAATAATATTTAGTATTTTGTAAGATCATGTATAATGGTTTCAATATCCTACCCACTTTCAACACCCTTATTTTTCCCTTTTAACATTCCATATCATCTTCTCCTTCTTTTACCTAATTTATTCAACACTCGTCTACAATGGTTAGTTTTAAAAAATTCAACATCCTACCCCATAATTTTTAATTCTTATATTTTTACAACATAATAATTACATATTAATACTTAACTTAAAACTAAAATAACATAACCTTTAATAATACTTATTTTCAATTATTATATTTAGCTTAAATTTGATATAATACCAAAATCAATATTAAAAAATATTTTAAATTAAAAACATAATCGTTTTTAAGTTAGATATTTACCTAATTTTATTGAAGTGTACACTACTAAGTGTACACTACCAAATAACAAACACACATTATTGAAGTGTACACTACTAGGTGTACACTACCAGGTAAGTGACTAGGTGTACACTACCAAGTAAGTTACTAGGTGTACACTACTTAATAACAAACACACATTATTGAAGTGTACACTACCAGGTGTACCCTATTAGGTGTACACTAAACAGTTTTGTACATAAAATAAACAACTAGGTGTACACTAAATAGTTTAGGTGTACACTAAACAGTTTAAATGTACACTTAAACTTAATATCAACTAATTTCTAAATAGGTCGTGGCTCAACTTCTTTAGCAGTTGTTTGTTCTTGTTATCGAGATGTTCTTTTTCACTTAGCTTCAAAAACATCTTCATTTTTTTTGGTTTCATTCTTTTCTTTCATCAGTTGATTCACCTCCTCTTGTCTCTTGGCTATTTTGTCCAATCGTTCCAATTCTTACTCTTTGAATTGTTTGTATTCATTCCACTCTTCGTTGACCACTTCCAAAGCTGCACCTTTACTTTTCTTTTTGACTTTTTTTTTTGCTGTCTCTCTCCCCATTGGACGAGCACTAAGTAGCCCCAAATTTTGATCGGTGGTCCATTTAGGGCTTCTGCGGCGAGCTTGAGCTAAATCATCTGCATTTTCTTCTGGAATGGGTTGACTAACACCGCTCATGCCACCAAGAGCTATTTGTGTAGAAAATTTGGGAAATTCAGTTGTTCTCGGAACAATTTCATCATCCGTTAGAGTAGAAGAAAGAAGAGGCCTTTGATAAAAGTATTGCATCATCGAACCATAATTTGGAGGATAATTCGGAACAAATGATGGCATGAAGAAATTTGGTGAAAAACCATAATTTGGCAAATTTAGGGATTGGTTGGAAGTTTGGTTTGGAAATTTATAATTGTTGGGATTTTGGAAATTAAATGAAAAATTAGAAGAGTTTTGAGTGTTAAAAGATTATTATTGGGATCCATTTAACAAAACAAAAAGTTTAAAACACTTAAATAGTTGATTATAATGAAAATGACGTTTTTGTGTCTAAATGAGATGAGAGTGATCTCTATTTATAGAGAAAAAACTAGAATTTTGATGTATTTTTTTCAAAAAAGTTTTATTATATAAAAATTGTATTTGAACTATTGGGTGAGGATAAAAATCAAAAATAATCTCCACAACCTATCATAAAACAACTTTAAAATCTTATCCAGATTTAAAAGGGAAAAAAATTGTGATACTCCATTCGCGTGTACCCACGCTCGCCATGTGGAGACCAACCAGAGAGTGACATGTAGCAATACATACCACAAATTTTTTTTTTCAGCTGTTGAAATATTTCAACACATGTTTATACCACGTACACAAACACATATTATCAACATCCTTATTGGATGAGTTTCATCTGTTGAAAATGTATTTCAACACTCCCATTGTGGGTGGTATAAGGGATAAGTGAATTATGTCTCCTTCTTTGTGTATACACCTAAAGCACATCTACATGTCTATAAATGCAAAAACGTGTCATTCATCGAAGGCCAAAATGGTAATCTTATTTGTCCAACACAAATACCCATTCCCATATTTTTATTGTTTTTGGTATTCTCCTAATTTCCAAATTATTTCTGGGTTTTCACCCAATTCACTCTAAAATTAAAGTAATAACTAGTTGATTTTTCCGTGCTCATACAAGGTTTTAAACATTTTCAAAATAAATATATTATATTTTTAACATTTTAATTTAAATTTAAATCATTATAAAATTTATTTGTATGATTTATTTTAACCGATATTATTTTATTTTAATTGGACATGTATATTTGAATATATAATATTTAGTCTATTTGGTTATTACTTCAATATAGTGAATTGTCTTAACTTTTTCAAATTTAACCATAATATTTTTTCCTCTGAATAGATTAAAATTTTGATTAGTCAAGTTATTTGCATTTAAACTTTTGATTTTGGGTATAAGAATTTGGATAGTGTAAGTTATTCATTTTTGGATTATATTAAATTACATTTTTTGTAACAATATATTGAATTACATATATTTTTTTCAAATCGAAGTATAACTACTTTTGATTCTAGTTAAACAAAATTTGGTTTGTTTTATTTATTGCATTGGTCCAGTTCTTCATCTTAAATATGTAATCTAACTTCTATTTTTTTTAATAATTTGATATTTGTTGATTTGTAAAAATAGTAAAAAAACTAGTAATAATAAGTAAAAAGCTTCATAAATTGGCATTACCGATAACAATTTTAAAATTTTTGAATAGATATCACTATTTATAAATTAATTTGTTTTTAAATTCTAAGCAACTGTATACTTTAGATGTATAAAGGTTAGATTAAATATGTTATAAATAATATCAACCCTAAATATTTATATTGGTTTATGTATTCTTATTTTATGTTTATCAGGTTGAATAAATATTAAACTTTAAATGTTTTAGTGCTATATTAGGTTTATTAAAGTTTGTAATTTTGTTATTTATGTAGTTTGCTAAAAACTTATACAAAAAAAAATAAAAAATTTAAAAAATTTAACACACTTATGCAAAAAGAATTAACATCTCAAAAATAGGAATTAAAAATATATTTAGTTCATAAAGTATATAAGCTTATGTTATTTAAATTACTTTAAAAATATGAGAAAATAGATTGATATTAATAAATACATTTATTGCTTTTAAAATATATATTTTGTTGTTTTTGATTATGTTTTAAAGAGATGATTTTTTTTAACATCAAGTTTTTTTTTTGTGAATTTTATTTTATAAAATAACATTATATACAAAATATGTTTTCGCGCTCATATATGTATAAAATATAGTTTCATAAAAATTGTTTTCTCTTTCCCTTATTGAATATATTTTTCTTTTTCTTTTTATTATATATAAGTTATGGGAAATTGCTAAAAATATCACTTTCCTTTTACCACTTTTTAAAAATACCTTAATCACTTTTACCCTTGTTTTTAAGAGAAAAAAAACATATTTATAACCCTTGGATTAATTAATCTAAGACTTAGAGTTTGGAGTTAAAGGGTGGTGTAGGGGGGTAGGGTTTAGGAAATTTAAAATTTAGAATTCTAATTAATTTAAAAAAAAAATTACCTCTTAAAAAAGTGGTATTTTTGAAAATGTCTTTTTAATGAAGGTAAAATGAAAAGTGGTACCACAAAAATAGTATTTTTGAAAATTCCCCATAAGTTATTTGAAAAGTATAAGGAAAGAAGAAACGAAAAATAAAACTTTTACTAAAAGAAATTATAAATTCTTCTCTTAATAATGACAATTATATATAATTATTTTAATTTACGAAGGGTGTATTTGGATAACTAACCATCAAAAGAGTTAACGTGAGCACGATACGTTGGAAACTCACTTTTCAAATAATACTAGAGATTTTCAAAAGAAAAAAGAGTTAAATACATTTATGTTTTTTCTTAAATCGATGAAATAAAATATAAAAATAATAATATCAAAATACAAACTTATTTTTTTTATTTTAAAATAAAATAACAATATCAAAATACAAACTTATTTTTTCATTTTAAAATAAAATAACAATATCATATTTTAAATTATTATTTCATATTGTAGAAAATCTTCTAGTATGGTTATCAATTTATTGATCGAAGGAACTCTGCCAGACTTTTCAAATAGGTTTGATGAAACCTACGTAATACATTTCATAAACCATCAACATACATTAACCATAGATGACAAACATTCTTCTTCTAAGCCATACCGAAACTGATTTACAAACTTTCAGATCATCTTAGACGAACTCACGTGGCTCAGGTTCTCTGCAATAGCATCTCTGATCCTCCTAAATGCTTCTCCTTCTCCAGACCTCTTTGTCTCCTCCTCATAGTCTTCATCTTTTCTCATCTCACCATCATCCACCCATTCCTCCTGTAAATCATCATCATTGTCTCCAGAATCCACAAGAAAGTTATGCAACAAGCAGGCCGTAGTTATGACAAACGGCAGAAACTCCACAGTCTCCGGTTTCCATTTCCTATCAAGAATCCGCCACCGAGCTCGAACCTTAGCAAACACAATCTCTACAGTTCCTAATGCACTCTGAACCACATTGTTGAATTCTCCAGCATCTTCTTCCTCCTCGTTTGAACTATAAGGAGTCACAAGCCATGGCAAAAGGGGAAGACAAGAATGTCCAAGAATGTAAGGATGCACCGATATACCATTTCCAAGTCTGCAGGGAGGTCCATTCAAGAAGCTTCTAGATTCCGAGAAAAGCTTGGTTTGCCGGAAAATAGCTTCTGGTTTCATGGCGCTAGGCCATCCAGCTGAGATATCTGCAAATCTGCCAGTGGAATCAACCACTGCCTGAACAGTCAGTGACTCGAGAAGCTTCCCATGGACATGGAAGCTCCCGAATCCTAACACACCACAGCAATTTGGGAGCAATCGAGGTGAATAATCAGGTTTAGGATCACCGAGTAGCCCTAATTTCTCGTTTATGAGCTTACAGACGGTGAAGAAAACGCGGGAAGCGTCGGCGACGGAAGCGAACCCGAATCGGAGGAGGAGAGACTTGTAGGAAGCGTTGTGAGCAAGACGGAAGATTGTAGCCGCGAGCGACGGAGAATCAGTAGAGGTGAGGATGGAGAGGAGGTTGAAGAAAGTTGGCTTTGACATACGGAAACAGATACACCAGCGAAGATCGTCTTCGTCGGCGGAGTTTACAAAGCGCTCGAACCACGTCGTAGAACTGGAACTGCAGCAGTGGGAAGGCGCGTTTGGGAGATATGAGAGGAGAGATTCAAGGCGGAGAGACTGGTATGGGGGGAGGATGAGATCGTTTGTTTCCAGAAACGAACGGGTCACGACGGCGGCGGATGAAAGACGGCTAACAATTCCATCATTTTCAAGGAGATTTCTCTCGGATTTTCGTTTTTTGGATTTCACCAGACTTCCACTTCCAGTCGATTTCACGGTGGCGGACGATTTTCCGGCGGCGGCTACCATAGCTTATCGAAATCACTGAGATGCTAGGGGACAAACTTGGTATATATTACTTGCAAGTAACAAATATGTTGTTTGTTATAAATAAAAGGTAAAGGAAATATATTTTAATAATATATATGTATCATACGTAAAAGAGATTGAGGAAATAAAAACTTATTTTTATTTTTATTATATTTATTGTGCACACACACACAAAAGTATAAAAGGCAAAAAATCTATTTATAGAAAAAGATTATTTGCTTACCCATTTTCTCATTACTACACATAATGACACGTGTTAATGATGAAGCTAGTGTAAGAGAAAGACAACTGTCTTTTGATGACTAATCATATTTTCAACACTCTCCCTTGATTAGTCATCTTGTATTACGTACTACATCGTTAAAACCTTAGTCGTAAAAAAACCCTTTAAGAAAAAAACCATGATAAAGGAAAAAGAGTACAGTGACGTAATCTCTCCCTAAGAATAATAGACACAGTTTCTTTTTCTTCACAGGTCACGCAAATGCCGCATTCCGATACCGTAGACGTGTTTTCGGAATGTTGTAGTAGGAAGGGCCTTTGTAAAAAAGTCAGCTGGATTGTCACATGATCGTACATACTTTATGTCCACTTCTTTATTTTTCTCGAGCTCCCGTATGTACGAGAAAAATCTTGGAGGGATGTGTTTTGTTCTGTCGCTCTTTATATAACCTTCTTTAAGTTGAGCGACACACGCCGAATTGTCTTCAAATATTTTCGTCGGCTCTTTCACGTCAGATATTCCACTTGCTTCTTGTATGTGATGACTCATTGACCTAAGCCACACACATTCTCGACATCCTTCGTGAAGCGCAATAGTCTCTGCATCATTTGATGAAGTTGCAACCAGAGTTTGCTTCTGGGAATGCCAAGAGATCGCGGTTCCACCAATTGTAAAAACATAGCCGGTTTGCGATCGAGCTTTATGAGGATCTGATAAATATCCTGCATCTACAAAACCAACCATACCAAACTCGAGTTTTCTAAAATAAATTAACCCTAGGTCAACTGTACCTTGAAGGTAATGGAATATATGCTTGATTCCGTTCCAATGCCTACGAGTAGGAGAAGAACTATATCTTGTAAGTAGGTTAGTAGCAAAAGCAATATCAGGTCTTGTACAATTTGCAAGGTATAGTAGCCCACCGATAGCGCTCATATAAGGTACTTCAGGCCCGAGTACCTCCTCCCTATCTTCACAGGGTCTTAAAGGATCTTTCTCTACATCGAGAGATCTATTTATCATTGGAGTACTCAAAGGAGTCGCTTTGTCCATATAAAAGCGTCTCAATAATCTTTTCGTATAATTTGATTGATGCACAAATATTCCTTCTCGGAGATGCTCAATCTGGAGCCCAAGACAAAACTTTGTCTTGCCGAGATCTTTCATTTCGAACTCTTCTTTCATATGAGTTCGTGCATCATCAACCTCCTTTTGAGTTCCAATTATGTTCAGGTCATCAACATACACATCAATGATCACAAAGCCAGATGACGATTTCTTAATAAAAACGCATGGACATATCGCATTGTTCACATATCCTTTTCTCAATAGATATTCACTTAAGCGATTGTACCACATGCATCCGGATTGCTTTAATATGTAAAGTGATCTCTGTAACTTGACCGAACAAATCTCCCTAGATTCTACTTTCAATGCTTTTGGCATTTCCAATCATTCAGAGAGTTTCATGTATATATCATTATCCAATGATCCATACAAATATGCAGTCACAACGTCCATAAGATGCATTTCAAGATTTTTCGATGCCGCTAGGCTCATTAAAAATCTAAATGTAATTGCATCCATTACCGGGGAATACGTTTCCTCAAAATCAATTCCCGGTCTCTGAGAAAAACCTTGGGCAACTAATCGGGCTTTATATCGTGTTATTTCATTCTTTTAGTTACTTTTCTCACGAATACCCACTTATACCCAACATGATTCATATTCTCAGGCGTTATGACTATAGGTCCAAAGACATTTCTTTTATTTAGGGAGAGTAACTCAGTTTGTATGGCCTTCTTCCACTCCTCCCAATCATGTCTTTTCATACATTCCAATATGGACCTTGGATCTGGATCATCACTTTCATGATCTATTTCTTTGGACACAGAAAATGAGAACATTCCATCAACATCTTTTATCTTATTTCTGATCCATAATTTTTCATCTCGGGCGTAGTTGATGGAAATCTCATACTTTTCTGTTCCCTCCTCGTCATCTAGATCCTTATCTTTATTTGGTTCTTCTAGAACCTTTTTGTCTATGCTTTCTTTCAGATATTTTTCAGTATCAGGTTCTTTTGGAACCTTTCCATTTTGCTCAACCAATTTCTTTTTCTTTCGGGGATTTTTATCTTTAGAACCCGCTGGTCTCCCCCTCTTTAACTGAACCCTAGGTTCATTCATTGTGTTTCCATCAGTTTGTCCTTCAGGAACAACAACTCTTGATGGAACATTTTCAACGGGTATATATGACTTCGTCATCCTTCTCGTATCTGTGAACGCATCTGGTAACTGGTTTGCCAAGTTGTGCAAATGCACAATTTTCTGAACTTCCAGCTCTCTTTGATTCGTAGGGAGATCAAGGTGTCACAGCGACTGTGTACACCAAGTAATCTCTTTAGGAATTTCTCTAATTTCTCCCCCTAATGCTGGAAATTCTTCCTCATTAAAATGGCAATCGGCAAATCGTGCCGTAAACATATCACCAGTTACTGGTTCAAGATATCTTATTATACTTGGTGACGTATAACCCACATATATTCCCAATCTCCTTTGTGGGCCCATTTTTGTCCTTTGTGGTGGAGCTATCGGAACATAGACCGCACACCCAAAGACATGGAGATGGGATACATCTGGTTCTTGCCCAGATGACAACTGTAATGGGGAGTATTTATTATCTGCACTCGGTCTCAGCCGAATCAGTGCAGCCGCATGCAAAATAGCATGACCCCATACTGAAATTGGGAGCTTTGTTCTCAATATCAACGGTCTTGCAATCAATTGCAACCGTTTTATCAATGACTCGGCCATACCATTTGTGTATGAACATGAGGAACTGGATGCTCCACATCAATCCCCACTGACATACAATAATCATTAAAGGCTTGCGATGTAAACTCACCAGCATTATCAAGCCTTACTTTCTTTATGGCATATTCTGAGAACTACGTTCTCAACTTTATTATCTGGGCAATGAACTTTACGAAATCTGTATTTCTTGTCGTCAAAGACAGACATCTGACCATCTACTAGATGTGTCAATCAGTACCATGAAATACTTAAACGGCCCGCACAGTAGGTGGATCGGCCCACATATATCACCATGTATTCTTTCTAAAAACAATGGTGATTCATTGCCAATCTTTGCTGGTGATGGTCGAGTTATAAGTTTTCCTTGATAACATGCATTACATGTAAACTCGCCCGTTTGCAAAATTCTCTCGTTTTTCAACGGATGGCCATTTAATTTTTGTACTATCTTTCTCATCATGACTGAACCAGGATGTCCTAGCCTCTCATGCCAGATTTTAAATGTATTAGTAAACTTCATGTTTACTGTGGCATAAGACTCAGTCATGTTTATTTTTGTACAATATAGTCCAGAGGATAACATTCTTAACTCTTCCAGTATATGTTTCCTCTCGGACTTAATGCAAAGATATTCAATGCTGTCTTTCCTCATAGTTTCAATATGATATCCATTTCTTCGGATATCCTTAAAACTTAATAAGAGTCTACGAGACCTGGGGGAATATAATGCATCATTTATTTCAAATCTCGTCCCCCTTGGCATTGAAAAACTGACTATTCCAGAGCCCTTAATAATCTTTGCACTACCAGATATTGTACTTACGCTTTTAGCGTAATCTTTTATTTTGGGACTGGAGAAATATTTCTTATATTTAATTATCGTGTGCGTTGACGCACTATCTGCCAAACACATATCTCCATCTATAGTCTCAAAGTCTGGCATTTTCTGAATTTATTCATAAACATATATTATTAAACATGAAACATAACATATAATTCTTACAACAAAAGATATAGATACTATAATACATTAAACTTATATCACATCGATTTTACATTACTCATCGATTCTTTCTGAATCAAACAGAAAGTATGATACGTCGAGATGAGTATCATCATTTAAACCATGAAAGGATGACCCGGGTTCATCAGAGATAAAGTTTTTTTCACTTCCTTTCTCTTTCGCTTTTTGGGATTCTCTGTACAGATCGGCTAAGTGTTTTGGCGTACGACAACCACGTACCCAATGACCTTTCATACCGCATCTGTAGAAAACCTTTTATGTTTGCCTTTTATCATCCCGGCCCCTTTCGTTTTTGTGGAATTCCTTATTATTTCTTTCATCATATGGACGGAATCTTCTTCCTCGTCCTCTTCCACGACCATGATAACGGTTTCGACCACGTCCACATCCTCGTCCTCTCCAATTATCATAATTGGATGATGCAGCATTTGCTTCGGGGAATGGAGCAGATTCAGTGGGACAAGCATGATGGTTTAAAGTCACGAGTTGGTTATTCTGTTCCGCTACAAGGAGGACTTGCATAAACTCTGAGTAACGGGTATATCCATTCGCCCAGTATTGTTGCTGTAGGACTACATTTCCAGGATGGAATGTGGAGAGAGTTTTCTCGATCATATCATAATCACTTATTTTCTCTCCACATAACATCATCCTAGATGTAATTCCGAACATCGCGGAATTATACTCACTTACACTTTTGTAGTTCTGAAACCGGAGATGGATCCACTCGTGTTTAGCTTTCGGTAAGATCACATATTTCTGGTGATCGAACCTCTCTTTTAAAGATTGCCAGAGGTCCGCAGGATCCTCTTTCGTAATATATTCATCTTTTAAACCATCATGTATGTGGTGTCGTAAAAATATCATGGCTTTAGCTTTTTTTCATCCGACACCGTTTTTGAACTATCGATGGTTTCCAAAAGCCCGTTTCCTCTCAGGTGCATTTTTGCACCCACTGCCCAAGTCATATAATTATTTCCCGTAATATCAATGGCATTTATTTTGAGCTTTGTCAAATTCGACATGATAACTGTATTAATAGAATAACATACTTTAAAATATAATAAAAACGAGAATTTAAATACAGAAATTAAATGCATAAATTAAAATTAGAGGCTTAACCTCTTCAGTGATCCGAGGAGACAAAGTCTTCCATATTGATCATTTTTTTCAAGGTTTGAGGAGACAAAGTCTGCCATATTAACCTTTTTTTTTATTCAAGGTCCGAGAAGACAGAGTCTACCATTTTGACCTTTTCTTTTTATTCACGGAGGCAAAGCCTACCACGTGTTTCTCTGATCGTGAAGGCAGAGCCTTTCTTAACAATCAGTCGGGGAAGACAATGCCTATTATCCCGAAAAATAAACGGAGTAGGCCTAACCTCTCACTCCGGAACAATAATAAAATTAAAATAATTAAAATTATTGAAAAACATAAATTAAACATTACCTCGCTAGTATAACCTCAGTTGGTATAAGAGTCTCGTGCTGATAACGTGTTATAAATAAAAGGTATAAGAAATATATTTTAATAATATATATGTATCATACGTGAAAGAGAGTGAGGAAATAAAAACTTATTTTTGATCTTTATTATATTTATTGTGCACACACACACACACAAAAGTATGAAAGGCAAAAAACCTATTTATAGAAGAAGATTATTTGCTTACTCATCTTCTCATTACTACACATAATGACATGGGTTAATGATGAAGCTAGTGTGAGAGAAAGACAACTGTCTATTGATGACTAATCATATTTTCAACATTGTTTACTTTGTTATTTGTTTTTGTTTTTGTTTTTGCTAATGAACAAATATATCACAAAAAACCATTAATATTTTTATTTCTATAACTAAATCAAGAATTAAACAAATCATCTTGTAGTTTTCTCCTTTTTATGTTTTCCAAATTCAAAACTAGGAAAAACAATGATATTCTTTATAAATAGTAAACTTATTTAATTTTGAATTCCATCCAATTGTCAAATAACTTATGAATAGTAAATAATAAAAAATTAAGTAATTTGTAAGTTTGTTATCTTTATCAAGTAACTAAAGCTGCAAGTATTCGATTTTAAGAAATCAGATACAAGTCATGATTACAGAAACAAATATCAAATGATAGATATGAACTGATACAGAGGAGCCAACAACAAAATATATGAATCTCACTTTGACAGGATCATTAGAGGCAGGGATGAGAAGCGAAGAAGTAATCGCTATGGAAGCTCCTGTGTGGGAAATAAGCCTTATGAGCAAAAGTTGGAACTGACATGGCGGGAGAACCCAAAGGATAAGGAGAGAGAGAGAGAGAAGGTAAAGGACGATGATATTGTCTCATATGGACATGTATCGACATCAACCAATAAAGAGTCACCACTCCAAGAACGTAAAGACTCTAAGTAGAAGGATAATGGAGACACTCACAATAATAGGAGACTAGCCAGCACTATTGTTACACCATCTCGGATTGATCATGGTATGGAAGACAATGTCACCAAACAATCACAAGGAGCTCCTTCGTCTCTTGCGTTTAATACATTGATGAAATAGGAGCCTACATTTGTTGCTGAAGATGACCAGGTTATCGAGGCACTGAATGATATGGATATTGTGAACCATTTAGATGGTGAGATGATAGATTGCAAAACAAAAAATGATGACTTATTGGGTGTGGAACTAGCGGAGATGGAGGATAAGGCCTCCCATGAAGTTGTACACAAGTCCAATAAATATGCTACCAAAGTGTTGAGGAGTAGTAAACATGGTTCCAAATCGAGTGTCCCTTTGGGCATTCATACCAAGAAGTTTGAGATTCTTCTTCGAGGATCTCCACACAAGAGATCTTCTTCGTCTCATGATATACATTTGTCTGGGGAACTTGGCAAATCAAGACGCCACCATATCAGCTCGAAGAAAAAAAACAAGTTCGTCCAAGAATGATGGTTCGATGGGGTCCAAAAACCCATCCCACCGTAATCAATGAGGACATTCATTTAGAATTGTCGATGGATTGGAAACGACCTCACAGTTTGGCGGCTTACGAAAATGAGTTAGAAGCATCGTCCATGACTTGTGTTTCTTTCTGAGACAAAGAACATGAGGTCGTTGTTGCAAAACATTCAGGCCGACTTAGGATTTGATCATTTGTTTACCGTTGAGCCACTTGGTCACTCCCCCAAACTTGTCTTTTACTTGTCCTGAAGTGAACTTTCAAGAACAAGCAAGGGATAGAGGTTTGAAGTTGGAAGCTCAGAACCAAAAAATACACTTCTTAGCCTTCAACATCACATCCTAGGCAAACATAGCAAATATCATGAGCAAACTATCTTAGTACACTCTATCTTCTCAAGACCTATCAAGACTCTTATGCCTCTACACTAGATGCAATGCTCATCAACCAACAAGTCTCTATGCCAACTCTCACATTCATTAACAAATTGACAAAGCGAATCCTTGCTAATGGAAACCACTTGGCTTGGTAAGTGGAAATATATTAATAAGGATAGAAGGAGGGTTCAAATTCTTTGGTGACTTACACTCAAGAAAAGAAGCTTGAACATTATGCAAAATTTATCTAAGAAAATGAGCAATTCATGCATACAATGGTTTGTTCTCATCATTCTACCCTTTTCCTAAGCACTTTCAAACTCTACTCTTTCTCTTGGTGTTAATCCCATCCCCTTTTTATCCCAAAGACTCAGAAGGACACCCTTTCTCACTCATGAAATGAACTCTCTCTTTCTCTTTTATTTGAACCACTAGGGACATCTTTTTTTTCTTTTGTTTTGCTACTTAGCTCGATTCTTTTCTTTTTTTTCCCAACCTTTTATTATCTCTCTTTTTCTTCTTTTTTTCTTTCCTATGGGGTTTTGCTTAAAGTACCAAGAGCTTTTATTTCTTTTTCTTTGATCCCTAGTGGCCATCTTCTTTCATTTCTCTTTTAGTTCATTCCTTATACTTATCTCTCACCTTAAAATCCAAGATCAAAGCTTATAATCACCAACACACTTCCCACTCCTAAATGCTAGCTCAAATGAGGGCCTATAGCTAGCCAAAGATGAGAATAAGCCAATGTCGCTCCCAATACTCTCAAGATTTTACACATGAAAAGCTATCAATAAAAGACCTCACTCAAGCAAATTCAATTAAGGTCTCAAAGAATGGTAAGGGTTAAAGGGTAAGGAGGTGTCATTTGAGTTTTCAAAGAGTGGTGCAATTGATAAAGATAAACCCAAATGTGTATAAGATCCACGATCAAGTATACAAGAGTCCATAAGCAAGATATATTAATTTTATTAAGCCCTAGTTCAGTTTAGAGTTGGTTTCAAGAACAATTTCAATCTCAAGCAACAACCAGTTTCAAGAAGAGTTTTCAAGGCTCGAAGCTTACAAGTCTTTCAAGAGATGCTTAAGCTACTTGCTATGTTAACCTAGGGTGTCATTTTGAGTTCTAGACATGTGTTTTTTATGAGGCAATACAATCTTTGCTTCCTATGCAATATGAATGCAATATATATGCTCTAGACTCAATCCTAACGATGAAATTATGCAACCTAAATGATTCTTTTTGTTGGTTTTTAAATTTGTCAATTTTTTTGATGCAAATAACTATGTACAATGCATGACTAAAGTGTATGAAATTTATCAAAATAAACATAATTAGATACTTGGTACCTCCCCTAAACTTAAATCACACAGTCTTTGTGTGACTAAGAGAAAGAGAGATACCGAAAATATGACAAAAGCAAAAGAAAACTGGTATATACAAGGAAAGCTTGGAGTAGTACCTAAGTGGAGATTGGAGTATGGCAGTGGGTGTCTAGAGTCGGTGAAACGAACTGACATGATTCATAGCGACTACAAGAGACTGACACGGGATGTATACCATAAGGCTTGGGTGCTTCACTGCCTTTTTTCTTTCCTCTAGTGTTAAACTCAACTTGAAAAACTCAACCACATTATTAAGCAACCTGAAAAGAAAGAAAATGAAGATTATATACAAGGATAACATGGGACTTCCTCCCAAGTGAGCTTGTTTTAAGTCTCTAGCTTGACTACCTTTTCACTTCTCTAGCTTGACTACCTTTTCACTTGGCTAATGAGAAGGATGATCCTTTCCACCTTCAAGAGTGATGGTGAGGACTTGAGAAAAGAGATCTTGAAGCTTGGCTAGATCATCTTTGAGCTGATGAGTTATGATTGCCTTTGCACTTGAGAATGTTTTGGACATTCCCTTACACTTGATCTTGTACTCAATAGTTCCATCCTCAAGCTTCATTGGATGAAGAGTGAGAGTGTCTGGCATTTTGTCAAGAGATGGAGGTTGAGGTTCTTTAATCTTCTTCTTCTTCCCATGAATAGCTATAGTGGCTCTACTCACCTCCTCCTTTTGAGCATTTTCCAAATGCTCAGCAAGACCTTCTTGCCCACGAACAACCACTTCATCCTTCATCTTCTCAATGGGAGGTTCTCCACAAGTGATGGTTCCACAATACTCAACATTCATTATTGGAGACTTGATTGGGTAAGAGATAGCTTTGTTGACATTGTGGAGAATCACCCTCTTGTTAGGAAAATCAATGCAAGCACCAACAGTAGAAAGGAAAGGTGTGCCTAATATCAATGGTACTCTCCTCTTAGTCATCATATCCAAAATAGTGAGGTATATTGGAAGGGTGCATGTTCAAAACTTCAAAGGAAAGTCCTTGATGAGACCAATGGGGGTTGTAGAAGAAGAATCCTCAAACATAAGTGAAGAAGTGCTAGTCTCCATGTTACAATCCCCAAGTTTTTCACCATATCCAATGAGATCACATTCACACTTTCACCAGAATCATTAAGAGCATCATCAAGTATGAATTCACCTAGATAACATGGCAGTGTGAACTTCCCTTGGTCTTGAAGCTTAAGAAGTGACTTTGGTGAGATTTGTGGATCAAGGCTTGATGTGGAGATGTCTAGAAGCTCTCCTTCTTCTTCTTTGTGAGCTAGAATTTCCTTGATCATCATCATTTGGACATGAGCATCATGCATATTTGAGATCTTTGAAAGCTTGACTCCTATCTCACACATATCTTTTCTGAACTTGGAAATCACTTTCTTTTGAGCTTTAGTGAAGAACCTTTGTGGAAATGGGAGCTTATCATAAGGGGATTGCCCAACCTTATGAGTTTCTTCTAGCTCAACCTCTTTCAACTGCTGGACAACTTCCCTATTAACCAGCTTTTCAACCTTGTGTTCAGATGGTTACACAACCTTTTCCTCAACCTTGTCCAAAACTTGTATCTCAACTCTCTCTACAACCTTGTGTTGAACCCTCCCCACAATCTTCGCTTTATCCTGGGCTACAATCTGTTTCCCAACATGTTCAATCTCAGTTCCATACAAGAGTCTTTCAATCTCATCCACCTCTTTCTCATGATCACTCAATACAATCTCAGAAACATCATTAGAGAGGATGGCATTGCAATACTCTTTGGGATTCTGCTCTGATTTCTCTTGTAATGATCCCATTGGGCGCTTGGAGCTTGAACTCATGGGGGCAAACTGATTCTCTACTGCCTTGAACTTGTTGTTGCGCTCATTGTAGCTTCCATCAATCTTTGTGTGGATGCCAGTTCATCCCCAATAATTTTTTTCATTTTTTGCTTGAGATTCTAGAAGATGTTTAAACATAGATTCCACACTTGTATCTCTAGGCTGAGGTTGTGAAGAGCTTCCTTGTGCATGAGTAGACTAATTTTCTTTATAGGGGAAACTTGGAGGATATGGTTGCTTGGGTGGGTATCCACTTTGCTGGTCGTAATAGGAGGGTTTCTGTTGGTAGTTGTTTGGGTATTGAGGTTTGTTTTGGTATGGGTTTTGGTAGTGAAAGTTGGGCTCCTTCTTGTACCATTGACCATTAGCATTAATGAAGCACAACTCTTGTTGTCCTTCCAAACCCTCAACCCCATTAACCTTCAAAGCTTCTTCTTGACCCTGCTTGCCAAAAAAGTTTACCTTCTCTTGGTTTGTTCTATCTAAAAGGAGCATGTCTAACTTGTCCTGAAGACACTTCAGCTCCTTCCTTGTGTGGGAGTCCTCACCACCTCCACCTCGGGTTTTCCTACACATTCATCATTGTACACAAAGTCACTTTGTGCCATATTCTCAATAAGTTCCATGCCATCTTGAGTTGTTCTTCCCAAGAAGAAACCATTGCTGGCTGTGTCTAACGTACTTCAAAACTTAGGCAAAGCTCCTTTGTAAAAAGTGCATAGTAGACTCTCATGAGTGAAACCATGGTGAGGGCACTGTGTTAAGTAGCTCTTGAACCTCTCCCATGCCTCAGCAAAACTCTCTAGATTATTTTGGTGAAAACCAAATATCTCATTTCTCAACTTAGCCGTTCTTGAAGTGGACAAGAACTTGTTGAGAAAAAACCTTTTGCATTCCTCCCATTTTTCAACAGAATCCCTTGGTAGACTCTTCTCCCATAAGTGTGCTTTGTCTCCCAAGGAGAAGGGAAACAATCTTAGTTTGAAAGTATCCTCTGAAACACCATTGATCTTGGTTGTTCCACACAACTTGTCAAAATTATCGAGATGGTCTAGGGGATCCTCCGAAGGGAGACCATGGTACTTGTTACCTTGGATCATGTTAATAAAACTAGATTTGATCTCAAAGTCGTTGTTCTCCACAGCTGGTGCTCGAATGCCTGCCCTAGTCCCATGGATGTTAGGCTGGTCATAAGTGCCTATCGCCGTAGCTTAGCGTGGAGGGTGTTGTGGCCTAAGGTTTGCAGCTCCTTGGCCATTTCCATCTTGAGCTATCCTTTGAGGAACTCCCTGAGGTTGTTGTCCATTTTTGTCAGCTCCATAGACATCTTCTTGATGAGGGTCATGATGTTCTTCTTCCATGTCTAACCCTAATCTATCCAAGTGAACCACTCTCTCTTCTCTTCTCTTCTCTTTCTTGCCAATTCTCTTTCAAAAGCTCTGATGTTATCTACTCTTGGAACAAGGTCTGTTGGTCCTTTACTTCTAAAGTTCATACACCTATGATGCAAAGAGTAATGAAGAATGAGTGCCAGTAATCAAATAAAAGAGACCAAGACTTAGTCTCAAGCAATGACTAAATCCCACTATCAAAATCAATTTAGAACTGGCAATGGCGCCAAATTTGATAAGGACTTTTGTGAATCCTAGATCAAAGTAGTATAGATGAGTGTCAATCGAATCCTAAGTGATCATGAAGCAATGAGAATACAAGTATGAGCTTAATCTAAGTGCAATCGGTTTTGATGTGTGAAATGAAGTAACAAGAGAACACATGGATAATAACTAAATTTATAGATCAATTGAGAAATAAAGAACCCATGGGCATGAGTTTAGACTATGGGTGACTAAGATATAACTTAGAATGTTAACACAATAATCAGATCACTTCTACTAGTCTAGACACACTATTAAACTAGTTATTTATCAAGATAAAAGTCATTTGCTTTCAAACACTAAACATCAAATGTCTTTCGTCTAGTTTAATCAAGCAATCATTAAGAATAAGTCCATTAACTACCTAAACTTCCCTAACATCAATTATCATTGGTTAAGCAAGTAAAGAGAATTATCATTTTGGTTCAAACATTTTATCGAACACCTTTCGGGTATAAATTGTCTAAGGATCTAGATCAAAGTGATCAAGTCTAATCTAGCATTTGAAACAAGGGATAATCATAGAACAAGAATGATCTAATACTAAACACTCTAAGCTATCACTTAATCACCGTAGATCACCCTAAAACATGATTCCTAAAAGTAACTACTCACTAGCAAACATGATGAACTTAAAAACCATAGATGATTCAGAGTTAATCATGCCTAATGACCAAGAATAATCAGTGAGAAAAAGTAAGAGGATCAAAGAGGATTAGGGATTCAATCTTTTTCCCCCCAAAAGTAATCTATGTCTCCAGAAAAAACTAGAGTCCCCTTTTAATTAGGTTTAAAATAGCATAAATAGTAGTCTAAAAATGAACTGGGTCGACCCAACAAACCTGGGCTAACCCGTAAAAGTAAGGTTTCTACGTCCTTAGCGACCTGTCTTGGTCGCTACGCTGTGGTCGCTACAGCATCTGCAATTCTCCTGTGGGTCTGTAGCGACCACTCATGGTCGCTACGCTGTGGTCGCTACAACATCTGCATTTCTCCTGTGGGTATGTAGCGACCACTCATGGTCGCTACGCTGTGGTCGCTACAACATCTGCAATTCTCTCGTGGGTCTGTAGCGACCACTCCTGGTCGCTACGCTGTGGTCGCTACAACATCTGGAATTCTCCCATGGGTCTGTAGCGACCACTCCTGGTCGCTACGCTATGGTCGCTACACTCGTGCCAGATCTCACTTTCGTCCCAAACTTCTCTTTCTTAGCCCCAATTTCCTTCGAACTCACTCCAAAACCTGATATAGACAAATGCAATGCAATGCAACCTAAACATGTCTAAATGCAAGTCTAAATGATGAAAACGTGCAAAGATAGGTGATCAAAACAATGTAAATTTGTGAGATATCAGTCTCAAAGGAGGTTTAGCTCTTTTTTCTTTGATGAATTTCAAGTTAATGTTTTATTTTCGAATAACATAATGATTGACATTGAGGTAATCAAAGTCTTTATGATGTTTGTGTAACATCCCGAGTTGCGATCAATGTTTATGTCGGGTGGTGATTGCAGGGTCAGTAAACAATGATTTCGAGACTTGGAAAAAATTAACGCACGACCGTTGGACGGGATGGGGCTCAGGGCCGAGAGAGCGGACGTGGGTGACCCATTAGCCGGGGGCGGTCGGGGTGTTACAAGTGGTATCAGAGCTGGTTAACCATCTTGGTTCTGACCCGAGAGGCGTCTTGAGACCTGTCATGGGGCGCAACGAGGGCATTGCGTTCTTTGAGAGGGGGTAATTGTAACATCCCGAGTTGTGATATGTGGAAAGGCTTAAGAGAATTGATTTGGCTACCTATGTCATCAAAGTTGACTTACCTTTTCCGTCACACATCCGTTTACAACTCCAAGGTTAAGCATGCTTGAGTTCGAGTAGTGAAAGGATGAGTGACCTATCGGTAAGTGATTCGCGATACCATGCGAGTGAGGCCAAAACACGGGGAAAGGTCATGTGGTGATTGCAGGTCCAGTAAACAATGATTTCGAGCCTTGGAAAAAATTAACGCACGACCGTCAGACGGGATGGGGCTCACGGGCCGAGAGAGAGGAGGTGGTTGCCCCATTAGCCGTGGGCGGTCGGGGCATTACAGTTTGTTTATGGGGATCATGTACTAGAAAGAAGAGAGCAAGTTTGGGAACGTCTTAAGCGTTTCTCAACAACAAGAAATGGACCTTGGTTCATGATAGGAGACTTTAATGAAATCACACGTCATAATGAGAAAATAGGAGGAAGACAACGACCCAATAGTTCGTTTCTATCTGTTAGGCAGATGCTTAGCGATTGTGGTATGCTGGAATTCCCCTATACTGGGGATATGTTTTCATGGGTGGGTAAGAGAGCACGAGGATCTACTGTGAGATGCCGCATTGATAGGACTGTTGGAAATGAGGATTGGCATAGGAAATTTTCGTACTCTGCGGTTAAATATATGAGGTTATGGGGATCATATCATCGTGCGGTCCTTGTAGATATTCTCACGAAGCCAATAAGGAAGTCAAAGAAATTCAAATTTGACCAAAGGTGGTTGGATAACGAGGAGTTAAGGCAAGTTATTTTTGATGGATGGAAATCCCTAGATCTCATCCATATGCAAGTATTATGGAGCATATTGCAAGCTGCCGTAAAGCTTTGGGCGAGTGGAGGAGACAACACAACTTGAGCTCTGCAAAGCAAGTGGAGGAGTTAAAGGAGAAGGTATAATGCCCATACTCAAATGAAAATGCTACAACTGAGAAAATAATTGAAGCATGGATGAACTTAAGGCAGAAGAGATGTTTTGGAAGCAAAAAAGCAGGGTGTTCTTGCTAAGAGAAGGCAACAGAAACACTTTTTTTTCATGCACTGACCAAGCAAAGAAGAGCGAGAAACAAGATTACCCAGCTTTTAGATGTAAATGAGAATTCTGTGGAGGATGAGGAAGGACTAGTGGCCATTGCAACTAGTTATTTTAGACAAATCTTTGAGTCCTCTAATCCAGAGGATATTGAAGAAGCGCTCTCGGAAGTATCCACAATTATTACTGGATCAATTAATGATGACCTTACAGCCCTGATTACGGAATGGGAAGTCAAATTAGCCCTCTTCGCCATGCACCCAGAAAAGGTCCCTTGCCCAGATGGAATGACAACACTATTCTATCAGAAATTCTAGGATATTGCAAAGGATGATTTAACTCATATGGTTAATCAATTCCTTTTACATGGATTTCAAATCCACCAAAAAGAGGAATTCATTGGGCCAAATGGGATAAGATGTGCTTATCAAGAGAAGAGGGCGAGATTGGTTTCCGTATGATTCATGAGTTTAATCTGGCACTACTAGCTAAAAAACTTTGGTGATTAGTCCAGTTCCATGACTCGTTGGTAGCTCGAGTATTGAGAGGAAGGTATTATAGAATGAGTTCGCGATTGCATTCTATGAATAGCCCATATTATATCTGGTCCAGTATATCAGCGTAACGAAAATTACTATTATTGGGGATTAGACAAAAAAATCATTCTGGATATGAGGTCAGGTTTGAAAGGACCCTTGGATTCCTACTACACCAGCTAGGCCGACAAGATCAAGTGCTCATGTCCTGCATCCAAATTTGAGAGCAAGTGATCTCATTAATGGAGAGACGAAGGAGTGGGACGTTGGATTATTAGAGAACTATGTTTGTCCAGATGATATACCCCTCATTAAAAGTTTGGCCATAAGATCAACTCACCACATGGACTCCTTTTTATGGAACTACACCAAAAATGGTCAATACACAGTTAAATCGGGATATTGGGTAGCTCTAATCTAATGAGGAATGAAGAGGAGATGGAGATACTGGAGCCCTGCATGACCAAACTCCAAGCCTTTGTTTGGAAAGTAAAAGCACCTAAGAATATATGCCATCTTATGTGGCAAGTAATAACATGACAAGTTGCGGTTACAAGAAATCTAATACGCCGAAACATGAGATGCGATAATTATTGTCCAAGATGTGGGGAACCAGAAGAAACCGCTACTCATGCCATATCTGAATGTCCTCCAGCTCTACAAGTATGGTCCCTAGCATCAACACCATCTGCTCCTTACATTTTTCCTTTAGCTGGTATTTATGCCAATATGGATTTCCTCTTCTGGAGAAAGAATGCCAGTACTACACCAGAGCTGGATAGAGATCCTTATCCTTAGATAATTTGGTATATCTGGAAGGCCCGAAATGATAAATTATTTGGGGGAATAGACAGAGATTCTCTGGAGCTAGTAAGATATGGTGAGAGTGAATGTCAGGCTTGGTTTACTGCGAATGAGAGGGCACCAAGCATCCCACAGGAGCTTCACAATGAGGAACCCCAAGCCATATGCTTGGACAACATATGTATGGTTGATGGATCATGGATTTCCATGGCACCGTTTAGTTGTTGCGGATGGGTTTGGAAAGATATCCTGGGACAAATACAACTTATGGGGATGCGAAACTTAAGTAGGCGAGTGTCTGCCCTACATTCGGAAGTGGAGGCACTGCGCTGGGCAATGGAGAGCATGCTTCTACATTCCTCTTGCCAGAGCTTTGGAACAGATTGCAAGGATCTAATAACAATGATAAAGGAGCCTCAAGCTTGGCCAAGTTTTGCAACTGAATTGGAAACAATAAAGACGTTGCAGGTGTGCTTCCCGGAATTCAATATCTCTCACATCCCAAGAGCACAAAATGGAATACTTGATTCGTTAGCTAAGTCTGCTAGATGATATCATAGGAAGATTTGTTACATCGGTTGTTCTGTTCCGGTATGGTTACCCAGACCACCTCAAGTTCTTTGAATAATAGAATAGTCGTTCGATGTCAAAAAAAAAAAACAAATCAGAAACAAGTACAAATTTACTACTTGCACAAGTCAAACCGAATACCAAATATACCGAAAATAACAATTACATAGCTTGAACCCACCTCTGGTTGCTATCATGTTTTATTTTGGTCAGCTTATTCATCTATTACGTTTATTTTTTAACACCAAATATATATATATATATATAACTGTTTTTTCCTTTCTGCATCTGCCACATCATCAAATAGGGATGTTCTTAGGGTGACACATGTAACGTGTGTTCAATACACATCATTTTATTAATAGAAGTGGAGGTTATGGGCTTCGTTTCCGGTTTATGTTTTGATTTGCCCCAACAAATCTGGCCCATCCAAATGTCATCTTCTCAACACTGAAACGATGGGTGATTAGGGTTCGTGACATATTTTCTCAGCTGCCTTCGATAGGTTGTGTGTTAAGTCGACTTGCCGATTAAAATCTGTTAGGAACCCATTTCGTCCTTTGGCTTTCTTTCCGTTCCTCTAAATCTACTCTGACACATTAATCAGGATCTTAAGTCTTTACACACTATCTCTGTATCAATCAGTCGTTATCGTCTCAAAGGCGGTGTCTATACGGGTATAAAAACGTAAGCTTCCCTTCCATGAACACTATCTTCATATCTCTCTTTGCATATTTTTCTCTTTCGAAATGGCTAACTCGAAAGTTTTCTTTTCTAGCTTTGAAGATCGTTTTTAGACTGAGTTACATGTGAAAGATCACGATCGTGTTTGGACTAGGAGTTGAAAGTAGTTATCTGAAAGTTTTCTTGAAAGCCGCCGCATCTATAAGCAAGCAAAATTTGATCGCAGATTCGTTTTCAGGTTTTGTGTTCATCCTCCTTCTTCACCATCTTATAAAATCTGATGTGGTTTTGTGATTCAGATATATTAGTGTTCAACACGGGTCATTGGTGGAACTGTGAGAAAACTATCTGCAAGTTAACTTCTTTCTTTCTTCTTTTTAAAAATCTAGAACCAATCAGTTTGAGTTTGGTTCTTGATTAATCTTGGATTGTTACTGCAGAGGTTGTTACTTTTAACAAGGAGCAAATGAAGATTAACATAGAGCTATGAAGATTATTGTAAAACGAAGAGAGATGAGGTTTGTTCAAAGAAAGCACAAGATTTCTACTTTTTTTGCATATTTCACTCTCCTACATTTCAAGTATGTCGCACATATTTAGAAGAAAAAAAGAAACTATAGCCACATAAATTATATATTATCTGAACCATAGGAACATTTGATATGTTTTGGAGCCTCTTTGGTTCCCTTGGAGACATGAGAATATTCTTTATTCCTTATTCCAGGTTTATTACTCATGACGTGACTCTACAGAATTATTTACTCTTTTAGGAAGCCTAAAGTCTCTAAAGCAAACAGATTACAAAGGGACATGTATAATTGTGCTTCTTTCTTTCAAAGTAGAAACTCCATGATAAGAAGATGACACATATTGAAGATATTAAACATGAAAACAAAATAAATTTCAAATTCCAAACTACATATCAATTCTGGAATCTTTTTTGTATTTGTGTAAAATTTTAATTCTTATAGGAAGACTATTTACTCATGTTTAGTTATGTCTCTCTCTAATAGGAGTGCTGAGATCACATAAGCTTTAATGTTACAGATGAAGTTCAGAAACATCTCCCTAAGTAGCTCAAGGTAATGATTTAATCTACAACCGCTAAAAGCTATCCTTCTATGCCTGCTTTTTATGTTGCTGTGCTTCGTTTATATGTTGTCAAGCATGTCTATACACATGTTCAATGCATATCTGTTTGATAGGGTCAAACTAATCAACTATTCCTTGGTACAATTGTCATAATGTATCATGGTACAACTGTTTTTTCCTTGTTTTCAGACAAGAAATAACAAACAAACACATGTTGTACATAGCTTGGCAATTGAATGGGACTGAGTGGAAAGACTTTAGCCAATGAAAAACCGAGGAACTATAAAAAAAAACTTTGCATTGATATGAGCGCTCACTACACCGCATTTACAAATAATGGTATTTTTAGCCTAAGCACATATAAGATATACCTCTATAAATTTCAGCCTGTTTAAACTTAGAAATAATTTTTTCTCTTTGTATATCATATTTAGTGTACCGAATATTGATGGAGGTTTGGTGTTTGTTGTAACTAAAATAAATTTTTACCCATAATTTTAATATTGATATGAAACTAAAATATATATACTTGCATAGTTCAACAAAAGACATAATGTACAATAATCCGAAAACAAACAAAAAATATCAGAAATTAAATCAGATAACTTATACTAAAACAAAGAGATTAAAATATCTATACCAACATAATAAATAGAACACAAGTTCACTAATAATCACAACAATCAGCTTATAAATTTAGTTAACCCCAACAAAATTAATTTACAGTATTTTACAACAAACGAGTACAATATAAAAGAATGATAGTTTAAAAAAAACATAAAAATAAAATTCTGTACATAATTAAAATTAAACCATTTAATTTATAAGAAAATATATAATGGAATAATTTTCCATGCGAAGCACGGGCTTACCCTAGTTTATGTTAATTTAAGGGTTTAGTAGATTTAAACAATTACAAACCAGAGATTGACTCAGTAGTAAAACGATAAACGAAGATAACCAAAACATTACGAAAGATAACAATGGTAAAGAAGAAAAGATACACATAGAAAAGCTTCACTTGGAATCTCAAAACCGTTGTTAGAAAGAACAAGATTAAGTTAGATTCGATACTGACGTTAAAATACTCAATCGATGAGATTCGAGAGCGGTTGGTCACCGTCTCTAGTGATACTCGCTTCATTAGAGAGCGAGCTGATGGTTGTTCCTTCATTACAAATCTTTAGTGAAGGAGAGTTGTACTGTGACCTCCGTTCCAGAGGTATTGTGATGCCATTTCCAAACAAACAAAGAGACTTTCATGATAGTTCTAGGATCGGCGGTGAAAAACGACAAATGATGAACTCCAATTCTAAATTACACATTAGACAAGACAAAGGATGTCATTTACGGGACAACAAGGAGATTCTTTGTGACAGTTCTAAACTCATTGGAATTGAATTGCGGTTGTGGAGGATACTTGTCGTTGAAACTGGATGGGAGATTTGCGGAGAAGACGGGTATATTTGCAGTGGTCTGAGACGGAAATGAATGGAAAGGCTTGTGGAGGAGCGTTGATACAGTTATAGATCATCGATATACTATGGATTTTACCAGCTTTTATCCATAGTATAAGTCATATTTATTGTCTTTATATTATGTTTTGAGTCTATTTAAAAGTTTTTTTAGCTCTAGGCATGTTTTGGAATAATGTGGAGATCATGGAGCCATTTGGAGCATAAAGATGAAGAAACCAGTAGATGCAAGAAAACATAAGTCGGAGTTTAGAAGGACTGTTGACAGACACTCTCTAAGTGTCACTCGACACCAGCACGAGTACACAAGTCGACTTTAATTCCAGAATCAGGCTTGGTCCATAAATTTCTACATATTACAAGATTGCCCTTGGCCAACTATTAGACCTATATTTATAGTTCGGCAGCCATTGTTTAGACATATACATATTTATACTTTCATTGAAGCTTTGATTATTCTTATTAGAATCTTTCAATGAATTGATTGGAACTCCAAAATTTCTTACTCTATTTTAATTCAATTCATTCAGTATGTAATGCTTAACTATGTCTGCGTAGTTTACTTATTAGATATAGGGTTCTAGGATTTTGATGAACTTATAAACTATTGACTGCTAGGGTTATCATATTGGATCTTTCACAAGAATGTTCTTATTGCTTGTTTCAAAAATAGCTAACTGGTAACCTGATCATATGATTAACTAGTGGTTTGTCAGCGCTACGCGCGAATTGTTTGTTTTTTGTTCTACGTAATTTTGGTGTTTGATCTTCTCATTTAATGTTCTTTTTGAATTATATTCGATGATTTTTTTTCTTTGTGTTAGTGAATGTATTTTAAGATTTTTATGCTAGTGTTATTTCTCGTTTGTCTTTGACTATTTTTTGATTTTAGACTTATATCTCTTAATTTTTTTAAATATGTAAGCTCAGTTTTGATGTTTATATCATTAATACACACATGTTGTTAATGTGTATGTAGTTTAGTATTGGCGCATGTGTTTTCTATGCTGTTGTGATGGTATATTATTTGCTTTTGTATTCGTTAGTGTCACCAAATAACACTGAAACTTTGTAACTCTCACTCAGCGTAGTGATACGAACAATGCTTTTAGAAATTGTGTTATTTGTTTTGAAAATATCAATATATATTTTGAGTTTAATGATTAATTTTTTAAAAAATCGGTATTGGTTTGATAAAAGGTGTATAAATAGTAATATTATATTTTTATTTAACACAATATATTTTTCTACTTCGATTTATTTGTTTATTTGTTATATTGTTTGGTTTTTATTTTTATCACTTTAATATGTCTTTTAATCTGAAAATCTTTAATTTTAAATTTTCTAGCTGTTTCTTAATTTTTTTTGTTAAAAAGTTGTTCCGCAATATGAAAAATGATTGATTTTTAAAGTATAATAGATGTATTGTTTATTAGTTGATTGGAAACTGTATTCATTTAGTTATGTTGAATTTATATAAAATTATTTTTATAATTTTGTAATTCCTCAATGAACAGATGAAAAGAAGCTAACAGACAAGCATGCGGCCAAAAGATAAAGTTTTAGAGCTGGTGCGCTTGTGCTTCTCTTGACCAGTTAAGTTACTATTATAGTCGCTACCAGGTTCTTCTGCTGCGGCAAGGCTTTAAACCCCAGTGATTCCAGAGCTTGTGCCATCATTCGTTCTTCATTTTCTGGTATAAATTTTGATATCAATGAAACGAACATTTATTCTCTCCTTTTTTTTTTACTAAAGCTAGCTCTCCTTTTTCCTTGCTTCCTGTAAATCATATTTTTTATTGCTTCCTAACTTGTTCTGTGACCGGAAGATCAAATATCATCAGACTTCCATTCTACGATCGCAAGAGTGTGAAGCCCACCGAAGCAATCGATTTGGCTAACCATTTTCCCTCTTCTTCTTTACCGGTGTGATTAAAGATTCTTTCAGGTGCATGAATCTTTATAGGCAATTCTAATGGCTGTCCAGCTGTTACTTTCCTCCCATAACCAAGTCTTTCATGATCTCCTCTTTTAGACATCTCAAGATCACTAAAGTTTGCTTTACAACCTGAACAATATCTTTGTCATCTAGAAGATCAACTTTTTGTGGAACTATTTTGTTGCTCTTGTCATTGTCCCCTAACCAGAGTCTTTCGTGTTCTCCTCTTCTCCAACCATAGACCTTAAAATCAGAAGACCAAAGATATAATTATTCTGATGAAAATGAGGATCTAGCACATGGTGAGAATGAGACGAAAAGAAACTTTGAGAACATGTTTGAGAGTAGATTAGTGCTAATATCTACCAGCCACCCACATCAATATCAATCTAAAAATACGTCTAAATAGAGAGGGATAAGTTGTAGATCAAGCATATCTGAAGGCAGTCTACCATTTGACTTTCCTTTTTGAAGGTTTTGATGAGTAGAAATTGAATCAATAAAAGGAAGAGGAAGACAGAACCTGATGGAGATCATCGAGGTCTTGGATTGGGACATGATGAGGGGTTGTGCCAATAGCCTCCCATCATCTTCAAGAACCATATTAGGAAATGCTCCAACAGCGATAAAACTGAAAGTTTCAAGACCTTGAACACTGGAAAAAATATTTATTTTCTACAGAAAGGAAATCAGAGTACAATATTCAAGTAGTAGCCAAATAATGAACAAATGGCTTTCTGCAAGTTTTAATTTGTCTCTATACATGTCATCGGGAGGCCACAAATGACCCTAAGTCCATACATAACCTTCACGTGTCATAACAACTGAGTACTGAGCAACACATGCAGCAACTTGTTAAAAAAGCAAACCTTAATGGATTATAATCCACAGATAAATATTGAAGAAGAGACAAAGATTTCTGGCCAACCGCAACGCTTAGAGATCACATATATTCGCACGGGACCAATCTCGTCTTTTAGAGGCTCTTCACGACACCATATTCACTCTCACCTGCGTGTATTTCCATAACAATTTAATAATACTTGACTCACCAAACAAAACTGTCAGAGATTAAAACAAAAATACCTTGTATGAAAATACCTTGTCAAAGAATGATATTAGTAACTGGAATTGAATAGTAGGCAAATAATTGTTTGAACAAGTCAATTTCATACCTGCTCATCGATCAGAAGCAGTCCTAGCCCAATTAGAATGCCCATTTCGGTTGTGTTCCTTGCTCCTGAAACATGGATTAAGGGGAAGCGAAGCTCCACCTCCCCCAAACCAAGAGAGACATCGTTGAAGAATTGAGTGATTGAAGACTTCGATCGGGATACATTTATATATAGGGTGAAAGGCTGAGGGTATCGTAACAGTTCGCTTTCTTAAAGGTGTGATGTCGGAGGTGTACCAAAAAAGGTCGAAACGTTTGGGTTACTCCGATGGGGGATGAGAAAGATGAAGAGGATGAGTCGGCTTGAGCTAGGATTCTATTTACCGAAATTTTGGGCTAGAACGTGGGCTTGTAACTCATGAAGAAACAATTATAAGAAGGGTCACATGTTTTAAGAAAGCCTTATAAGAAGATTTAGGAGTCGCCACGTGGAAAAAAACGCCCCACTCTTCCCGATGATGTGGTTGATTGTGGAGAGAGACAAGCCAACTTTATTGTTATAGATATAGATTGTGACACACAAGAGCATGGTCAATTACATGAATCTAATCTTGTTTAGCTAGGTTAATAAATACATACGAGAGTTGGATTCTATAACATAGTGAAAAAATTGATCTGAACGATGATGCTTGTCTAAGACAAGTATCGACAACACTCAATAGTATCTATCGATACTCTCCATAATTCGCATATGAGAGTTGGAATTATAGAATTTAGACATATTGTTAGACTCGCAGCTAGAGCTGGATATCTTACTAATTGAATTCGAGTTCTAGGACGGTTCTTATTATACCCGTAGCATCTATATATTGTAGTTCTGATAACTTGTTTGAAATCCTAAGTCTAGTGCTTTTCCCGTATAGCTTACAACTCATTTTATTACTATGTTTTCTGCTTTTATTGTTATCTGCCTAGTTTAACCTTGAAGTCTATAGTCTATTGTGTGATTCACACTCCCTGTGGATTTGATCCCTAAATATTGCAATCGATCTTTTATTTGAGAGAGTTTCTCTAAGGTAATTTAAGAATATTAAATTGGGAATTGTTTCCACGAGTGTTTGATTCGCCTTTAGATATGGTGGATAGATTTAGTCTAGATTTTTCATTTTTAGTTCATTATAAAAATTTCTTTTGTCTTTATGGTGCATGCCTAACAATACTAGAAGTAACAAGTAAATTAATCTCTTTGAACTCTCGGACCGTGCACAACTTGACTGTACCATCCGAAAAGAGATGCAAGGAGCTTTGATCGACACCTCTTCTTCGTCGGTTGCCACCTCTCGTGAGAAAGAAACGATTGACACTATTAAAGCATCGACCGAAACCAACCTGCAAACGAGAACGATGGTTGCGACTCTTATGTTGATTAATGATGAGAATGGAAACATGCATGATCCTCAAGGTCATCTGCGTAATGCAGCTTGTCAGCAAATTGATAATCAGGGGGCTATAATCTCTGATCCAGAAGAAGCAGCTGCTAATGCTAAGAATGCTGCAGCCATTGCTGAGGCTGCAGCTGATACAAATGTTGAGGCAGCTCGACCATGACACTGACTGACTACAACCATCCAGATCAGCACTACACCAACAAATTGCTATTCGTCCCCCTACTTTCTAGAGTAAAGATTTCGAGTTGACGCCATCATACTTTACACTCGTGGGACAACAAACTTTTCATGTGCTCTCACATGAAAATCCTATATACCATCTGAAGCGGTTCGAGGATTTAGTATCTGCTATAAAATTCAATGGAGTCCATGATGACTATCTTCTTTCATACTGTCTTAAGAAGTTACCACCAAGATCTCTTACATCGTGGAAAACCATCAAGAATGCCTTCTTTCGTAATTTCTTCGATGATGCTAGATCTGAGGAGCATAATCTCCATGTTTACTCAGGGGCCTACATAGTCTTATATGAGCTCCTAGATCAGATTCAGGTCTTATAAGAGAGACTCTCCATACCATGGTTTCAATGAGGTACCACTGATTGGTACCTTCTTTTGAGGTCTCGCCCCGGTCTACCAGATGGCTCTAGACACAACTAGTGAGGGAAATTTCAACACTATAAATCCAGAAGAGGCTGTGAGACTTATTGATAGCTTGTCGTCTAGTAACAACACCAAAAACACTGATTATGAGAGGAAGAAATTGGCTGATAGCTTGGACAAGGAGCAGATGGTTGAGGTTAAAGCAAAGATGGACAATGTTCATAGACTTATGAAGAAACAAGTCAGCTTTGCAGCAGATGTAGAGGCTGTAGAAGGTGCAGACAACGGAGGCGACGAGGAGGATCTGAACTACGTCAGTGGTACTGGTTTTTAGAGGTAGAGATTTAGGAATCACAGTGGGAATAAAAACTTCAATGGCGCTGACCAAAGGAGTAATTTGAGCAACAACCAGAGCTCGCAGTGCCAGAAAACCTTCAGCAATAACAACAACAACAGTGGCTACACTTGAAATTATGGAGCCTTTTCTTATCAGAATCCTACTCTGCAACTCAAGAAAGGAAACTGGAAACAATGTTCGATCAGGTTTTTGAGGGACAACAAAAAATGGGTGTAGATTTCAGTGGGAATATTGATGTTTAAGGCAACCTAAAAGACATGTTTAAAACTCTCAACACCCATGTGAAGAAGCTTGAGACTCAAGTGGTTCAAACAAGTGATGCTGTGGAGAAAACAAGAAGCATTGGTTAAAGGGAAAGGTAAGGCTGGAAAAGAGCACCACGTGAGTGACATCATTGATGATAATTTTTGGCAAGTGGTAAAGCATGAGAAGCTCCAAGGAGGAAACTTCAAGTCGAAAGTTCAATGTCGTTTGGTAGTATTGATCGACACCATCAGAGCAGGCACGATCGACACCACCCATAGAGACCGTGTATTCTCGACAGACAACTAGCATCTATCGACACTACGCCAACATTGATCAACGCCCATTTATACCTTTGATGTATTGGGTACGACTACCGAGCATTGATCGACACCGTCTCTATGTCAATTGAAACTCATCCTGCACACCAGCAAAGCCTACTGTTGACATCAATCAACAACCGAATTAAGGTTAATGTCCTCTTGAGTATGATGCACCATAGCCTACTATCTACCAACATGCTGCTGAGGGAAGGGTTCCTATTGGGAAGAGAAAGGAGATTAAACTTCCTCAGAATCTAAGGAGAGATGCTAGTGATAAGAAGATGGATGATTTCACCAAAAGGTATTGATGATCCTTGAAGAAGAGCCTTTTGAGGAGGCTTACTACCAATACAGGCTCTGGATGACTTTCAGAGAGAGTAGAGATACATAAGAGGAAATCAAGCAAATGTTTCATCATCTCAGAGGCAAGATTCGTGAGGTAATTACACTAAAGAAGAAAATTGAACTTGGAAAGTTTGTAGTTCCATGTATTGTTGCAGGTCACATATATCCAAATGCTCTGTGTGATACATGTTCTTCAGTGAGCATCATGCCGCGCGATGTCAAGTCACCTGGGTCTCAAGATTGAATCTTCTCGTGACTCATTCACTTTTGTGGATTGCTCTAAGGTGGATTCAAGAAGAATTATCGGAGACCTTCGGTAGAAATCAGTAATGCTATAGTCCATGAAGACTTCCATGTGATGTATATTCCGATAAAGTGGAATACATCTTTACTGCTTGGGAGAGCCTTTATGGCTACTGTAAGATCTGTCTGTGACTTACAGACAAATAAGTTGTGCCTGACATTCATTTATGAAAATGTTTTCTATGAGCATGTTAACACTCGTCCTACATTGAACTGGGTGATGGATCCATGATTTGTGGCAGCAACTGATTTTGATTCTAATCGCGAGGAAGCGAAGAAAATGAAGTGTCTATCGACACTCAACCAGCATCAATTGTCACCACTTCAATTTTGGAACAACGGGAAGCTATAACGCTAGAATTGGGTACTCCTCCCAGAGCTATTCCACATAGACTACCACCAATAGTACTAGCACCAGACAAGTATGGAGTATACAAAGATCAAGAAGGCCCAACCAGAGCTAATGATGGAAGGATCATTATTGTGTCAAAGGCTGATATGGCAGCAATCATGAGTTGATAGTCTGGGATGTCATTATTTGAGCTTACCGCAGACTTTTCCAGATGAACATTGATATAAACTATTTATTACCAGTTATAGGCTATGATTTAGGCTCTATTTAGGGTCTATTATGTGTGTAAAGGATATGTTTTAGAGTATTTATAGGTCCAGAGGCGTTTTGGAGATAAATGAAGACACTTGGAGCTTTTGGAGCATTTAGAGGAGAAGAATCCGTAGCTGGCTATTGGCGGAGTCGAAGTACAAGCCTGTCGTTGATCGACGACATGACCTTGGAATCGACCGATGATGAAAGACTATTGGAGGAGTTGAAGTACAAGCTTGTCGTCGATCGACAACATAACCTTGGAATCGACCGAAGATGAAAGACTAAGGTCGATCGATGCTCCACACTTGCCATCGATCGACGCCCAACTCACAGACCACCGACTGAAAAGCCCAAGTTCAGAAGACAAAAGACAAAAATACCCTGGACGAGTTTTGACCTAGATTTTAGGGTTTTATATTTATATTCATGATTTGAGAGCATGAAGAGTGTGCTATTGGGGTGCAAGTGCAAGTACAAGCTTAGGCAAGGCTTGACACAACACACATAGCTTTATAGTTTTAGGAGTTTTGGGGAGAAGATTCATAACTTTTTAGGGAGATTTGTATTGGAACCCCAATATTTTATCTACGCATTCTATTCAGATTATTATTCTTTCTTTGATTATGTGTGAGTAGTCATCAACTAGGTTTAGGGTTGTACGATAGCAATCATGGATTAGCCCAAAAGTAGGATTGCTAGCTAAGTCCATATTCATCAATTGATTGTGCTTAATGCTTGCATTCTAGAGTATCTAACTAGGATCTCGAAAGTAGGACATGGACGACTATGAGAGTACGTTGTGTGCCAGAACAGACCACATTGAACTACGCTTTTAGGCGCTGTGAGAGCTGGTCTAACAAGTCTGGTGGACCTATTAAATCTCATTCACACTTCCTTCTGATTTCACAGTCGATCGACATCAGGCCTTCACCGTCAATCGACATCAGGCCTTCATCGTTGATCGATGGTCTTTCCTTTTGATCGCATATGAGAGGGAGTTAAAAGGGTCATAATAGTTAAGATTTGAGTCCTAGTATATTTACATATCTATGCTTTTTATTCACTATAATCCATTAAGCTTGAAACCCTAGATCTAGAATATTAACATTTGCATCAAGTTAGTTTATTAGAATATTTGTATTATTTACATATTTGCATTATTAGCATATTTCCATATTGCATCTCTACTTCTTGAAAAAAATAATTCCTTAACTGGTTGTTTCCCAACCTATATATATATATATACATATTTAATTCACCTAGCTTAATCTTTAGGAATAAAAAATCTATTGTGTGCCATTGCTCTCTGTGGATTCATTCCCTAAGTACTACATCTGATATCTTTTGGCAAGAGTATAATTTTTGTGTTAAAGACTATGGTTAATTTGATAGTGATTTGTTTAGGATATTTATATCTTGCTAGAACAATATTAAAACAGACACATCAAATTTGGCGCCGTTGCCTTGGAGCATTGATCGCCATCAGATGGTTGCTATGTTCATTTTGAATCAGGATGAGGATGGGAACATGCATGACCAAGATGGTCATCTGCGTAATGCAGCATGTCAAAAGATAGACGATCAGGGGGCTGTAATCCCTGATACAGAAGTAGAAGTAGACGCTGCAGCAGCTCAACCTGAAGCTAATGCTCAAGATGCTCAGAGAACACTGGCTGGCCACAACTGTCAAGACCAGTTCTACACCAACAGATCCACCATTCGCCCTGCAGATTTTGAGAGGAATGATTTTGAAATCAAGCCCGCTTTCTTCGGACTTGTTGCACAGACACCATACCATGGGCTACGACATGAGCACCCTATGGATCATCTGGAGCGATTTCAGGATCTACTGATTGCTATCAAAGCCTATGGAGTCCCCGAGTACTATCTCTTTTGTAAGCTCTTCAAGTACTCACTTGCTGGAGAAGTTTCATATTAGCTTGAGCAGTTACCACCAAGATCTCTGACATCCTGGAATGACATCAAGAATGCTTTCTTGCGAAACTTCTTTGATGACGCCTATTTATTACTAGTTTTAGGCCATGTTCTAGGCTCTATTTAGGGTATATTATGTGTGTCTAGGATATGTTTTAGAGTATTTACAGTTCCATGGATGTTTTGGAGGTAAATGGAGATACTTGGAGCTTTTAAAGCATTTAGAGAAGAATCCGTACTGACTATTGGACGAGTCGAAGTACAATCCTGCCGTCAATCGTCGACATAACCTTGGAATCGACCGATGATGAAAGACTATTGGAGGAGTCGAAGTACAAGCCTGTCGTCGATCAACGACATAACCTTGGAATCGACCAATTATGAAAGACTAAGGTCGATCAATGCTGCACACTTGCCATCGATCGACGCCCAACTCGCAGACTGTCGACTGAAAAACCCAAGTTTAGAAGACAAAAGACAAGAATACCCAGGACGAGTTTTGACATAGATTTTAGGGTTTTTATATTTATGTTCATGTAATGAGAGCATGCAGAGTGTGCTAGTGTGGTGAAAGTGCAAGTACAAGCTTAGGCAAGGCTTGACACAACAAACATAGCTTTATAGTTTTAGGATTTTTGGGGAGAAGATTGATAACTCCTTAAGGATATTTGTATTGGAACCCCAATATTTTATATATGCATTATATTCAGATTATTATTCTTTCTTTGATTATGTCTGAGTAGTCATCAACCAGGTTTAGGGCTGAATGATAGCAATCATGGATTAGCCCAAAAGTAGGATTGCTAGCTAGGTCAATATCTATCAATTGAGCTGTGCTTAATGCTTGCATTCTAGAGTAGCTAACTAGGATCTCGAAAGTAGGCCAAGGACGACTACGAGAGTAGGTTCTGTGCCTGAACATACCACATTGAACTAGGCTGTTAGGTGCATGCGAGAGCTGGTCTAACAAGTCTAGTGGACTTATCAAATCTCGTTCACACTTCCTTCTGATTTCACCGTCGATCGACATCAGGCCTTCGCCGTTGATCGACATCAGGCCTTCTCCGTCGATCGATGGTCTTTCCTTTTGCTCGCATGCGAGAGTTGGAGTTAAAAGGGTAAGAATAGTTAATATTTGAGTCCTAGTATATTTACATATCTATGCTTCCTATCCACTATAGTCCATTAAACTTGAAACCCTAGATCTAACATATTAACATTTGCATCAAGTTATTTTATTAGAATATTTCCATATTTATATTATTTCCATATTTGCATTATTAGCATATTTCCATATTGCATCTCTGTTTTTTGAAAAAGAATAATTCCTTAACTGATTGTTAATTTGCCAACCTATATTGTGTGCCATTGCTCTCTGTGGATTCGATCCCTAAGTACTACATCTGATCTCTTTTGGCAAGAGTATTATTTGTGTGTTAAAGACTAGGGTTAATTTGATAGTAATTTGTTTCAGATATTTATCCCTGCTAGAACAATTAAAATACGCATATCAAACATCACCACTTCAGATGACTTTTTTGATCCCTACTTGATCCAAGCCTAGGCTGAGAAAGGCTTATATGATCTGAGGCAAGATATGGACCATCTGGAATGATCTAATCAACCCAAAGGGATCCGAGAACAAGTAACTGGATGGAACGAGGTGCACCAGGCGAGGGATAGAAGACTTGTGATACAAAACAATCCTTTTGGCCGTGGATGTTCTCGTCTCACAAGGCAAGAGAAGGGAGGCGAGTTCTTGCTAGAGCTCTTAGGGTTTTCACTAGGAAAAGTTTATGTTTTATATCATGTGTAAAAAGAGTACAAATGGTTTATAGGGGACTTAAATAGATGTCCATTATCGTGGTGCCTTCGAGGGTCTTTGAAGCAAATAATACAAAGTTTTGGACTAAAATAAAACCTTCATAGGCGTGCAAGCCAACTAATAAATTTTGGAAAATAAATTCAAATAAAAAGAAAAAAGGACCAAAGCTGCAAAATAAATCAAACCGTTAAAAATGGGTATTTAAAGGCTTACCTTCTTACTTTTTTGGGTCGGTTTGATTAGTCCTTAAAACATGCTAGACGTACTGATCGTCTATGCTGATGACCAGCAAGTTGTTGTGTGTTTGGTCCGGAAAGGCCAAAGATATTCACTTGTAGGTTTGATCTTCTCGGATGGTCCATCACCCTTGGGACTTGGTTCTTGATCAGCTTGTTCACCATTTGGCTTAACCTCAGTTGGCTTGACCTGAAAGTGATCAAAAGAAAGCATCATGCTCTCATTAAACTTATGTTGAAGTATCTTAGCTCTTTATTTTGCCATAGGTCCTTTGAACACAATAAGCATGGACACTTCTTGGGCAGCTTCTGGTTGTGACATATTTGTGATCATGTCCTGGATATCAGGTTCGGTTAGGTAAGGCTTAGGTTCATGCTGAATGTCCTCATCATTCCCTCCCTCTTCAAAAGTTTTGACCTCAAAACTGGTTCATCTGAAAGGAAGGGAGACAAGTCAGTCACATTGAACTGGCATTGTTGTTGATCCTCTCGATCACTTGAGACGGACCATCTCTTCTTGGTTGTAACTTGGACTCCTCTGGTTTGGGAACCTTTCTTGGCATGCCTAGTGTACTGCTCAGTCCTCTTCTCCAAGTTTTCAGTGACCTTCTGGTGGAGTTCTTTGACATACTTAGACTTGGCTTCTCCGGTCAGGCTAATAACCTCAGATGGTGGTAATGGTTTGATGTCCAGAGGCATGGACGGATTAAAACCATAAGCAGCCTCAAACGGACATTTTTGTGGCCGAATGTTGAGCTCAGTTGTAACCAAACTCAACAAAAGGAATGCACTCGAGCCATGTCTTCATGTTCCTTACAATGGTAGCCCTAAGTAGTGTGGTCAATGTCCGGTTGACCACTTCTATCTTGCCATATGTTTGGGGGTGAAAAGCAGTGGAGAATAAGAGCTTAGTCCCCATCTTCTTCCATAGGGTCCTCCAAAAGTGTCTGAGGAACTTGCTGTCTCGGTCGGATACAATGGTCCGAGGTACTCCATGTAAGCGCACAACCTCCTTGAAGAATAGGTCGGCTGTCTTGGATGCATCATTCACCTTGGCACAAGGTGTGAATTGTGCCATCTTGGAATACCGATACACCACCACAAATATTGAATCCTTGTGTTACACCTTTGGTAGGCCTATTACAAAGTCCATAGATAGATCCACCAAAGGAGAAGCATGGATTGGCATGGGCATGTATAGGCCATGTTGTTGTACCTTGGACTTGGCTTTCTTGCAAGTCACACATCTTGCACAATGGGATTCAATATTCTTCTTTAGGTGAGGCTAGTAGAAATGTTCTTTTGCCACAGCCAAAGTCTTATCCACTCCAAAGTTTTCCATGAGACCTTCTCCATGAGCCTCTCGGGTGATTAAGTCCCTCAATGAACATTGTGGAATGCACAATCTTCTACCCTTGAACAGAAACCCCTCATGTAAGTAGAACTTCCCTTGTGGTCCCATGGTACAACCGGCATATATCTTATCAAGGTCCGGGTCTCCTCCAATCACCTTGGCTTCCATTGTTGCAATCAAGTCATATCTCCTTGAAAGTGCATCAGCTACAATGTTTTCCTTTCCCTTCTTGTACTTAATGATGTAGGGGAAGGTTTCTATAAACTCCATCCACTGAGCATGTCTCTTCTTTAGGTTGGTCTGACCCCTTAGATGTTTCAAGGTCTCATGGTCGGTATGCACCACAAATTCCTTGGATATCAAGTGGTGCTGCCATGTTTCCAATGCTCTCACTAGTGCATACAACTCCTTGTCATATGTTGGGTAGTTTAGTGTGGGCCCACTCAACTTCTCACTGAAATAGGCCACTGGTTTTCCTCCTTGAGTCAGTACGGCCCGATCCAAATTCCGGATGCATCACACTCCACCTCAAAGGTTTTGTTGAAATCATGAAGGACTAGGATTGGTGCATGGGTTAGACGGTCCGTCAATGTTTAGAAGGCATCTTTCTGGGCCTTCTACCATGTAAACCCAATACTCTTATTCCCCACAGCAGTGAGAGATGCAGCTATACTACTGAAGTCTTTGACAAAACGCTTGTAGAAGCTTGCTAGACAATAAAAACTCCAGACTTGGCTGATGTTGGTTGGTTATGGCCAGTCTTGGATTTCCTTCACCTTCTCCTCATCCACCTGTAGTCCTTGTGAACTCACAACAAAGCCTAGGAAGACAAGTTTATCAGTGCAAAATGTGCACTTCTTGAGGTTTTCATAAAGTCCTTCTTGTCGAAGTGTCTCTAGTACTTGCTCAAGATGTGTCACATGTTCAAAAAAGTAGTACTATAAATCAAAATATCATCAAAGTAGACCACAACAAACTTGCTGGTGTAGAGTCTAATAATATGGTTCATGAGGCGCGTGAAGGTGCTAGTAGCAGTGGTGAGTCCAAATGGCATCAACAACCACTCATAAAGACCTTGCTTGGTCTTGAAGGCAGTCTTCCATTCATAACCTTCTTTCATTCTCACGTGGTGGTACCCACTCTTAAGTTCTATCTTAGAGAATATAGTGTCTCCACTTAAGTCATCTAACATGTTATCCATACGTGGTATGGGGTGTCTATACTTAATGGTGATGTTGTTTATGGCTCGACAGTCTACACGCATCCTCCATGTCCCATCCTTCTTAGGTACTAGCAACACGGGTATAGCATAAGGACTAATGACTTCCCTAACATACCCCTTGTATAATAGGTCCTGGACTTGTCTTTCTAACTCCTTGGTTTCCTCCGGGTTTACCCTATACGCTGGTTTGTTTGGCAAGGCAGCTCCGGGCATGAAATCTATTTGGTGTTCTATGCCCCTAAGTGGTGGTAAGCCGTGGGGGATCTCTTCTGGGAACACATCTTTGAACCTGTCAAGAAGATTAGTAATCTCTGGATGAAGTGTCAACTCATCTGAACCTGCACTCAAAATCTGATTAAAGATCATTAGTAGCATTGTGTGTTTGTTAGCAACAACCTTTCGAATATAGCTAGGCCTACTAAGAAAATTAGAATTAACAAATCCTTTTTTCTAACCATTTGCAAATGCAACTCATGGACTTGTGCTGGTTTAAGAGGTGCTAAGCTATCTTACGCTTATCATGCATGAAAGTGTACATATTAGACCGACCATTATGCTTAGTGTCTCTATCCCATTGCCAAGGTCTACCTAACAGCACATGTATAGATTGCATGGATAATACATCACCAACTACTTCATCATGGTACTTACCAATTCTAAATGGAATGGTCACTTGTTCTTTGATTTGTAGTAACCTTATCATCTAGCCACCTTAATCTATATGGATGAGGATGCTTAGTCTTTTCTAGGCCAAGTTTATCAACCATGTGTGCACTAGCAGCATTAGTGCAAGATCCCCCATCAATGATTAGGTTACATACCTTGCCTCTGATGGTACATCGGCTGTGGAATATGTTCTCCCTTTGGATGGTCTCACCTGGTTGCATTTGGACACTAAGCACACGTCTGCTCATCAAGCTTTTTCCCACACCTGCTTGCTCATTCTCACCAAATTCTTCTTGGACCATCAGATCATCTTCACCAATGAACTCATATCCTTCATCAGTGAGAAACATGACCCTCTAGTTTGGACATTCCCTCGCCATATGCCCTCGGCCTTTTCATTTGAAACATGTGATGTCTCTGGAACGTTGAGGGTTAACATTCCCACCAGGTTCTGTCCTGGTGTCTTTATTGGGCTCAGTGGGTCGATTCTTGTTCTGGTTGCCTAGATTAATCCCCTTGACCTTATCCACTGGCTTTGGGTAATTGTTGGAGTTGTTACTTGAACCCCAAGCGGCCAGTGGTTTACTCCTGGTGGACTTCTTCTTTATGTGTTTCTCGGCTTGAATAGCTAAGTGAAATAGGTCCCTGACGTCTAAGTAGTTCTGCCTCTCAACCTTTCTACTGATCCGGTCATTTAGCCCATCCACAAACTGCGCCAAGATGGATACTTCATCTTCATTGAGTCCAAGTCGGTTCCTAAAACGTTAAAATTCTTACACTGACTTAGTTCCTTGTCTAAGGGTCCTAAAATGCCTTTGCAAGTGTCTATGGACGTGCTGGGGCACAAACGGTTGGCGCATTAGGTCTTTCATGTATATCCAAGACTCAAGTGGCCTCAGCTGGTTCCTCCTTCGGTCTGTGGTGACACTGTCCCACCATATCAAGGCATTGTCAGTCAGTTGAGCCACTGCAAGTGCTACCCTTTTGGGACCCGGATGGTTGTAATACTCAAAGATGTGATCCATCCTCTTCTCCGAGTCAAGGTAACCCTCAGGGTCCACCTTTCCAGCAAAGGCAGGTGCCTCTAACTTGATGTGGCTCTGGTAGGGAGCCTAGGTGAGTCCTGCTCGTGGGGGTGGGTTGTAATCCTCCTCCTATTCCTCTCCATAGTCGTCGTGAACCTCATGTCTCCTCGGGTTTGGTTGAGGGTGTGGTCCGGGGTCATCTTCTTGACGTTTGTTCCTAGTACTAGGGCCGTGGTTGTCATTGATGTGAACTCCAGTCCTCCTTGGGGGTGCTTCGGCTGGGAAAGGTTTGTTTTGGGCTGTTCCCAAATCAACTCGCTGTGTGGGTCTAGGGACTGGCCATTGCTCGATCCAGGCCAGTCTATCACCCAAGTCTTGGCGGACCGTGCCAATGTCCTGCCTCATGTTCCTCATCTCATCTTGTAGGTCGTGGATGGCCTGCATAAGGGCCGATTGAACCTCGTTTCACATGGTAGTCACGCAGAATTACCTAGTAAGAAAACAAAGAAGTGGACTTAGGATTTAAAGAAATGTAAAGAAAATAAATGAAAAAAATGGAAGGATGCAATATTTTTTTTAACTTAAAAGTAAACTATCCAAATAAATAAACCTCTCTTTTTTATAAGATTTTTGTAAACTTAAAAGGAAAAAGGAATTCAAACTAATATCCAATCCTAGACGTGTATCGACCAAACAAGGAAAAGGTCGATATTCTCGACCACGAAAAAGGAAATATGATTTATCGGCTTGGCTAACAGGTTTTCGAAATGATTTTCCCTAACCTTGAATCGATCAACTAGAATGAACTAAGGGATGATTTTAGGTTAAACAAAGACGAATAAATGCAATGAACAAGACAAGATATGAGTCAATGGCCAACAACGAGGTGCAACTAATACTATCACACGGATGCAATGAAAACTACTAAAGAGACAAGATGGATGATTCTTTTTATGTTTTAATGGTTTTACGGATGCAAACAGAAACAAGATGAAAAACAAAACTAGATGAACAAGATGAACAAACAATTTTATTTTTGGATTTATTTATTTATTTATTTATGAATGCAAACAAAGTTAAACAAAGTAAAACAAACGATTGCAAGTAAAAGAGATGGATAGATGCAATCTGATGCTGAAGGAACTTCAGCTCTGATACCAGAAATGATAGAAGCCTAGGTTGACAAAAGCTTTTATGATCTGAGGATAGAGAGTGAAACTCGATCTACACAAGGGTGGACCGTTTGGAATGATCTAATCAACCCAAAGGGATCCGAGAACAAGTAACTGGATGGAACGAGGTGCACCAGATGAGGTATGAAAGACTCGTGATACAACACAATTGTCTTGGCCGTGGAGGTTCTCGTCGCACAACGCAAGAGAAGGGAGGCAAGTTCTTTCTAGAGCTCTTACAGTTTTCACTAGGAAAAGTTTATGTTTTATATCATGCGTAAAAAGAGTAGAAACGGTTTCTAGGGGACTTATATAGACGTCCATTACTGTGGTGCCTTTGAGGGTCTTTGACACAAATAATACAAGGTTTGGACTAAAGGAAAACCCTAATAGGCGTGCAAGCCAACTAATAAAGTCTGAGAAATAAATTCAAATAAAAAAAAACAAAAGGACCAAAGCTGCAAAACAAATCAAATAGTTAGAAATGGGAATTTAAATGCTTACCTTCCTACCTTTTGGGTCGGTTTGATTAGTCCTTAAAACATGCTAGACTTGCTGTTCTTCTATGCTGATGACCAGCAAGTTCTTGTGGGTTTGGTCCGGAATGAATGGCCAAAGATCTTCATTTGTAGGTTTGATCTTCTCGGATGGTCCATCACCCTTGGGACTTGGTTCTTCATCAGCTTGTTCACCATTTGGCTTAACCTCAGTTGGCCTGACCTAAAAGTGATCAAAATCAAGCATCATGCTCTCATTAAACTTATTTTGAAGTATATTATCTCTTTGTCTAGTCATAGGTCCTTTGAACACAATAGGCATTGACACTTCTATGGCAGCTTCTGGTTGGGACATCTTGGTGATAATTTCCTGGATATTAGGTTTGGTTAGGTCAGATTCAGGTTCAGGCTGAATGTACTCATCAATACTACCAGATTATACCAGGATTTATTAGGAGAGATCATATTGAAGACATGATAATTGAAGTTGTTACAACCCAGGACAAAAATGTTTGATGATTTCTGTAGAAGGCTAGATGCAAGTTACTACCCGCTAAACAACATTATCAGATGGTTAAGCAAATGTATAGAGGACCTGGAAACTAGAGTGAACCAGATTAGTGCTACTGTGGAGGAAGCAGGAACAACAAAGGACCAGAGGAGAAAAAGCATAATTAGCTTTGTGGGCACCTAGTTCGAGATGAGCGAAGAAGATGTTGAGATTTGTTTTCCAACAAGTTCTCATTGACCTCAAATATGAGCCCATAACTCCAAAACGTCAAGCTAAAAACCATAAACAAGCGCTTGATAAGAGGAAACTCATTGGTAAGTTTAAATTTAATTTTTTTTTACTAATTTTTCGTATTTGTTTTATTTTTAGGTCTCTAAATACGATAAGGAAGACGAGTTCCCAACCAACATCGAACGACAACTGGCCAGTTTCAGTCGACACCACTTCAACTCAAGCATAGATTGACACTTAACTGTGTTGATCGGTACTCATATCAGACGTTAGGTATACTCGGATTTTCCTTGTTAAATTTCTATGATTTTTATATATTTACTTCTCAATCTCAAACTGTACAAAAATGGAGACAGTGTTGTTTAAGTCTAGGGAGATGTCAACTGACATTGTGTTTTGCTTTGAGTGTCAATTGTGTTGTTTTATTGAGTCAACATAGAGTCAGTTGGGGATGATGAACTTTTTCTTGGAACCAAGTGCTTAACCACTCTCTAGCACCATTCCTTGATTTAGTGACTGCCGGGTGTGCTGATTGGATACATCAAAGTTGATTTAATGTCAGTAACATCCACGCTTTCTCAGAATGACTGAAGTTACCAAATCTAACTTCCAACCCTAATCTACACAAATCCCTTGTTTTGGGCTTCATATACACTGAATCAGATTCCTCCTGCAAGTCTAGAAGGTAAAAGTCTTTGTGTTTCTGGTTCCCCTCTCAGCTCTCTTCGGCATCTAGAAAAAAAAAATTGAGATGATTACCTGAGATGCAGAGGGGTATGAAAATTTCCTATGACCCCACTATTCTAATTCAAAGGAATGATCATCATTGTTGGAAGCGAGGGTAGAAAATTTTCCTATGGCCCTATTTTTCGCCTATACTTTGCAAAGCTTGAAAAAGAAAAAGAGAGAGAGAGAGAAAAGAAGAGAAAATATGTTAGATGATGTCTAGTAAGCTGTGAGTTGTATGGACAGGTTGCTAAGCTAAGGTTATGTACATGGAAGTGCCTCTAATTTTGGCAATTATTCAATGTGGCTTGCAACATTGCAGAGGTGATGGTAGTGTTCTATAGAGAATGTGAATCCCTGCAATTTTCCAACCTCTTTTACAGGTATATTATATGTTTTGATTGAGGGCAAGCAAAGCAATAAGTCTGGTGGAGTTGATATACTATGGATCTTATCGGTATTTCACTATAGTATAAGTCCTATTAGAGTCTTTATATTATGTTTCGAGTCTATTTTAGAGTCTTTTCATGTCTAGTCATGTTTTGGAGTAATGTGGAGATCATGAAGCAATTTGGAGCATAAAGATGAAGAAACTTGTAGTTGTGCAAGAAAACATAAGTCAAAGTCAATATTTTGAAGAATTGTCGATCGACACTCTCTTAAGTGTCGTTCTACACCAACACGAGTACACAAGCCGAATTTAATTCAAGAATTGGGCTTGGCCCAAAAGTTTCACACATATTATAAGAATGCCCTTGGTCAACTTTTAGACCTTTATTTGTACTTTTGCAGTCATTGTTTATGGATATACACTTTTTATACTTTCATAGAAGCTTTCATTATTCTTAGGGTTTGGAAAGAAGATCAAAAGACTCTTTCGAAGAAGTGAAAGGAACTCCAGTATCTCTATCTCCACTTTTTAATGTAATTCATTCAGTCATGCTTTATGTCTTGCTTAACTATGTCTGAATAGTTTACTTGTTAGATCTAGGGTTCTAGAGTTTTTATGACCTTATAAAATATAGAACTCCTAGGATTATCGTATTGGATCCTTCATAGGATTGTTCTTATTTCTTGTTTCTAGAATAGCTAACTAGAAAACTGATCATATGATTAATTGAGACACGCAAGAGCATGGTCAATTACCTGAATCCAACCCTGCGCGCTAGGTTAATAAATACAAACGAGATTTGGTTTAGATAATTTTGTGAACAAATCGATCTAAACAATAATGCTTGTTTAAAAGAAGTATTAATCGACACTCTCCCTGATTCACATAGGAGAGTTGGAATAATAGGATTTAGACATCTGATTAGACTCGCAGCGAGAGTTGGATATCTTACTAATTGAATTCGAGTTCCAGGACGGTTCTTATTTAATCCTTAGAATTTCTAGATTGTATTTCTGATAACATGTTTGAAACCTTAAGTCTAGTGCATTGATATCAGGATTAGACTGTCGAAACTATCTAGTGAACTACAAACAAGCCGGAAGGATGAAGTTTGTGAAGAAGTATTTTGGTATTTGAACAACAATAAGATATCAAAACGTGAAAGTGAAGCTTGAGAAAATGGAACATTATCGAGGTAGGTTGAATATGTCAATCTTTTATTTCTTATCCAGCATTATTATTAGCAGAGAAAGACCGGAGCATGAGCCCCTTCCGTGGAGCCATTTACTTAGAGCGATGGATGGTCTCAATCAACGTAAGCATTTACTTGGGGAAGATTTTCATTTGAAGACATGCTAAAAGAGATCTCTCACACTATATATCTTTTTTGTGGGGTCATTACGGGAAGTGTGATATGGCTGATTTCCGGGTTTTGTATTTCTATGGAAGTAAGTTTAATTTGGTCGTATTAGTCATTGTTACTCATACAATTTATAACTATATGTTTCATGTGTAGCTTTTAGCATTCTTGGCAATTCTAGAATTGATGGATAAATTTTGAGAACCTATTAAAGGTGTAGACCAAAAATGTCCAAAGAAGTTTAATTTAATATTCAAGAAATGTGAAACAAAAGGATTCCCGTATTTAGAATAAATGAAGAATTTGGTACAACCGAGTTCTTCTTTATGATATGTTTTATGCTTTTTTAATTTTTTCGTTGTTAACATTAAAGGACATTGAGTGCATCTTGATCGCATCTGATGATAAAGACTCCGATAATGGAAAAATATGACTCATTGTTGTTGTTGACAGTTGGATGTAGAGGCTTCAAAAAGGATATACCGAAAGGTTTTATGAGATGTTAGACAAAGACGTGACTTTCCAAAAGGCCCCTCCCTTTGATAATGTTGTGAACGAAGAAATAGTCACCACTGAAGCACCAAATGAATTAGCAGAACTCGTTAATAGCATAAAATGTGAAAGTGGGTGAAGAAAACTTAGGAAAAGGTAGATAGCTTTGACCCAAGACTCGCACCATTGGAAGATTATGTGAAGGAGAAATTAGATGCTAGGAATGCACCTTTGTGAGAATCAACAGATGATGCTCATGTTGAGAAAGTAGGTGAAGACCCACTAGAGAGTGAAGAATAAGAAAAAGGTATTAAATGGATGGTCCACACCCTGGACCACAACTTGAACATGCTTGTGACAAGGACGTAAAAATGAGATCGTTGTACATTTATTAAACTTATGTTGTTTTCATTGTTTCATTTCGCAGTACTAGTAGAACTAAGTGAAACTTTGTTGTTTGCATTCGTACTACTCAATTAGCTAAGTAAAATATGGTATTTGTCATTTCTTATATGAATTCGTGTTATTGGTAATACCAGGTGATATTGTGTTGTTTTACTAGAATTTCTTGGATCTATGCTCACCAGGGTTATCATGTCTTTTTTGGTGGTTCATCATCTGCTCATGTCTTGGAGACGAAGCATGTTCTAGCCAGCATTCGTTGTTAGAATTGATGATTTATGAAGAGAAAGAGTATGAACACTCAAGAACACTCAAGAACAAATAAGAATAAGAAGGAGAGAAACTTATTTCCTTGATTCATTTCTTTGCAAATACATTGTAATATATAGAGAATACAAAAGACATCTTCCATAAACAAGGTCCATGAATTCATGAACTCCCATAAACAAGGTCCATGATTTTGGGAACCATGTTTTAAGGATCCATGAATTCATGAGCTCCCATAAACAAGGTCCATAATTTTGGGAACCATGTTTTAGGGATCCATGATTTCTTCATGTCAACACTCCCCCTCAAGCTTGACCATATGAAACAAGTCAAGCTTGGAAAGCCATGAAGTATTCCCTCATTAAAACCTTTACTTGGAAAAACCACTTGGGATAAAAACCAAGCAAAGGAAAAAGAGTAGAACACTCCATGGTGAGGGGATCACTGACATGGAAGGTTTATGAGTCCTAGTCTTGGAAGAATGGACTCACAAACTTTGCTGCTGGCCGCCTTGGTGAAGATGTCCGCCAGTTGATCTTCACTCCTTGTGTAGCATGGGAGGATCACTTGCTGCTCTACTGCTTGTCTTACCTTGTGGCAGTCTACTTCTATGTGTTTTGTCCTCTCATGGAAGACTGAATTGGACGCAATGTGTATTGCGGCTTGGTTGTCACAATGCATGGTCATGGGGTTGGTGATCTCAATCCCCAAGTCGCCTAGAAGACTCTTTATCCAGATGAGTTCACTGGTTAATTTCCTCATTGATCTATACTCTGCTTCTGCACTTGAGCAAGACACAACCTTCTGCTTCTTACTCTTCCATGTAACCAAATTTCCTCCAATGAATGTGCAATAGCCGGTAGTTGATCTTCTGTCTGTTCTGTCTCCAGCCCAATCTGCATCACAGTATCCAATAACCTCAGTGTTTCTGTTGCAAGCCATCCATACGCCTTGACCCGGAGCCTCCCTTAAGTATCTTAGGATTCTCTCCACCATGTTCCAGTGATGAACCTTGGGATTTTGCATGTGCTGGCTCACCTGATTTACTGCAAAACAAACATCTGGCCGGGTAATGGTTAGATAGATCAGCTTTCCAACAATTCTCCTATATTGCTTGACATCTTCAAATGGAGTATCTTCATACTCCCCCTCTCGCAGTGTCTTGTAGCCTTCTTCAAGTGGTGTCTTGGCTTGTCTTCTTCCAAGATCTCCTGCCTCCTTTAGAATATCCAAAGTATATTTTCTTTGGGACATGAACAACCCCTCCTTTGATCTGCACATCTCAATCCCGAGGAAGTACTTCAGTTCACCTAGATCCTTGATGTCAAATGCGGTCTTGAGGAATGTCTTGGTGGCACTGATCCCCTCCTTGTCACTACCAGTAATGATGATGTCGTCCACATAGACTAGGATCACAATAATCCCGGACTTGCTGGTGAGAGTGAAGAGTGTGTGATCCGCTTGAGACTTCACAAATCCTCTTCCATTCAATGTAGTGCTTAGTTTGTGGTACCAAGCTCTTGGTGATTGCTTCAAGCCATAGATCGCCTTTCTGAGTCTGAGGACATTTCCTGGCTTTACCATCTCTTTCATTCCCGGAGGTGGTCTCATGTACACTTCATCTTCTAGTTCACCTTGTAGAAAAGCATTCTTTACATCCATTTGCCAAAGATCCCACTCTAGGTTCACTGCCAATGAGATGAGTATCCGGATTGTATGAAGCTTCGCCACTGGTGCAAATGTGTCTAGATAATCTTCTCCATACACTTGTGTGTATCCTCTTGCTACCAGTCTGGTTTTCTTCCTTTCTGGCTTTCCATTTGCAAGATACTTGATGGTATGCAAGAGTCTGCTGGTCACGGCTTTCTTTCCTCTTGGAAGCTCAGTCTCATACCAGGTGTTGTTCTTGATCATGGCATTGATCTCTTCTTCAACAGACTCTCTCCATTCTTTGTCTTGCATTGCCTCTTCATAGGTGTTTGGGATGTACTCTTGATCCAATTCTCCAATGAAGACTTGATGTTCTTCTGGATATTGAGCAAGCGAGCATACTGCACTCACTGGATGTGCCACAGCTTTAGCATTGAAGTAGACTTTCGGTTGCCTGATTCTTGTGCTCTTTCGCAAAGGTTGTATCTGATCAGGTGCTGCCTCATTTGTTTCTTCTGGAACTTGATCTTGAGTCTCAGGAACTGATTCTGATTTGGTCTCATCCTGATCATGAGCTTCTTGTTGATTCCCCCTTTCAGGGTCAGGATGGGCAATTTTTTCATTTTCATTAATCACATCTTCTTCAACTACAGCTTCTGGAACATGTGCAATAGCTTCAGGGATATTCCTTCTTGTTTCTTGAGTTGCTGGAGACATGCCAATGCCGAAGTTCTCCAAAATGATTCTGAGGTTTGTGGCTCTTTCTGATTGCGGTAAGTCCCTCAGATCATCCCAATTCTTCACCTCATAATATCCCTTTGTTTCCACAAACTTCACATCCCTTGATATTAAAACTTTTCTGGCTACTGGATCATAGCACTTATACCCCTTTTGTGTTGGAGAGTAGCCAATGAACATCGCTTTTGTGCTCCTGGCATCTAGTTTGTTTCTCTGCTCCCCTGGTATCAGCACAAAGCAGAGACATCCAAATACCCGTAAGTGGTCCAAAGCTGGCTTGGTCTGGTTAAGGACTTCAAACGGTGATAAATCTTTGAGGACTTGAGTTGGAGTCCTATTGATCAGATAAGTAGCAGTCACCACCGCATCACTCCAGAATCTTTTTGGAACATTGGTGTGGAACATCATTGATCTGGCTACCTCCATCAGGTGTCTGTTCTTCCTTTCAGCAACTCCGTTTTGTTGAGGAGTATATGGACAGCTTGTTTGATGAATAATTCCATGTTGAGCCAGGTACTGTTTGAATGCATGACTTGTGTATTCTCCACCATTGTCTGATCTGAGGATCTTCAGCTTGGCATTGAAGTGGTTGGAGACATGAGCTTGGAAATTCTTGAAGGCGTCTAACACCCTATCCTTGGACTGAATCAGTGTCAACCAAGTGTATTTGGATTTTTCATCAATGAAGGTGACAAAGTATTTGTGATTCTCCCTTGACACACATGGAGCCGTCCATACATCAGAGTGAACCAAGTCAAAGCAACTCTCATAGGTGGTGCCAGACCGTGGAAAGACTGTCCTACAATGCTTCCCCAATATGCAGGCTTCACACTCTTCATTCTTAGACACCACTCCAGGGAATATCAGGTTTAGAGCTCTTGTATGGGGATGTCCCAATCTGGCATGCCATATTGTGTTCTCAGCGCCATTAACGGTGCTAGCCAGGCAGTGAGGCATAGATGATTCTGGCACCATATTCCTCTCAAGATGATACATCTGCTGATGGTTGTGCCCTTTTCCAATGACCTTTCCTGTCTTCAGGTCTTGAAACTCAACTTCATCTGGTCTGAACACAACTTGGCAGCCCAAATCAATCGTAGCCCTTCTTACTGATAACAAGTTAGATGAAAATCCAGGCATATACAAGGCAGTAGATTCCTTATCAAACACTTTAAGGTTCCCTATCCCTTCTATCTTCACCTTATCACCATTTGCTATGACTACATTCCCTACGACAGGCTGGATATTACTAATCAAGTTCCTATCACAAATCATGTGATGGCTTGCTCCTGAATCTATTATGATAGGTTTAGAGTCAAGAGAATGTGTACCAGCCTTCTTGGAAGCAATGAGAGCCAAGACAGTGCTCCAGATAAAGGAATTGGCGTCTTTTCTGGTCACAAAATCATCAGATGAGGTTGTACCAACTTGATTTCTCCACATGTCTTCAGTTGAATCACCCATGTGAGCAGAATACATGGTTCTCCCTTGAATTGCTTGATGCTCCTTGGGTTTACATTTATCCGGCTGGCCTTTGAGAGGATCACCATCATCTAGGCATGAAATATTTCTTCCAGTAAAGAAATTATTTATCAGTGTGTTGAATGATGAGTCTAGGTGTAGGAGAAAGCTGAGGAACCGGTCGTTCTCATAGATGGTTTGGAGACTCTCCCATAAACACCCATAAGCGGTTTGAAGACTCTCCCATAGTCTCTTGGCGGTTTTGATGTGAGAATTGATCTTCAGGATTGGTTTTGACAAGGAGTTACAGATGAGAGCCAGAGCTTGTTGGTCTTCTTGAACCCATTGGTTGTGGTTGTTCACGTATCTATCTTCTTCAGCCATCCTCTTTGAAGTTCCAGCCTTCATGATATGGCTGTCCCAAAGTCCATGACATCCCAAGGTGATTCTGGCCACTCTTGACCATGAGAGATAATTAGGACCCTCAAGGGTCACGGAAATTATGTTTTCCTTCTCCATTTTTATGATTTGCGGAATGAGAATAACATAAAAGCTTTGCTGAATAAAAGAGAAGGATAGAGAAGGTTTGCGGAATGAAGTAGGAGCTTAAAGCTCTGATACCATGTTAGAATTGATGATTTATGAAGAGAAAGAGTATGAACACTCAAGAACACTCAAGAACAAATAAGAATAAGAAGGAGAGAAACTTATTTCCTTGATTCATTTCTTTGCAAATACATTGTAATATATAGAGAATACAAAAGACATCTTCCATAAACAAGGTCCATGAATTCATGAACTCCCATAAACAAGGTCCATGATTTTGGGAACCATGTTTTAAGGATCCATGAATTCATGAGCTCCCATAAACAAGGTCCATAATTTTGGGAACCATGTTTTAGGGATCCATGATTTCTTCATGTCAACATTCGTAACTTTAACTCAGTGATAAAGCACCACTTTTCTGATGCTTGGCTACCTCATATTGTTCTAATCCCTGTTGAGATTAAAAACTTTATGCATTGGTTATAAGTCAAGGGTATGATTCTCATCATGGGGAACCAGGGGGTTCCCAATATTGCGTTGTTTATTACCAATTTCTCAAGGATGAGGAACTTGACTACTTTCATTGTTCCCTCGATGTATACCAGTAACTTGATTATTCTGACCATCATAGTAGTTTCTCCATCAAACCCGATGAGAGGCTTGAAATGTAGTTTGAATTCTTTGTCACGTAGGTCTATTTTCTTGATAGTATCCTAAGAAAATGAGGTCTACCAAGCTTCATATGTCGATTAGGACTCACGATACCTAGAAGTCATCCACCAGAACTTCAATGACTAATGGGTCATTATTTGGTTGGTTAAACCCGATTGTATCCAATTTGCCAAATGTTAATTCGTGCTCGAAAGAACCTGTTTGTTGCTGTCAAAGGCCCATTGTACGGCGAATTTTATGAATAAGGTAGACCGATGTATAGTTTCTCTCGAGATTTTGAAGTCTGTTCAGGAGAAGTTTTTCGTGAAAGTTATATTTGTACCATAGAGCGTGTTGGAAGGCCAGTAGTGCTGTGTCATCCGAGATGGTCCTGTGGGATGCTATTTCTTTGAATATTTCAAATCGCGTAGTGATTCTCTGGGACCTTAAGCTAGTGCACATAGATCAACCATTGAGTCGGCTTGTTGGATGAACATGTGATGCAGTCATCAAACCAGAAGTAAAGCCGAAGCGCCATCAAACCAAGTTCACAAGCTCTTTCATACCAAACAAGTCGATGCAAGGCAAGCAATATTTAAAGGAGGAGCCACTAAACTTGAAACACTACCAAACATACTATATTCATCAACCAAACTTTCACGAAGAACATAAACCTCATTTCAAATACCATGAAGAACCAATCCCACCAGAACCGGATCCACCAAATATTCATATGAATGGGCAACGGTCCATTGATTGTCCAAATGGAGAAAACAGACTCCCATCAGATTATTTGAATACTTTATACATTAAATAGGAGCCTCCTGACTATCTTTAAGGTTTAAAGTCGTGCCCATCCAGCCAGAAAGCAAAAAGAGAAAATATCAAAGAAAAGAAGAATATTTCCTTTTTCGGAAATGCCTATTTTCCAAGAAACAATAGTTTGGCTTCTCTTCAATATCTTGACCCTCAGCTCAAGCAGGAAGATCTTAGACATCCAATGAAATTAGAGTACCTACATGATTCATCCCTTTTCGCAGCCACAACAAAGAAGATTCAACCATTGAAGCCTAACGGCTAACTTCATCAATGGAACTGATTTTGTTCTCTGAATTATTTTTTTTCCTTTTCTATAATTTTAGAACTTTAGACTAGTTTTCTCTGAGCCTTTATAAACTACTTTATTCCATCATAATAAGCACCCACAAATTTATATCAATAAACATGAAGTTTTCTGTACAAATTTCATCTTTGTGTTATTTTGCATTCGAGTCTCTTGGTGGAATCCGATTGTCTGTTGTGTGTTTGGATTAAGATTGCTTGTGGAATCAATTTCTCTTGTTTCTCTGATTCTTGTGGAATCAGACAGAAACCCCTCATCATCATCTCTCGCCTCATCCATTCTCCATTCAAGCAATAGCCCTTGAAACCGAGTGGAATAAGAATTGGTGGATTTCAATCTTATATCAACATGTAAAAGTGTTTAGGAACAAAGTAGAGAGTTGGTGTAAATCGTCTGTCGAGTTCGCCAAATGCTCCTAAATCAGGTTTTTTCAACTCTATATTTCTGTTCTTTGTTTGCTTATTTCGTTTCCTTTTAATCTATTAAAAAAACTATAAATATTGTTTTTGATTTGTTTGCTTGCTTGTTTGATTCCTTTAAACCCCAAAACCCATTAGAAATAATTGTTATCTATCTAAGTTTTTTGCTTCATTAGTTTACTTTTGATAAATCAAACTAAAATATATATAAAAAGTCACTGCTTATTGTTTGATTTTTTTATGTTTCTAGTTGTTTGATTTCATAAAACCAGAAAATCCATTAAAAATTGTGTTTTGTTTCTTTTGAATTTAAAAAGAAAAAAAATCATATAAAGGTTGATTAGTATTGTTTATGATGAGTTTAGCTTTTTATTGAGAACTTTTGGGTTCACTTGATTGGTTAGCTAGACTAGAACAATCTGTTAAGTTTGAATCTCAGAGAGTACTTATTTTGATTTATGTGGTATATTTGTTTTGTTTGTTGTTTTTGTCCAAGTGCAGGAGCTTACAATCATAACGAGGCAAAACGGAAGAAAACGATTGGTAGGAGTATCAAGGAGATGATTCATCTCTGTATTCAGAATCCATGGAGTATGAAGAAGATTTGTAGGAGTTCAACACCTCAGAGGTTTATTGGGCTGAAGAGCAGGATGATCCATTGGATGATAGGGAAGACAAGCCATACTATGAAAGAAATGATTCTAAGATAAGCTATGTAAGAGGACCAGAGAGTGTAGGATAAGAGCTAGAGGTACACAACTAGAAAATCCAGAGCCACTACCCCCCCCCCCACACCCCACACCCCACACCCCACCCATTGATCACCATGATTACTCTTTGGGGTATGAACAGAACATGAAGAAGATAATGAAGAATATCCCTAAGGAAAATATGAAGCAGCACATGAAGAAGGATATGAACACTACAATAAATATGGGCATTAGTAGTACTTCACGGTAGCACGAATTCACCAACTGCTACTAAAACTCGTTAAATTCGAGCCCAACTTTTTCGTAGCAATAATCTCATGCCAGGGAAAAATTTCATTAAGCGGGAACAAAAAATAGACTATTATACGTGTAAAGTGTTTTGGATCCAAAACGCTTAGCCTATTTTTCTTTATTTCCGCCAAAGCAATGTCAAACATGCAAACTTCTTGAGCATAGAATCTCTCTGAAAATCACCCAAATCGCCTGAAGTATTCTCCTCTTCGCCGGTTCGATTCCTGATTGAAACCCAGAATCAATTTTTGTCTTTATGAACCCTAACTGATTTTGTCGATTTCGATTTCCCTGGGTTATCTGATTATTTTATTTGATTTGTTTGCAGCTTCTACCATTTTCGATTTCGTTTGAACCCTAGATTTCGATTTCTTTGTTTTGATGTTTTGAGCACTGAACTGTGATTCTTTTGGCGTTAAAGAAGATTTTTGATTTCGGATTCTTGTTTGTTCTCTTATGCTTAGTAGGTTAGAGCTTCTAATTCTTTCTGTCCAGATATAAGTTTTATCCTGTTTTTGTTTTTGATTGTCTGCCCATTTTAGTATTCAATCTATGAAATAGTTGACTGTTTACTGGTGCTACTTGTGAATGATAATGTGTTTGTTTGGTGTCTGAGAGATTCTTATGTGTTTGTTTGTTTCTAGTTATGAGATAGAACATAGAAATGGTTGAAAAGTCATGGGCTCATCGTAACATGTAAAGAATAACAATATCTTCATAATGGTTTATTGGGAGATTAAGAGAGTTTAATTTTGCTTATGTTTTATGATTTTTCATTTGTCTTAAACGTAGATCTGATCCTGGTTATGAGAGAGGTGCTTGGGAGTTTGTGAGGTCTGTTGGTGCATCGTTGGGGGAATCTGAGATGATCATTTGCCCATGTATTGATTGTCGTAATGTTGAACGTCACTCAGACAGTGTTGTTGTTGATCATCTTGTAAAAAGGGGAATGAATTTGAGTTACAAGATGCGGGAGGATTGGTATCATCATGGAGATGTGATATCAGGAACTGACTGTAGAAGCGATGCAAGTGAGTGGAATAGAGAGATTTTAGGGTTATGCCAAGCAGCTGAGTTTCTTGACGAAGAGATTCTGAAGCAGGGTGACTTAAGTGAGGTTGCTGACGGTGAAGATAAGCAAGAAGATGAGTTTCTTGCAAAGTTAGCCGATGCAGAAACACCTCTGTATCCAAGTTGTGCAAACTACAACAACCTCTCAGCGATTTTTTTCACTCTTTAGGATAAAGACACAGAGTGGTTGGTCTGCATCGTGACGAAGAGCTTCTGAAGCAGGGTGACTTAAGTGAGGTTGCTGACGGTGAAGATAAGAAAGAAGATGAGTTTCTTGCAAAGTTAGCCGATGCAGAAACACCTCTGTATCCAAATTATGCAAAGTACAACAAGCTCTCAGCGATTGTTTTACTCTTTAGGATAAAGACACAGAGTGGTTGGTCTGATAGAAGCTTTGATCTTCTTCTTTAGACTTTACCACATATGCTACCCCAAGACAATGTCTTGTACACATCCGTGTACGAAGTGAAGAGGTTTTTGAGATCGTTTGATATGGGTTACGAGAAGATACACGCCTCTGTGAATGACTGTTGTCTATTTACAAAGGAGCTCCAGAAGCTTGATAAATGTCCAAAATGCAATGCTTCACAGTGGAAGATTAACAAGCGCACATGTGATTGGAAGATGGGTATTCCACAAAAATTTCTTAGGTATTTTCCTATAATTCCTCGTATGAAGAGGATGTTCAAGTCAAAGGAAATGGCTAAGGACTTAAAGTGGCATTTTAGTAATAAGAGCACAGATCGGAAAAGCGACATCTGGTAGATTCTTTAACTTGGGATCAAATGAATGCCAAATACCCGTTATTTGCAGTTGAAGAGAGGAATGTGAGGCTAGGACTCTCCACTGACGGGTTTAGTCCGTTTGACATGAAGAATGTTAACTATAGTTCTTGGCCTGTTTTTCTAGTGAACTACAAGATGGCACCTGACAAGTGTATGAAGGAAGAGAACATCATGTTTTCATTGCTGATTCCTGGTCCAAACCAACCTGGAAACAATATAGATGTCTACTTAGAACCACTTATAGAGGATCTAAACCATCTGTGGGAGAAAGGAGAGATAACCTATGATGCATTCAGTCACAATACATTCACGTTAAGAGCAATGCTTCTTTGAACCATTCAAGATTTTCCTGCATATGGGAATCTTGTAGGCTGTAAAGTAAAGGGCAAAATGGGTTGTCCTGTTTGTGAAAAAAACACAGATAGTATGTGGTTGAGTCAATGCAGGAAGCACGTATACATGTCCCATCGGAAAGGTCTGCCTCCCAGACATGCGTATAGAGGAAAGAAAGCATGGTTTGATGGTAAAGCTGAGCATGGGACAAAAGGAAGGATTTTGAGTGGGCATAACATAAAGCAACTACTCAGAAATTACAAGAATGATTTCGGAAATGTGAAAGTAACTGAAAGGAAGAGAAAGACTAATGAATCTGTTGGTTCTGAATCCAATACCGATGATGATTTCAGTGAATCAGACGAAGAGGAAAAAATAGTAGATGAGGAGGAGTTATTTAGTTGGAAGAAGCGGTCAATCTTTTTCAAGTTGCTTTATTGGGAGGTATGTTTCTAATTTAGTTTTAAATCCCTTTCTCGCAATTGTTATATATTAGCTATCTTTGACATTGTTTCCTCTTATCTGTGTTTGCTACGTCTAGGATCTCCCGGTGAGACACAGTTTAGACGTGATGCACGTGGAAAGAAATGTTGCTGCAAGCCTTGTTGCAACTTTGTTGTATTGTGGAAAATCCAAAGATGGTTTGAACGATCGAAAAGATCTGGAACAGCTTGGCATTAGGAAGGATTTGCATCCTGAACCTTGTGGAAAGAGAACATACCTTCCTCCAGCTCCTCGGTCTTTGTCCAGCAAAGAGAAGAACGTATTCTGCAAGCGTCTATTAGAGTTCAGAGGTCTTGATGGCTACTGCTCAAATATATCAAGGTATGTTAAGATAGAAGAATCAAAGATACTAGGATTGAAATCACATGATTACCATGTCTTGATGCAACAACTTCTTCATGTTGCAAGTAGAGGTATTAACTGATTGTCTTTTAACTTTGTATGTTAAAGAAGAAGATGTCTTGAATCTGATGTACAATGTTTCTTTGTCTACAGGTTTATTACCAAAGGGTGTTAGGATAGCTATTGGACATCTATGTGCATTATTCAATCATCTCCGTCAGCGAGTGATTGATAGAGAGCCAATTTCAGTAATGGAAACTCAAATTTTGGAAACTCTCTAGATGTTTGAGAGGTTTTTCCCTCCAAGCTTTTTCGATATAATGGTGCATTTAACAGTTCATCTAGGCAGGGAAGCTCGTTTATGTGGACAAGTACATTTCCGTTGGATGAACCCATTTGAAAGGTGCAAATTCTAACTTATTAGTTGTTATAATATGCAGTCAATAATCATACTTCTAACCTTCATTGACTTTTATCTTACAAAGGTACAAGAAAGCGCTGAAAGACTTTGTAAGAAACCCTGCAAGGCTAGAAGGGTGTATTGTGGAAGCGTATCTCGCTGAGGAATGTATGTGATTCTGCAGTCAGTTTTTTTAAGAAGACAACAAGTGTTGAGGAGAAAGTTGATAGAAATACTGAGTTCGAGAGCAGCTCTATTCTGGAGGGTCGTCCAATATCCGCAACTACTTGTTGTGTTCTTTCTGAGAAGGATAAAAACATTGTCCATCTAGCTATTATTCAGAATATGGCAATCATGGAACCTTATGTGGAGTAAGTCTATCGTTCTTGTCTAGCCTTGTTTATGTACTTCCAAATTCTGCTACATAAAGTTGCTAATAATATGTTGTAATCCACTTGAAGCATGCATCTACAACACCTCCAGGACACTAGTGAAAGATGTAAATGTGATGCAACATTCTTATGGAGCACTCATACTAAGAATTTTGCGTCATGGCTAAAAGAACATGCAAGTTCATAATTTAAGCTTCAAGTTTGTATTACAAACGTGTCTAATACATATTGACAGTTAAAATATGTTGTTGTAGATACTTATTACTTTAGAGCATCACGAAGAAACACTGAAGTGGTTGGCCTACGGACCTCGTGTTAGCTCAAGGTCTTACACATGCTACATTGTAAACGGTTTGCGGTTTCACACCGATTCAGTGGAAAGGCAGACTCAGAATACTGGGGTTGTATATGAGGCCTGCAAACAATGTTATGTTTGACTCAATAACACCAACTTCTCCTGATCCGCAAGCATCCAATGCTAAAGCAGTTGGTTCTAAATCTAAGAATCAAAGGTCTCCACTTGGTTTGAGGGATAAGTCAATGAATGGGAAGTCTCCAGTAACTCCACCAGCTCCTGCAATGAAGTCGGCACCGACTATGAAAGAGATGTCTCCAGTAACTCCAGCATCTCCCTTCGCAGATCAGAGGTACTTTCTTTTATTAAAAAATTTGATTATTTCTTGTTCCAAACAATGATTGTTTATGGATCAGTGGTACTTGTTTGACTTTTGGTTATGTCTTTCTTGTTTTTGTTCTTGTAGCGTAGCAAAATAAAGCCAAATCAAAAGAATAAAGTTGCTTGATATATCCGGAAATAAGGTTGTTGTTGCTGAAGGACGTTGGTCATCTAGTGATCCTAACCAGCTTGTCCACTTTGTACCCTTGTGACCTGGTGCTTGTCGAGTCTTCGTCGATGTTGTGACAGTTAAAGTTGATGCTGTGTGGAGGCAAACATCCGAGATAGAGTATATGGAAGATGCACTAAGAAGCTGTATAGTTTGGCCAGAGGGTAAAGTGACTATGGTGAGATTTCTGTATATTTTTTTGTTATCTCTGTAGAGTAACATAAGTGGGAAAATATGTTATTAAGCTAAGTGTGTGTTTTTAGGTCTGGTCGCAGAAGAAAATGAACCAAGCATGATGACTTTCTATTTGTCTATACTTGAACTTAACTATGTGTTTTGTTAAGACTATGCTTTTTTAATGTATGACTTGGATGTTGTATGCTCTAGAGATTAATGGAAATGTACCATCTTTTCCATTTACATTCTCGGATTGAAATTTACAACAAATCCACAATAAAATGTTCAAAATGATATATATATATATATCAATGCAAAAAAAAAAACGGATTGCAGTTTTTAGTAATAATGATTTAGAGGATATAATTTAGATTAAGGGTTTAAAGATTGGTTTTGGATTTATATTTTAGAGTTCCGTTTTAGGGTATATGGTAAAGAATTATTTTACGTTTTTGTCTCCGGTCTCCATTTAGGGCTTTGTTTATGTGTTTATGGTGGTTGGGTTTAGGGGTTCAATGAAAAGATAACAAAGATTGGGTTTAGGGGTTCAATGATAAGATAACAAAAGTGATGTAAACTACAGTGTTTAGGGTTTTGGGGTATATTAACAAAACATAACAAAAACACAATGACAAGATATACCATTTATTTGAAAAGTGATGTAAACTATCCACACTTTATTTTAAGGGTTTAGTTATTTCTTTTTTTAGGGTATAGGGTAAACTATAGTGTTTAGGGTTTATTAGTTCACAAAAGATGAATCCTTCCATATTATTACTTAAATTTTTTTATTTTATAATTTCTAAAGTATTAAAACCATAGTTTCAAGTTTATACACATATTTTCGTCTTCTATTATATTTTTAGAGGAAATTTGTTTTTTCATTTTCATGTTTGAAGCCAAAAAGGGCAAAAATTTAAGGAGCCAAAAACCTTTCATTTTCTTTATATTTGTCACCATTAGGGCAGCCACCACCGATCTATCTCTCCCGACGAATCTATCTACCAGCAAACAACCACGGATCTCTTTAGCCAGCACGAATCTCTTGTCTTCTATCACTCTCGACGAATCACTGTAGCCACCACACGAATCTCTTTTCGTCTATCACTCCCAACGGTTACCCTTCATCAATTTGCAAAGGTTATCGACTTCTAAACCCTTTATTCTACTCTTCAATCTCAGAATTGGATTATCTAATCGCGAAAATAACAAATCTTACAGATCTTTACAAATTCGAAGTGTCAGAGATATCGGAAGGGGAAAATACGAAGGTAAGCAAAGACAAACCTAATATTTGTTACTTAATACTCTTCCTCTTCACCGGTTTCTTGTGATTTATATTGCTAGTGATTAAAAAACTCTGAAAAAGTTTAGATCTTTATTGATGTGGATGTATACTATTTTGATTTATGTTGTGTTGTCAAGATACTCATCGGAAGCAAGTTCAATACTATCATGGAAGAAAGGAAATGCATCATATGTGGACTCCCAGCATATGGAGTGAAACCACAACTCAAGCAGCAACCACTATTCCAACATCAGCCACATCAAGAAGCTATCCACTCAGTTCCAATGAAACACCCTAAAGAAGAACAAGGACAGTCTTCAGGAGGCAATGATGTGGAAGAGATAACCAGAACAGAGTTCAGACGCTCTCTAGGGTACCTGATACGGGTTGAGGAACCTGGAGAAGACATTGGACCAATGTTCAGGGTGTTAATCAGAAACATGAATAACAGTGAACACAACTCAGCTACAATGAGACACCCACAACAAGAACAAGGTCAGCCCTAACGTGGTCAGTCATCACGTGGCAAAGGTGGTCGTCACTAAAGGCATGGTAGTCTATAATCAACCTGCTTCATTGTAATATTCATTGTCAAAACTTGTTATCCTTCTATTACTTGGTTTGATGTTTTCTTTGTAATGCATTGTCTTCTTGATCCATTTGTATGCTAATGAAATTTTGTGATCTGTATGTTTCAATCAAATCAAATTATATTGTAATTTTTTAGACTTATAAATTATGCAATTCAATGATCCAAAACAAAATAATAGCAAAAACAGAAGATCACAAATGCGTCACTATACAAAATGATACAACAAGCAAAAAAAGTTGTGAAAACTAACTACTTAGCACGAATAATTAGCTACTTAAAAGTATCCCATGACATATTAAAATAACTATTATAGGTCGACAACTCGAGAAACTTTATAGTTACTAAAAATTATCCAATATCACATGAAAAACGCTACTAAAAAACATTCCATGGCCAAAACAATGTGCTGACATAAAATATGTCATAGCAAAAGAAAAATGCCATAATAATAAGTATAATGGCAAAGAAAGAGTGCCATCGAAAATATTATAACAGCTTAAGGAAAAACGCTACAATAACTACATTTACTGTAGCGTATAAAAAACCGCTATTATAGGAAGGGGGTCTATTATAGCTGAGGCTAACATAGCGTTCACGGAAACGCTACGAAAACCCTATCATAGCATTTTCGGTGTGCTGGTAAAGCCGATATTTCTTCTAGTGGCAAAACAGAAGATGAAGAAGATGTTGAAAGAGATTATGAAGCAGTCCTTAAAGAAAAACTGAAAAAGCAAGTGAGGCTGCTAAAGTTTATGGAGATGAGTCTACACGTGCAGAATCTGATGAAGAAGAATCACAGCTGGAAGATACTGGTTTTCAATGTGAAGATGAGGACATGGAAGAGTCTTATGTTGAAGAAAGACCCTGGTGTGAAATCTCATACTCTTCTCATGAGGAAGAACACAAAGAAGAAACTGATTCACAACTCAGTTTAAAAGATTTTGAAGCCGACTTTGGAGAAGAACCAGAACATCAAGAGGATTTTCCTAAAGAGCAAAAAGTTCTAAGTAAGGCTGGAAAAGATCATATTGAGCTTAACCACATCAACTCTTTAGGCCATGATCAAGGATCAGAAGCATACTTATGTTGGGAGAGAGACATGGAACATTTGTTTGTCTCAAATCAGATTTATGAAGAAGAAAAAGTTGCTACTGCTGAAAAACTTTAGTTGAAGATGCTTTTGCGCATTGGAACCAAGACACTTGTTGGCGACTTCAGATTGATGAACCAGAAGCTACTTGGGAAAAAATGAAGCAGCTATTATTTGAAGAATATGTGAAGGAGGCTGGAGATGAACATTGCACACAAGTAAAGGCTTATCCCAATCCAAAGCCAAGGCAAAATATCTTAGCTACAACACCAATGTCTACACAAAGAGCTTATTGTCCCAAACCAGAAGCAGTGATATCAACTACCTTCAAAAATCTCAACAAGCCAGAGAAAGTGATGTCAAGAAGTTCCTCACCACACAAAGAGGTTAAGAAAACCAAACAAGCAGAGAAGTCTCAACAACCAGCCTCAATATTGTAACCAAAAGACAGTCAAAAGCAGGGAAAGTGTAAGACCCGATCCTGGTCCATTGAACCCCAACCAGATCCAAGTCTTAACCTAAACAATACTAAGGATGATTCCGGTTTTAAGCCAATAGTTTCTAAGTCATTTTAAACAAACCGAGGTTCATTCATTTCAAAGTTAGAATCAATATCAAATAAGGGGCAAACAGATTATATAAATATAAACCAAAGTGATACAAAGTATTCATGTGATCCAAGTTGCACAATAGGCTATCATAAGTTCATAACAACAACGTTTCTACCCCTTAACCCACACACACATCCATCCCGGCTTGAGTCCTCACGGTTCCTTGGCCTTGCCACGGTCCTTGTCCTTACCTGAAACCACACAAACACAATAGCATGATATCATATCCGATAACCTAACCACAACCTAAGCAATTGCATGGTTCTGCGCCTAAAGACCATTCTAGGCCAATACTGACCCTTTTTCAAAAGTGGTCCAAAAACTAAATAAAATTCATGACAATTCGTGATAAATCCTAACTAGACGGAATCCATGGTCGGATTCACCAGAAACCGTCCCGGACCCTATGATCCGACCCGATCAGCCCATAGACCAAAATATGGTTTTTGAGCAAATCAAGTCCAAATCGTGTCTAGTCTTTTCCAATAATTCTTATAAATCCTAAAACTCCTATTCCCAAGTTTTCAGGACAAACAAACACGTTTAGAGTAGTTTTTGAGATCATGAACCCAAACTGGCCGATATTCTGTCCACTGGAAACCAGGCTTGTGCTTGGTCCTTAGGAAGGCCGTCCTGATCCCCAAACTCTCATAAACTTAACAGGGAAAGGAGATAAAAGAAGAATACAAACAGAAATGGGCGTGACCATAGTTCCAGAGATCATGAACCACATGTTACCCCACAACGGTCCATACCCCTGGTTTACATGATCCACACCACTAACCTTAGAGGTTCCATCCTTCTGGCCACGATCCTTCTCCTTCCCTTTACCACGTTCCCTCTGTCTGGTATCCATATCTGCGCCTTGATCTTCACAGAACTCCCACGGATGAAGAGATCACACGCCTAGACACTCACACGGATTCAACCTTCAATAATCGGTTCTTCTTGTTCTATGGTCTCTCTGAATTTTGGCAGAGGTTTGCCTTGTGTTTCTGACTCCTTATTTTCGTGCAGGAAGTCTCATATATATAGGGGAAGGCGTGGTAACCGACCCTGGGCGAACAGGCACAATTTGGGGCACAAAACTGCCAAACTGCCCATTCCCACCCTTTCGCCCAAAACCGCCCAACTGCCCCTTCCTTTGCGTGTGGGCTTCCTGGTACAAGGCCCATTCGCCCCCCTGAAGCCCTGGTTTGTTTGCCAAGACCCACGGGCCCTTGCTGGGTCGAGCAAGACCCATGACTGCCCATGACCTGTCCAACCGGCCCGGACCAGAACACTCCACCGAGCTAAGATGAGCTGACCACTAGCTGCTCCAGCTGAGTGAGCTAGTCCACCAACTCCAGCTAGCTGACCTTCCTGGAGTGAGCTACCTTGGAGCTACTCCTAGCTGGTTGAGCTTCTTCCAGCTTGGTCCTAGCTTCGTCCAGCTTCCTAAACTCCCGTCCAGCTGCCTTAAGCTTCCCGGAGCTACCCAAAGCTTACCCGGAGCTTGGTTGAGCTGTCTCAAGCTGTCCTGAGCTGTTTTGAGCTTCCCCCTTGCTCATTCCAGCTGTAATAAACTCATTCCTACCTTCCTTGGTTAAGTCTCGGCTTACTGATGCACTTAACCATCCCCCCCCCAACCATGGTACGCTTGTCCTTAGGTCACATGACCTGACCAGTGCGTTCCCTCGCACCATGGCCGTGTCCGAAGGCCTTATCCAGATTTGGGGATGCTACAAGTCTCCCCCACTTGAATTGGATTCGTCCTCGAATCCAGAACAAGTACATCTCTGGTTTCATATTGTTCAAACCACTTAGGAAATTCAGCCCTCATCCTGGCTTCAGTTTCCCAAGTTGTTTCCTCACGCCCATTACATTCCCAAATTACCTTAACCATTTGGACCACCTTCTTCCTAGTTGCTTTCTCCATCCTGTCCACTATTCTAAGTGGCCTTGTCTCCAAGGTCAGGTTCGTCCCAAGGTCTGCTGGAATCTGAGGAATGTAAACATCTTGATCTGACAAACACTTCCGAAGTTGGGACACATGGAACACATTGTGGAACGCATCCATTGCGGATGGTAGTTCCAACCTGTAAGCCACTTCTCCAATCCTTTCACTGATCCGGAAGGGACCTAAGTACCTCGGATCCAACTTTCTCCTACCGGAGATTCGTACTCTACCTTTGAAAGTAATCATCTTCAGGTAGAACATATCACCAACTTCAAACTCAATATCCTTCCTACGCTTATCGGCATAGTGTTTTTGTCGATCCTGAGCTGCCTTCATCCGGTCCTGAATAAACTTGATTTTCTCAGTTGTCTCCTCCACTATCTCAGGCCCAATCATGCTACGCTCCCCCACTTGGGTCCAGCATACTGGTGTCCTGCATGGTCGTCCATATAAAGCTTCATATGGCGACATCCCTATGCTCCGGTGAAAGCTGTTGTTGTAAGCAAACTCCACCAAGGGCAAATGCTTCTCCCATGAATCACCCCAATCTAGCACACATGCTCTCAGCATATCCTCCAATGTTCTAATGGTGCGTTCAGATTGCCCATCTGTTTGTGGGTGGTACGCAGTACTCATATTCACTCTAGTTCCTAAGGCTTTTTGGAAAGCTCTCCAGAACCTAGAAGTGAACCTCGGATCTCTGTCCGACACAATACTAGATGGAACTCCATGCAGCCGTACAATCTCATTCATGTACGTGTGCACAATCTGGTCAACTCCATCTCCTTTCTTTATGGCTAGGAAGTGAGCCGATTTAGTCAGTCGATCCACAATCACCCAGACCGCATCATTCTTTTTCCTAGTGGTAGGAAAACCCGTTACGAAATCCATTGTAATATGATCCCACTTCCACTCCGGAATAGGTAGGCTTTGGAGTAAGCCACTAGGGACTTGATGCTCTGCCTTAACCAACTGACAGGTAGAGCACTTAGAAACCCACTCTGCTATGTCCACCTTCATCCTGATCCAATGATAGTATCTCTTTATATCTTGGTACATCTTGGTGGCACCAGGATGTACTGAGAACTTGGACTTATGAGATTGCCTCATAATTTCTTCCTTAAGACTTCTATCATTGGGTACACTCACTCGACCACGCACTAAAATGGTGCCATCTGAAGTGATCTGATACTCAGTCAGATCATTGCGAGCAACCTTTTGTAGGTTCTCATCCAAGCTTTGTGCTTGTCTAATCCTGGTAAGGAGATCAGCCTGGTTCACCGCTTCTAGACCCAGTGGTTCGTTCTCGCTGACCAATGTGTCCAGATGCAATGTCCGGACCATCCCTTCCAGCACATCCGCATCTCTTTCAGCTGATACCTCGGCCCTTCTCCGGCTCAAAGCATCAGCTACCAAATTCGCTTTACCTGGGTGGTAAGAAATCTCAAGATCATAATCGGCCACAAATTCCATCCATCTCCTCTGTCTCAAATTCAACTCGGGTTGAGTGAAGATATACTTGAGACTCTTGTGGTCGGTTAGGATCTGAACCTTGGCACCATACAAGTATGATCGCCATATCTTGAGGGCAAATACCACTGCGGCCATCTCTAGGTCGTGGGTTGGGTAGTTTCCCTCATGCTTCCTTAACTGCCTAGAGGCATAAGCAATGACCTTGCCATGTTGGGTCAGTACACACCCCAATCCAGTGATGGATGCATCTGTGTATACCACATATGGTTGGTCGGCCTCAGGTAATACTAGTACCGGAGCACTGGTCAACATGCCCTTAAGGGCTGAGAAGCTCTTACCACACTCTTCGGACCATGTGAACTTCACATCTTTACCGGTTAGTTTTGTCATGGGTTGAGCTAAGCTCGCAAACCCCTTGACAAACTTTCGGTAGTACCCAGCCAAACCCAGGAAACTTCTTACTTCCGTAGCATTCTTGGGTTGTGGCCACTCTTTGATGCATTTGATCTTCTCCGGATCCACAGACACACCCTCATCCGAGACTATGTGTCCAAGGAACCCAATGCTCTTTTGCCAGAAGCTACATTTGCTGAGCTTGGCAAACAACTGCTGGTCCCTCAACCGTCCCAACACCAACCTGAGATGTTTCTCATGGTCTTCCCTACTCCTGGAGTATATCAGTATGTCATCGATAAAGATGATTACAAATTCATCCAGGAAATCTCGGAAGATACTATTCATCATCTTCATGAAGGCTGCTGGTGCGTTGGTCAGACCAAATGGCATGACCACAAACTCATAGTGGCCATACCTCGTTCTAAATGCAGTCTTCTTGATATCACTAGGTTCAATTGGAATCTGGTGATACCCTGATGCTAAGTCAATTTTTGAAAACCACTTAGCTCCCCTTAGCTGATCCAACAGCTCATCTATCCGAGGTAATGGGTACTTGTTCTTGACAGTGACCCTATTCAACCCTCGATAGTCAATACAAAGCCTAAAGCTACCATCCTTCTTTTTCACAAATAGGACTGGTGCCCCCCAGGGTGATACGCTTGGGCGTATAAAACCCTTTTCCAACAACTCTTCTAGTTGTTTCTTAAGCTCGGCCATTTCGGCAGGAGCCATGCGGTATGGACTTTTAGACAATGGGGCCGTCCCTGGTTCCAGTTCTATTATGAACGGGTCCGCCCTGTCAGGTGGAACTCCCTGCAGCGCCCGAAACACATCCTCGAACTCACTGACCAGCGGTATCCCGTCTAGGTTACCACCCTTAACCATCTCCTTAGTGGTGATTGTGGCTATATAAGCCTCACAACCCTTCTCCAGCATCCGTTCCGCTCGGACTGCTGAAACCACTACTACACTGGAGGCAGGTTTTATTCCTTGGAACCTGATCGGGGGTCTACACCCATCCTCAAATTGCACTCGACCTCGGTGACAATCTAAGGTGGCCCGATTCTTTCCAAGCCAATCCATGCGCAAGATCACCTCATGACTCTTGAGATGGACACAAATTAGATCCGCAGGCATTACCCTGTCTGTGATCACTACAGGGATGTCCTTAACCAGACCCAGGGATTCCATCCTCTGGCCTCCAGCTGCATTAACAATGCAGGACTCATCCCCAACCCCAATCTGGAACAAACCCTTTCCGATCATATCTGGACTCACGAAACTATGCGTAGCTCCAGTGTCGAAAAGTACGTGTGTATTCACACCACCAATACTTAGGGTCCCTACATCGACCATACTACTAAGTATCTAACCATTCTAAGTTCCAGACCATGCAATGCTACTTAAACAAATGAAAGACAAAAGTCAGAACATTACCAGTGATCGCCTGAAAAGGTCCAGCCTCCTCAGCATCCTTAGACAGCTCGTACACCCTGGGTGTTGAAGTCTGTCCCCGGGTCTGGTTTGGCTTGCTAGCCTCACCACGACTCTTGCTCTGGTTGTTCTGGAGTTTAGGGCACTCATTCTTCCAATGACCACTCTTCCCACAGTAGTGGCAGCCTCCGGAGTTACCCCCTGATCCCTGCCCTCGTCCATGGTTCTGTCCGGGACAGTCTCTAGCTGCATGATTCATCTTGCCACACCTGGTGCAAGCTCCCTTGGCCTTCCAGCACTCCCCTGGGTGGCGCCTTCCACAGTGAGGGCACTCAGACCTAACACTTGAGGGTTTGCCCTCAGCCTGGTCCCTCTTCCTCTTCCGGTCACCACCATAGCTCATGGAGCTTGAGATCGGTCTTGACTTCACCTTAGCTTCCTCAGCTAGGTTGGATTCCAACAAAGCCATGCGTTCCACCAGCTCAGAAACTGAGTAGAACACACGGACTGAGGCATAGGTGCGGAGTTCGACCCTAAGGCCTCTAATGAACCGGCGCACCTGTACCTCCTCATCCTCCAGCTCTCGTCCAACATAGCGCCTAAGCCTGTTGAACTCTTCCTCATACTCCCTTACTGATCTACGGCCTTGGCTCAGCTCCAAGAACCTAGATTCCAGTCGGTCCCATGCTTCAGCTGGAAAGTACTTGCGGTTGAACTCTGTCTCAAAGTCTGAGAACCTTGTGATCAACCCATTGGACCTCTTGTCCACGGCTAACCACCAGTTGTGTGCATCCCCCTCCAGAAAGTGGACCGCTATGTCCTTCTGGTATTCCTCAGGACATCTGGTGGACTTGAAATTCCTAACCAAGCGGCTCCTCCACTCATCAGCCTCAATAGGGTCCACACTTCCAGCAAAGTGCTTTGTCTTCAGCTTGGAAATGTGTTCCAACACACTCAGGTAGCTCACCTTCTTAGCTCCTCCAGCTGGTGAGTCCAGATCAACCACTTCAGCTTGTGGTAGCACCCGGACCTCACTAGCTGGTCCCGCTCCAAGTCTCCCATAAGCTCCAGCTCGGACCCCAGCTCCAGCTCTCACATCTACTGGCCTTCCAGCTCGTATCTCAACTGGACCATCAGCTGGTCTAGTTGGATTCACTGAACCAGCTGGTGAGTTCACAGGTGGAGTGAACACCCGGGTCAGAGCTATGATCTGAGTTCCCATCAGCTTCACAGCATCAAGGACTTCTTTCATGGATGGCTCAGCTACCTCAGGGACCTGGTTTACCTCAGCCTGGCCAGCTCCCACACCTAAACCAGCTGGGTTCCCAGCTCCCTCAGTGGATGGTTCAGCTCCATCCTCCTGCTCCTGCTGCTGCTGCAGCTCCTCCTCGTCCAAAGGAACTCCCAAAGGGTCCAAGGGTTCCTGCTGATCTCCAGGTTCCTGATTACCCAACTCCTCCTGAGTTGGTAACACTTGGGATGGATTAACTCCATCCTCACTTACTGTCCTGGATGTCTCAGCCGCATCCCTTCCCTTTCTTGCCTTGGACTTCTTGGTAACCTTAGACATTAAAACACAAAACGTTAAGTTCCAGAGTGTACCAAACTTCCAGAACCTCAACACAATTAGTCTAAGTTACACAAAATCTAAGACCAAACCGTGTGACCCAGCCGGATGTGTGTGAATCAACCCATAACCCCCAAATCCTAGAATCAAGCATGCTCTGATACCAACTTGTAAGACCCGATCCTGGTCCATTGAACCCCAACCAGATCCAAGTCTTAACCTAAACAATACTAAGGATGATTCCGGTTTTAAGCCAATAGTTTCTAAGTCATTTTAAACAAACCGAGGTTCATTCATTTCAAAGTTAGAATCAATATCAAATAAGGGGCAAACAGATTATATAAATATAAACCAAAGTGATACAAAGTATTCATGTGATCCAAGTTGCACAATAGGCTATCATAAGTTCATAACTACAACGTTTCTACCCCTTAACCCACACACACATCCATCCCGGCTTGAGTCCTCACGGTTCCTTGGCCTTGCCACGGTCCTTGTCCTTACCTGAAACCACACAAACACAATAGCATGATATCATGTCCGATAACCTAACCACAACCTAAGCAATTGCATGGTTCTGCGCCTAAAGACCATTCTAGGCCAATACTGACCCTTTTTCAAAAGTGGTCCAAAAACTAAATAAAATTCATGACAATTCGTGATAAATCCTAACTAGACGGAATCCATGGTCGGATTCACCAGAAACCGTCCCGGACCCTATGATCCGACCCGATCAGCCCATAGACCAAAATATGGTTTTTGAGCAAATCAAGTCCAAATCGTGTCTAGTCTTTTCCAATAATTCTTATAAATCCTAAAACTCCTATTCCCAAGTTTTCAGGCCAAACAAACACGTTTAGAGTAGTTTTTGAGATCATGAACCCAAACTGGCCGATATTCTGTCCACTGGAAACCAGGCTTGTGCTTGGTCCTTAGGAAGGCCGTCCTGATCCCCAAACTCTCATAAACTTAACAGGGAAAGGAGATAAAAGAAGAATACAAACAGAAATGGGCGTGACCATAGTTCCAGAGATCATGAACCACATGTTACCCCACAACGGTCCATACCCCTGGTTTACATGATCCACACCACTAACCTTAGAGGTTCCATCCTTCTGGCCACGATCCTTCTCCTTCCCTTTACCACGTTCCCTCTGTCTGGTATCCATATCTGCGCCTTGATCTTCACAGAACTCCCACGGATGAAGAGATCACACGCCTAGACACTCACACGGATTCAACCTTCAATAATCGGTTCTTCTTGTTCTATGGTCTCTCTGAATTTTGGCAGAGGTTTGCCTTGTGTTTCTGACTCCTTATTTTCGTGCAGGAAGTCTCATATATATAGGGGAAGGCGTGGTAACCGACCCTGGGCGAACAGGCACAATTTGGGGCACAAAACTGCCAAACTGCCCATTCCCACCCTTTCGCCCAAAACCGCCCAACTGCCCCTTCCTTTGCGTGTGGGCTTCCTGGTACAAGGCCCATTCGCCCCCCTGAAGCCCTGGTTTGTTTGCCAAGACCCACGGGCCATTGCTGGGTCGAGCAAGACCCATGACTGCCCATGACCCGTCCAACCGGCCCGGACCAGAACACTCCACCGAGCTAAGATGAGCTGACCACTAGCTGCTCCAGCTGAGTGAGCTAGTCCACCAGCTCCAGCTAGCTGACCTTCCTGGAGTGAGCTACCTTGGAGCTACTCCTAGCTGGTTGAGCTTCTTCCAGCTTGGTCCTAGCTTCGTCCAGCTTCCTAAACTCCCGTCCAGCTGCCTTAAGCTTCCCGGAGCTACCCAAAGCTTACCCGGAGCTTGGTTGAGCTGTCTCAAGCTGTCCTGAGCTGTTTTGAGCTTCCCCCTTGCTCATTCCAGCTGTAATAAACTCATTCCTACCTTCCTTGGTTAAGTCTCGGCTTACTGATGCACTTAACCATCCCCCCCCAACCATGGTACGCTTGTCCTTAGGTCACATGACCTGACCAGTGCGTTCCCTCGCACCATGGCCGTGTCCGAAGGCCTTATCCAGATTTGGGGATGCTACAGAAAGTTTTATGTTCCTTGTAATACACACGAGCTAATATGTTATAGATGTTAAGCCAAGGGACACAAATCTAAGGAATGCCCAACAAGAAAATTGGTGAGTTCCACACAACAAGTACAAAGCAGCATGTTGAGTACAGAAGTAAGAATAGAGCAAGCTCAGGTGAGTAATGATCAAACTGTTGCTAAGGTGATGGATACTTCAAAGGTAACTATGATTCTTGATTATTCTGATTCTCATGATCCCAAGACTATAATAATGCACTTTTCTTGTCCAATAGAAGCTTAAACAGGTATAGGGACAAATACAAAGTTAGTTGTGCTAAGTGAACCACCAGATGCTAACAATCAGATGGTTAATGCTCTATTCATTTTTCCAAAACCACAAGAAAATTTTAGAGAAGCAAATTGTACAATCCACGTCTGGTACAAAGGTATTTAAAGATCTGAATCAGTAAGACCATCAGATTTACATTAGTAGCATAAAACACTTGTATTTGTCAAGAGAATCTGAGACAGGTTTAGGTAAAAGAACAAGGCAATCAAGCAAGAGTGATACATTCATTCTCGACTTGGACCAGAAACAAACCACATGAGGTACAATAATGTTGATGCTACAAGGGGATACATAGGAGCTGGGAAATATCATTGACATCTTACTGATCAAAGAAGAGCCCCCAAATGCAAAACATGGTCATGAGCAAACAATGAACCGAGGTAAGCCCCTAAACACCCAAACAATTCCACTTACTAACTTGACTTATCTATGTGCAGGAGATTTTATTTTGAAGACAAAACTTCTTGAAGAGGGAGGGTGTGATGCAGTCATCAAACCACAAGTAAACCCGGAGGGCCATCAAACCATGTTCACAAGCTCTTTCATACCAAACAACTCGATCATAGGCAAGACATCTGTAAAGGAGGAGCCACTAGACTTGAAACACGACCAAAAATACAATCAAACTTTCATGGAGGACACAAACCTCAAGTCAAATACCATGAAGAACCAATCCCTCCAGAACCGGATCTACAAATATTCATATGAATGGGCAATGGTCCATTAATTGTCCAAATGGAAAAACCAGACTTCCATCAGATTATTTGAAGACTTTCCACATTAAAGAAGAGCCTCCTGACCAACTATAAGGTTCAAAGTCATGACAATCCATCCAGAAAACAAAAAGAGAAAATATCAAAGCAAAGGAGAATGTTTCGTTTTCAGAAATTCTTATTTTCCAAGAAACAAAAAGTTTGGCTTTTCTCCAATTAATCTCCACCTCTCTACAGATGGAAGATCGTAGCGATCCAATGACCTCAGAAGACCTACATGATTCATCCCTTTTCGTAGCCACACCAAAGAAGATTCAACCATTAAAGCCTAATGGGTAACTTCATCAATGACAACTGATTTTGTTCTCTGAATATTTCTTTTCTTTTCCTATAGTTTTAGAATGTTAGACTAGTTTTCTCCGCGCCTATATAAGCTCCTTTACTCCATTGTAATAAGCGCCTATGAATTTCGATCAATAAACTTGATTTTTTTAGTACAAAGTTCATCTTTGTGTTATTTTGCACTCGAGTCTCTTGGTGGAATCCGATTGTCTCTTGTGTGTTTGGATTAAGATTGCTTGTAAAATCAAGTTCTCTTGTTCCTCTTCTACTTTTGGAATCCTCATCATCATCTATACCCTCGTCCATCCTCCATTCAAGTAATAGGCCTTGAAACCGAGTGGAATAAGAATTGGTGGATTCCAATCTTATATCAACATCTAAAAGTATTTCAGAACAAAGTAGAGAGTTGGTGTAAACTGTCTGTCGAGTTCGCCTTTAGTCCCAAGAACCAGAAAAGCGCTTCTCTTTTGTGATTCTAGAGGACAGCTGACAGTATCCTATGTTGCGCTCTTCAGGACTAAATCGGGCTCGTCCCATTGTAGTGCTGAATGCGTTAAGGTATTGACTTGAATCGTTCATCCCGTTGTACATTGGTATTTTTAGTTTTGTGGTATTGTTGATCAAGCGCCTACTTATATTGCTTACGAATGATATATTTTCAATTTCTTTCACAACTCATTAGATTTTTGGGGGCTGAACTAATAGCCTGGTGTACTCTTGAGCTCATGTCTTAAATTCACTGGTTTATCTCTTCGATCTCCTCTTCAATCTCAATGTTGGTTACGGCCTCTTGCGCGATGTTGTGTCGTGTTCATATGGTTCCGTTTGTGAAAGCCGATGACATTGCTGATTGCGTGTTGACCCTTGAAGACGGGGAAACCTTGAAGAAATTGTGTTGTAGTTCCAAATCCAGGCTTCCCATTCCTCTGCATGAGGTTTTGTTTTCTCATTCATGGATTGTCTTAGTGATATTATGGCTTTGAACCCAGCATTGGTCGTTCGAGCTAGAATGTCTACAAGTTTAACAAACAGTTGAAAGAGCAAAGGGTTGTCGGTCTGTTGATTGGTTTGTACCGGGGGCATTGGGTTAGCTGGTCTTGGGTTTTCTCTGCTGTCATCGACGTGATGATCCTGATCATTAGTGATTGAGGCTTTCATTTTGACAATGTTAGATAGACTCGACTTGGGTGTTTTATTTTCTGTTTCAAGTCAATGGGGTTTATGAGCTCTCATGTGAGGATGCTAAAGTAGGCAGCACTGGTGGCTTCGGGTTTTTCAGGACAGAGTAGCTGCGGCTGGTAGGGTTTGAAAGTTTTTCTGTTCCTGATGTTCCTTCACTTTGGGGTGCTGGTCCTGTCGGATCCGACATCTTTAAAGAACTTCCTGCATAGAGAGATTCATGAATTGTCCCCATAGTTGATGCCAAATTTCGAGTGTGAGGTTTTGTTAGGTATTCATTAATAGATTAGGGACAAAGCAGGTCAGAAATCTCGTCAATATTAGAAGTAAATCAGGATAGAGAAAGAGGTTAGAAATACGAGATGAGTTTGATTATCGAAGCGATCTCGCAATACAATGAAGAATGGGGTTACAAGTTTACATATCTAAAAACTCTCCATAAGCTCAGGGGATAAACCAGTCTTTCTTCCATTGATTGAGCCTTTCTTTTATAAGTGAAGCTGCTTCAAATACGAAAAATGGACAGCTTGTTTTTCTTGCTGTGAGATCATATATTCGGTCTGAGGTCATATATTTGGTGTATGGTGGATATGACTCGCCTCGTCCCAAGAGTGTCGACTATGCTTCAAATATATTTATCCGCACGTATGCATGTATCAGGCATGCTTCTCCTAATGCACAATATGGGCTTGTTGCCAAGTTGTAGTTGTCTTTGTCAGGTTTTGTCCTTTTGCGATGCAGATTTTATATCTTAATGGATCCTAGTTCAATTTGGGCCTGGCATTGATGTGGGGAGGGGGGGGGTTCAAGCCCACCTCCAATAGAGAAGGTCAAGAATTATATGACTCATGTAATTGATGTTGGATAGTTTAGTGATATTCGACATGTTGATAGAAATCAATGTGCCTGAGGGTTTTCTGCTTTTAGAAACATCATCCTTTTCTGCTGCAGCAGTGCTGGAGTTGGTGGCTTCGGTATCGTTAGACATGATAATGGAGGAATAAGATAGGGAAGTAAAAGGAAAGAGGGACATATATGCTGATCGAGAGAGAAAACAGATTCAAGGAAGAAGAATGTCAAGATTTGTATACAACGGCTTCACCTTTCATTAGATGCTTTACAAAGATATATATACAAGCAAGGGAAACCCTAAAGTTTGAGCTAAATAAGAAAAGATGTATACATGATAATATATTTACAAATATCCTCTTAATACTCCCCTTAAGTTGACGCATGGAGATCACAAATGCCTATTTTGCCACGAAGATACTCGAATGCTTGTATACCAAGAGGTTTTGTGAATATGTCATCTGTCTGCTCAGAGGTATGAATGTATGTTGTAACAAGTGCTCCTTTAACAATTCTATCTCTGATATAGTGGCAGTCTCGCTCTATATGTTTATTTTGTTCATGGAACACTGGATTAACTGCAATGTGAAGCGCAACTTGATTATCACAGAACATCTTCATAGGTTTATCATGGGGCTCACCAAAACCAGTAAGAAGTTCGTGTATCCACTTGAGTTTTGAGCTTGTGAAGGACATTGCCCGATACTCTGACTCTGCAGAAGATTTGGAAACAACATCTTGCTTCTGTGTTTTCCAAGAGACCATAACCACAAAACCTGTCACAGGCCGTCTTGCTGCTGGACAAGTAGAAAAATCCGAGTCAAAACAAGTCGAAATACTCAAATCACTATTAGCTTTATAAAGAATTCCTTGTACTAGATGCTTCAAATTTGGTTGAGCCAAAAACTATGCCAACAAATGCACAACATATGTGAGTTCTGGTCTCGTAATGGTCATGTAGACAAAACGTCCCACCAATCATCGATATCTCTTTGGGTCTCGAACCATTCACCCTCATCATTTGTGAGTTTATGGTTTTCGACCAGTGGAGTTGCTACAGGTTTTTCTCCCAATAAGCCAACCTCATTAATAATGTTCAAAGCATACTTTCTTTAGGACAAGTAGATGCCTTCCGAAGATCTTGCCACCTCAGTTCCAAGAAAATATTTCAAAGGACCCATATCTTTCATGGGAAACATTCGCTCAAATAACCCTTGAAACAAGTGACCGCCTCCTCATCATTCCCACCAATCAGCAGATCATCAACATACACAATCACATACAAATAGATCTCTTCTTGGACCAAAGAGAGCAATGAGAACTCCTTTTATGGTTGTACAAATCCATATCCAAGAACTGCATTTGTGAACTTAGAATACCAGCAGCGCGGAGCTTGTTTCAAACCATATAATGAATTGTGCAGCTTACATACCTTGTTAAGAGATGATCCTCGAAACTCCGGTGGAAGTTTCATATAAACTTATTCCTCCAAATAACCATGCAAAAATGCGTTGTGTATATCCATTTGATGGACAACCCACTTCTTCACTGCAGCTACCTTGAGAAACACACGCATCGTAGTCATTTTAACAACAGGTGCAAAAGTCTCTTTGTAATCTTATCTCTTTTTTTGTCAATTTCCAAGAGCTACAAGTCGCGCTTTATGGCGTTCAATTGTACCATCAGAATTAAACTTCATTTTAAAAACCAGTCTTTCCAGGAGGTAAATATAAAACATCCCATGTGTGTTGTTCCTCTAAAGCACATGTTTCATGTGAGACTGCATCTCTCCATTCTTTATGGTACATTGCATTTGAAAATGACTCCGGTTTATACCCAGCAGTGACCGCATCAAGATAGACCGCATGTGAAGCTGAAAACCTATCATGTGACACATAATTGGAGATAGGGTAAAGAACCGTACCTGACTAAGAGGATACCGAAGGTGCAGATAAGTGTGAGAGGTTTCAATAGTCTGAGCAGAGTAAAGAACATAGTCTTATAAACGACTCGGCTGTGAACGTTATCTCTGACTTCTACGTGTTGCATATGGAACATTTTCTGTCTCTTCCAAAGCCTGTTCAACCACGATCTCTTGTTGAACTGATACTGAAGACTCTGCATTCTCCGTAGAACTCTCCCTTACGACTACAGACTCATACACATTCTTAAATTTATGTCTAGTTTCCAGGAAATCATCATCACAAAGAAACATGGAATCATGAAACAGAGATGGAGGCGCTTCATCGTCATCATTCATTGATGACCATATAAACACATTCTCATGAAAGATTACATCTCTTGATATACAAAAATTAATTCATCTCAAGATCATACATTCTCAATCCCTTCTTTCAAAGGGATATCCAACAAATATGCATTTCATGTTTCTCTCCAAATTTATCCTTTTCACGAGAATTTTCATGTGCATACCCCAAACACCTAATCCCTCATAGAGTCTCAAACGAAGGTATTTTTCCAAAGAGTATTTCATAAGGTGTTTTAGCTTCCAACAATGGTGTTGGCGTCCTGTTGATCAGATGACCCGCTGCTAGTACACAGTCACCCCAAAATTTAACCGGCAACGATGCTTGACACATTAAAGAATGTGCGACATTAGGGATATGTCCATGCTTGCGTTCCACGCGAGCATTTTGATGTGGTGTGTTAACAGAAAAAGTGTGATGCACAATTCCTTCCTTCTCAAAATAATTCTTCATGCAGATGAACTCAGTTCCATTAGCGCTCCGTACTACTCGCACTTTCTTGCAAAATGACGTGATGCCATTGCACAAAATTCTGCAAAACTTCAGAGACTTCACCTTTTTCAAACAGCAAATATATCCAAACCGCTCTCAAAAAATCATTGACAATCATTAGTAAGTAAACAGCCCATGATGAAGATATGTTCTATAAGATCCCCAAAAATCACAATGGATTAATTCAAATGCACCAACTGCTTTATTCTTACTCTAAAAAACATCTCGAGTATACTTTGCTTGATAACAAATATCACAACCATCATCAGTTTCAACATGTTTCCCAACGTCAATAGAACTAGGCAATGATACGTGCTCAAATTACCCTAGAGCTGCTAATAATTCTCTTAAATAAGATTTTCAGTTGTAGTACTTGGATCGAATCAACAGAGAGCTAGGGCACACAATAAATTTGATTATTGACTTAGTTATGCTAGGAAATTAAGAAGAATTTAAGAATAGTAAATAGGAAGAGTTTGTTTGTACGAAAGCAAGAAAAATAACTATATCTAGGGTTTTTAGGTAGTGAATTACAGTGGATGGAGGCCAAGGGGTTTTCAATCATAGAACATTAATTCAATTAGTAAAGATATAAGTTATATCTATCTTATGGCTAAGATCAAAGTCTACAACATTCGTGTGCAAATTCAGAATGACGGTCGATCGATGGTATGCAAACAACATCGATCAATGGCTTTCTTAGTCAACCATTAAACGATCAGATTCGATTGGTTCACTTAGATTTACTAGACCAGTCTCTCGATTCTCTCTAGTAACTTAAGTTCAACAGGATTTGTTCAGGTAATGATCCTACTCTTGCAGTATCAATTATCCTAATATCAGGGTTCTAGTTTGCTACTCTAGAACACAAGCAATAAACACAATTCTGATGATAAATCTAATAGTCACCCTAGCAGTTCTATTGTTTGGATAATCCATCAAAACCATTAATAAACCCTAAATTTAACAAGGTAACTACTCAAACATAGTTAAGCAGAACATAATCATAAACATAAAATAATACATAATATAATAGGGATATAACTAGGGTTCCAATACAAAGTTTGAGAAGTCTTGATCTTCTCCCCAAAAACTACTATGTTTGTTATGAAAAGTAACCATTTTCAAAAAACACCAGCAAAGACAACATAAACTAGGTAAAACACGTCTAGTGGCAATCTTGTAATTTTCATGACTTGGCTTTCAAGTTAGGTACTTTGTAAATTGGGCTTCTACGCGTCGACCGTCGATCAACGGCAAGTGTGCGTTTTCGATCCACGTAACACTATGTATCGACTCGTACTTTGCTAAATTTGACCATCTAAAGGGTTCCTGTCTCTTTGAGCTCCAAAAGCCTCGTAATCTTTACAATGCTCTGAAATGCACATGGACCTGAAAAAACTTTAAAACACATTCTAGACACACATAACAAACTCCAAGTAGGGCCTATAACGAGGTCTAAAATGATTAATATTAGGACCTATAACGCAACAAAGATAAAACACGGCCACGAGGATGACCTAAACGAAAATGCCTCAAATCTCTCTGTCCATTGTTAATTACTTTGTTCGCCTATCAACCAAAAAATCCCTTGAACTTGTAAACCCAATCGCACTCTTCACCCGCACCAATCAGCATATTTGAGGTACGGTCCTGTAAACACACACAAATCCTCAGTAAAACTCATTACTCCTTTGTAGCTTTGAGCAATTTTGCTACTGATACAAGAGAGCATGTTAAGTTGGGTGAATACAAAAAAAATAGACAACCACAAATCGCCACCCAAATACAATTTTATTTGTTTAGTAGCCAGTGCTCTATCACCATCTGGTAAGCGAATAGAACAAGGAAAAATATCTACAAGATCATACAGAGAACCAAGTTCCGAAGTCATGTGATGCGATGCACCACTATCAATTATAAATTCTTTCTTACCAGAAAGTTCTCATGTGATTCTGATTTCTTTTAATTTCTCAAGAAGTCAATCAATGCAGTCCATTGATCATCACTCATGTGAGGCAGAGATTGGTGATCAAAATCACCTTCACGTCTGGTAGTGGAAAGTGCTACTGCCATAGGTTCCACCTGTACAGCTGCCGCCATAGATTGCGCATGTGTGTTATGTCACCGCATCCTCTTCCGATCGAGACCCCTACAATTCCACCATCTCTGCCAAATCAACCTCTAGCTCCTCCTCTTCTACTGAAGTTTCCTCCAACATTTCTCCCTCTTTCGCCCCATCATTCAGGGTAACCATTCAGTTGGAAACAAATATGTGACATCATGTCCAAATTTCCCACAATGAGAACAAGTAGCATACTTTTCTCACAAATGAAAGCCTCTTGTTTTGCCTCTTTTCCAGCATGTGCTCGAAACCCTACTGCCTATGTCTTCTCTTCTTTGTTTCGAGTCATGCTTTGCTGACGTTCAACTTGAACAAGTCGCTGATATATTTGCAGATGTTTTGGCAATGGCTCCATGTTAATTATCGATGAACTTATCGAACCAACCTTGCATCATCCAATCGCATCAAAACTTTATGAGCTCTTTCTTCGCCTTGATATTGATCAACCTGTGCAGCAAGTTCGCCACAACTGCACGATCTCAAAGGTTTGTAAATAACCTGTTCGTTCCCCATCTTCTTAACTCATCCATAGTACAACATCACACTTTGACCTTGCTGCTTACAGTTTTCAAGATCCGCCTTCAGCTCATGAATCCTAGGTCCATTCCCCATAGAAAAATGAAGTTTCAGATCCTCCCACAAGATATGTGCATCATCCACCAGTGAGATTGTAGTTCTCAATGTTGGCTCAATCGTATTTATAACCCATGCCAAAATCATCGAGTTAACTACCTCCCACTGCTCTACTTCTTTTGCAATAGTTGGTTTCTTCAAAGTTACATCAACAAAACCAAGCTTTCTCTTCGTACGCAAGACATTCCGCACATGCTTCGCCCAATCTTCATAGTTATTTCCTTTCAGTTGCACTGTTGCAATCAAGTTTCCAGGCCCCTTCGATGGATGCAAGTACAATGGTGGTGAAGCTGGCGTTTCCTGCACTTCTACCATCACTCTCCCCATATTTGATATTTCCATGCTCGCAGCCTCTCAAACAATTTAACAATTTGGATCTATATCTTCTCTAATACCATGTCAAGATTTGTATACAACGGCTTCCCTTTTCATTAGATACTTTACAAAGGTTATACAAACAAGAAAACCCTAAGGTTTAAGCTAAATAAGGAAAGACGTTTACATAATAATATATTTACAAATCTGTTCTTAATGAAGAAGAAAAAAATTATGGTGATATTTAGAGCTCTAATAACATATTGTATTATGAAATCGATGAAGATACTCAAGGAGAGAAAATACTGCTTTCTATAGTGGAGGGTTCCACAGATATATAATCCATATATACATAGAGTTATGAGGAAAATCGGCCGATTCCAGCACCAACTATCACCATCATGATTTTATATACATGGACTTTAGAGCTATGCTAAAACCTTCATGAACTATACTAAATTTTGAAAACACTACACGAACTATTAAAATTGTTGGGGTCAAAAATGGTACTCTCAACGAATGCAGTCTCGATACCGTCCCAACGAAAGTTTCCGAGCCAAAAACTCAAAAGAAAGGAACACTAAACCAACCAACTCGCCCGTTCGGCGAGTTGGACAGCACAGACCAACCAACTCGCCCGTTCGGCGAGTTGGACCGCACATACCGACCCACTCGCCCGTTTGGCGAGTTGGACCAGTTGGAAGGCATGGCTCAACCAAATCGCCCATTCGGCGAGTTGGACAAGCCCAACTCGCCGAACGGGCGAGTTGGGTGGATCAAAATGACCAACTCGCCAAACGGGCGAGTTAGGAAGCACAAGAAATCCGACTCGCCCGTTCGGAAAGTCGGATCGATCAATTCATTTTCACCTCGTGCTCGTAACTCTCTCTTTCAAAAATTGATCGAACTTATCTTTGTTTCGTCTCGGCCGGGATTGACATTGGAACTTTACCGAAAGATCTCATTTTCTCGAGAAAGGATTGGGTCGATGCTATGAGACGGTAACGGTTAACTGAACACCTAGAGTCGCACATCCCATACGAAAAATCCTAACTCTCGAACAACGTCGTCTTAGGATTGCTCTTTCGATAAAATCGTTAAAATGCCTAAGTCAAAAAATGGCGCTAGAAGGTCTTAAACTCGGCTAGAGGCCCACTCGGGATTTTATCTGAAATCGAGCCCACGCTTTGTGAATGTTTATCTTTTGTTTTGCAGGAAAGTATAAATGTTAAGTTCAGAAGATAAATGTCAAGATCGAAGGATAAATGTTAAATTTCTGAAGATAATCATGAAGATCGAGGAAAAAGGAATATTTCCGTGAAGCGATAAATTCGACCAAGGTAAGAAGGGGAAAGAGAAAACCACCTCTATAAGAGTATATAAGTACTTCGTTGGTGATGTTGCAAGGTACACACGAAAATATCCACTTAGAGAAAACATAGCATAGCACTTAAAACATTTAGGCAACTTTCTGTTTTTGTTATTCGAGCTGCGACTCAACTAGGGTTTTGCAGTCTTAGGTTGTTAAGACTTGGGATCATGCCGATAGCTCCCATATCCAAGGCTCCTATCCTGTTGTACACACTCATACGCAAATTTGGAATAAGACATTGATATAAGACTCGGAGGAGTCTCTGGAAGGGTGGTGATGATGGATCCTCAAGCTGGCTTTCACGCACTCTCTTGAGGACAAGGGGGTCGATTGATAGACACTTAACCGGATGAAGGATCAAGTGGGGATGGGATCTAACAAACTGGCTTTCACGCTCTCTCTTGTTGGATCAGTTGATGATGAAGTTGATGGAATGAAGAACAACACAAGGATGATGAGGGATCCTTGATACAGTTTAAGACTGCTCTCACTTCAATCTCACAAGAAAGAAGAAGTCGGCTGCAGCATGCTTAGGGGGCAAACTGACTCGTATATTGAGCTAGGTAAAAATTTGGGTGTTACAATGTCTGCGTGTGGGACTTTATTAATAGTCCTTCAGCTTTGACCTAATGGTTGACTCAAGAAAAGGAAAAGACTCAAAGCGACGGGACTTAGAGTTTTAAAAGTAATGGAAAACTAACATTACCCGGTTTAAGTCAAAAAGGAAATATGCAAAAATAAAAGAAAATATGGCCTAAGCTAAGTTTTGGCCTCGAACCCTGGTTGTGTCTAGGATGGGAGAGTTATAGGAACCACTAGACTGACCCACCTTACCTGCACAAAGTGTAAATAAAGTAAAGACTTTTCTTGGTTCAGTGTTGGCCTTCTTTGCTAAGTAGTTGATCTTGAGGGCGTCTGGACCAATCTTGATAGGGCTCTTGACTTGGTCTTCTCCTTCTGGTTCTTCCATGCTTGAGTCTTCAAAGCCTTCATCCTCACTCTTGTGGGTTTCATCAGAAATGGGTTCTCCCTCCACGTCAATTCCTGCCACATAACCTTCTTTGTCAGTTTCAGCCAAATAAGCTTTCTTACCTGAAGTGATATTGAGTTGCACAAAGGCATCACTCAAGTCATCAATTGGTTCATTGATATGCTATACTTTGGTGGGTTGAGCTATTGGCATGTCTGGTGGTTCATCTATGTTGTCTAGAATATATTTGCTCACCTTGTCGAATCATCAGCCCTTGATATGATCTTGTAACATGAAAGAAGTATTATCAAAGAGAATCTGATATCTCAAGTCTTTAGTTACCTGACTAACACTCATTAAATTCATTCTAAAATCAGGTATATATAATACGTTGTTCAGTATCAAAGAATTACTCAGCCTTACTCATCCCACTCCTTCAATTCATACTCCCATACCAGTAGGTAAAGTAACAGAAGCATTCAAAGAAAGTGAGAAAGTGTCAAATTTGCTTCTATCACAAGCTACATGATGAGTAGCTCCACTGTCTACTATCCAAAAATAAAAAACTAGAACACTTTTTGTAGCTGTTAATATGGCAATGAATCTCATAGTAGAAGATGAACACTTTTTGTAGCTCCTGATGTAGACGCAATGTTGAAGTTTCCAGATAGGAAGGTTGAAGTTGAGAATTAAAGTAGGCAATAACATCTTTAGTCTGATCTTTTGGTGAGGCTATTGATAACCGTGGGAATGCTTTGAGCTCTAATCTCTTTAGTATTCAAGGTGAACTGAGCAGCTACTGGTCTAGAATAGCTTTTCTGCTTTCCTGAAGAAGAAATCTTGTCAGACTTCGACTTGTACTTGTGTTTTGAAATCAATGGGATATCCATGCATTTTATTACAAGTCTCTGTCATATGCCTTGTATAACCACAGTGAATACAGATTGGTTAGTGTAAGACCCGATCCGGCCTCTCGGGCTGCGGTCGACGTCTCACGTCGCTCGGTCCTCTTACGGACCGAACCTCTAATTGTTTTCGCCCTTTATCTAATTATCGCCCATAGGCGAGGGCTGTGGTAACCCGTCTGAGGGGATAAAATGGTCGAGATCGACAAAGTTGGAATTTGGAGCCAAGATTTTGGGAATCAAATTTTGATGAAGAATGTTGAGTTTTGGTCATATAAAACTTAACATGGTTCAGAGAAAATGGAAGAGTGGTCGAGCATCAACCTGGTGGTCGAGTCGCGGGAGATAAAGATCGATCGGGAAAGTTTGAAGTATGAGATGGTCGAAGAATGGATCGTAAGTGAACCATGAGTCAAAATAAGCTGCTCTAAAATGTTATACAATGTCTCAGATTGATCAGACGAACGTTTCGGAAGCACGACGTTTTAGAAGCACGACGTTTTAGAAGCACGACATTTCTGAAGCTCGACGTTTATTAGGCACGAAGTTTTCCGCGAAACTTCGTAATATATTATTTTGGAGAAAGAAAAATAAATCGGAAGCAGGACGGGAATCAAGCAGGATGGGAAGCAAGCACGACGGGATCGAAGCACGACGGGAAAACCCGAAATTGGACAAAAACCCTAATTTCGGTATTATGGAATTTTTCGGGGAAGCCGGAGGCTCGGGAAATATTTTTCCATCAAGGTCAGGATACATTTGGAGTTCATTAAAAATATTCAGCGCATCAGAACGGGAGCGGAAAAATATTCGGAATTGATCGCGGGTCGAAAATATGCCGGAAGGGTCGAAATCAGGCGAATGGACCGAGAAGCACGAGGTGGCTCCGTGCATGGAATAAGGACATGCTGTCAACTATATAACCAGCTGAGTGTAAACACAAGGAGGAGGTGTCTCCGTGCATGGAAGCCTGAAATGTAGCTTGACACACAAAAGCAAGAGGTGGATCGACCAAGCACGAGGTGTCGGCGCGCATGTAACCAAAGCATGCTGATCGACATGTGGACGGTGTGGTGTGGACTTGCATGAGTTTCAGACATGCAGCTTGACATCTGGGAGAAGTGTTGGCGCCCTGCATGAGTCCTGTCCATGCTGATTGCCATGTGTAGTATGAGATGCCGCCGCGCATGCGTCCGGAGCCATGCGGAGCGACACACGAGCTGCCACCAACCTGAATCTGATTGGTTGCTGCTCCCTATAAATAACCCACGACCCCAGCTCATTTCAATCATCCAGACCTGTCCAAATAAATTTAAAAACGTGTCTAGAGAGAGAGAGTGAAAGAAAGAAGTCAGATTGAGGGCATAGTCTTTCCTAAAGACCGATATTGCACCGAGAAGGCTAATGCTGTCCAATTGGCAATTCTCTTCGATTGTGAGGCGGAAGCTCTGTCCAAATCAATCCATCCAAGCCAGTCATATTCTCTGATGACCAAGTGGAGGTTCTGTCCAAGATCAGTTCAGTTCCATGGATTCAGATCAGTCTAAGTTCTGAAGCCGATGTTCTGCCCGAAAGTCCGAAGAACTGTCCAGAAGCTAAAGAAAGTTCTGTCCGAGTTCAGATCAGTCCAGATCAGTCCATACCAGTATAAGGGGAGGTTCTTTCCAATTCAATATCAGTCCAGTCCAGTCTATTGAAGACGTTCATCTCGGGTTTTGGCCAAGTCCTCTCCGATCAACCAGATGCTTATCGGCATAGAACACTGTGAGTTGGTATTGTTTGAATTCCACTTGGAATATAGGGTAGTTTTGTGAGTTGGCTTGTTTGAATTCCATTTGGAATTTAGGGTAGTTTTGTGAGTTGGTTTTGTTTGAGTTCCGCTTGAACTTAGGTTAGTTATGTGTTATGCTTTAGTTCCACTTGGAACTTAGGATAGATCGAGTTGCATATAGAGTAGAATGTTCATGTTATTTCATGATAGAGTCCTTAGGGTTATTTTATTTATTTGAACCGGACTCAGTTTAGCACGGGCTAAGCTGAGATGATAAGGAATTAAGACTAAGTTAATAACTTGACTAGGACTAGGACTAGGATGCATCATGTTTTCTACTCTTTCTTGTTAATATGGTTGAGTGCAGGTTCCCGTTGTCTTTAAAGATAGTTTTGTTGCAGGAGGCCAAACTATCTGGGTAACGGTTTGATTGAGTTGATTATTTTAGATTAGTTAAATGCTTTCTTGTTTAATTAATCTTATTGATTGAGGTTAGTAAGCTCTTGGTAAGGGAGTGACTAACTGGTTTAGTTGTTTAGTTATGATATTGTTGTTAGTATTTTATATGCTAGTACTATGGGTCTTAGGCCATATAGGTCGGACTACTGGTACTATTGGTTAGTGTTATAGAGTCGAGTCTAGTTAGGATCTGGAACTTTAGCCTTTGGTTAGGTTCTTGATATTTTTTTTCTTTGTGTTGAGTGTGTGCCGACAGCATGTGCGTAACCCGCCCATGCTAGGCATGTTTAGGGGTGATTAGTGTTTCCTCGACCTCGTATTCAGCGGGTTCAAGGAAACCCCTTATTCGCTGGATCAGGAAGACTCAGACAGACGGGGTCATGGCCTAGGGCTGAGTGTTCCACGACGGTGTAATGTCCGGCAGTGACCCGAATGACAGTGGGCTGTCGCGCGGTGACCCGAATGACTGTGGGCCGCGGTCGGTTGAAAGTTTCTTTCTTCTGGCCTTCGTGGTAGGGAGATAGGATATAGCCGATGTAGAGGAGGAACACGAAGTTACCAGGGCCCATGTTAGAGTGTCGAGTTAGAATGTCGTGTTTAGTAAAAGGTTATGGAACCCTAGAGTAAGTGTAGCACTGATATACGGTGTTACGAGTTAGATCGAGTCGTAGTTAGTACCTTATTATTGTTATTGGTGTTTGATTTCCTTGCAGGTTCCTAACACTGAGATCTAATTCCGGGTTAGGTACCGGAGTAGGCTTGGTGTATCTTTGGTTAGTGTAGACCCAAAGTTGGCTATTATATTGTTTGAGTGATGACTTATGAAGGGTGGTGGATATTGAAAGCTATGCGGTATCAGTGATTGGCCGATCATGTTCTTGTCTGATTGTTGGTCGACCAATTAGTGATACTTGTATAGTCTAAGTGTCTAACACTACATGAGTACTGAACTCAGGCGTATATATGGTTAGCTAGGGATTGCTTGTTGACTTGTTTTCATGCAGGTTCCCGTTACTTAAAGTTAGATCAAGGCAGGTGGCCAAATCTAACTTAGTAACGGTTTGATTAGATAGTGAATTGTGTTTGCTTGTTTAGTTTTAGCTTTGATTGCATGCTAGGGCTAGACTAATTGTTATTTTGGGTTGTCTGGATTAGTTTATAGGTTGCGGGTAGAGGCCGCCAGCTCACTGAGTAACATTAGGTTACTCACCCAACTCCGTTGTCCTTTTTCCAGGTAGCTTTAGTAAGGAAGATTGGATAGCTTGGTGCTGGACGTTAGGACCGCCGGAGTAGATTTTCATGCCTTTTGTAAATGGTATTTTTATTTGCCTTTAGTTGATTCGATTTGGCATTAGGCCGGGTCCAGTCTTGAATTATTTCAGTGTATGAATATTTCATGAATCAATAAAGTAATTGTTTTATATGCGCATCATGAGTACTCTGATATTTGACTAGTCCGGTCTAACACAACGTTAGGTCTTGGTACGGGTTGAAAAGCCTTAGGCCTTGGTCTAACGGAACCATTAACTCTTGGTACGGGTTGCAAAGCCTTAAGCCTTGAGTTAGCGGGCCAAGTTAGTGGATGAACTGGTCTAGGTCACGGAGTAAGTTCTAGGACTTTGACCGGATCGTCCCTAGCCCGTCATGTAGCGCTTCCGGACCATGGTGCTGGGTTGGACGATCAGTCATGTTCTTGTTTGATTGTTGGCTGGCCGGTTGGCTCATTTCTAACCCTGGGTATCGGTTGGCCTATCGGTCATGTTCTTGTTTGATTGTTGGCCGATGGATCGACCATATGTCTAGGACGGTTCGGGGTGTTACAGAGGTGGTATCAGAGCATGGTTTCGTCCATGCTTCCGGAACTCATTATTTAATCGGTTTTCAAATATTTTATCGACTCAAAAGGAGTCACAAAAGGCATTAGGAACCGGTCACGTCCAGCCTTAGGATTTATTGGTTTAGGAACTAGGATTAGATAGTGGAATCTAGAATTGCTAGGTTGCTTGGTTAGAATTGTTAGGTTGCTGGTTAGCATTGCTAGGTTGTTTTGTTAGCATTGCGTTTAGGTTGTTAGTTAGTATTGGTTGGGGTAGTTGTTGACTAACTTGCGTGTAAAGTGTTTGATAAAGTTGCAGCTAGTAAGTGTGTTCGTTGATCATAACTTTAAGGATGGAAACCTTAAAGTAGAGGGAGTTCGAGGCCAAAAACCCAAAGCCGAAGAGAAAGAGTAAAGATAGGTTCAGAGGGACTGGACAGTGGTATGGACTGGATAAATAGGAACAAATAAGATTTCAGTGGGAAGGACTTCATCAGTTTTTGGGGAAAAAGGAAGATCGAGAAATATTTTGAGTAATCAGGAACAAGGATGGTATCTATCTAAGGACAAGATAGTATCATGGGAAATGAGAGTGTTCTGGAAGAGCAGTAGTAAGAAGATGATTCAGCTATCATTCAATTCAAGAGGTATGGAAACAATTGTGGCAACCTGGAGGATCTATCTCAAGGGCAGTGGCAAGCAAGTGAAGAGATAGGAAGGTGATTGTGGCAACCTAGAAGAGCAAACTCAAGGGACAATGGCAGGCAAGTGGAGGGATATGAAGACGATTGCGGAGACCTTAAGGAGGATATTCAAGGAACAATGGTAGACAAAGCAAAGAGACTATGGAGACGAGCTGAGAATGAATGAACCATGGGAAGTCAAAAAGTTAAGAGAGGGATTCAAAACCAAGTTCAGGATCAGAAGTTTGTGCGGTGACCCAAAGAAATCAATAGAAGACATCAAAGGCGAGGCGACGAAGAAACACATCACATAACCAATACCACAAGACGAAATTGTCCAAGAAAAGATTGACATTAAAACAAACCAAGGAGGATCATATTGTGAAGCTGAGCAACTGCAAATATAAGAATTCGAGGACGAATTCTATTAAGGGGGGGAGAATGTGGTAACCCGTCTGAGGGGATAAAATGGTCGAGATCGACAAAGTTGGAATTTGGAGCCAAGATTTTGGGAATCAAATTTTGATGAAGAATGTTGAGTTTTGGTCATATAAAACTTAACATGGTTCAGAGAAAATGGAAGAGTGGTCGAGCATCAACCTGGTGGTCGAGTCGCAGGAGATAAAGATCGATGGGGAAAGTTTGAAGTACGAGATGGTCGAAGAATGGATCGTAAGTGAACCATGAGTCAAAATAAGCTGCTCTACCATGTTATACAATGTCTCAGATTGATCAGACGAACATTTTGGAAGCACGACGTTTTATAAGCACGACGTTTTAGAAGCACGACGTTTCTGAAGCTCGACGTTTATTAGGCACGAAGTTTTCCGCGAAACTTCGTAATATATTATTTTGGAGAAAGAAAAATAAATCGGAAGCAGGACGGGAATTAATCAGGATGGGAAGCAAGCACGACGGGATCGAAGCACGACGGGATCGAAGCACGACGGGAAAACCCGAAATTGGACAAAAACCCTAATTTCGGTATTATGGAATTTTTCGGGGAAGCCGGAGGCTCGGGAAATATTTTTCCATCAAGGTCAGGATACTTTTGGAGTTCATTAAAAATATTCAGCGCATCAGAACGGGAGCAGAAAAATATTCGGGATTGATCGCGGGTCGAAAATATGCCGGAAGGGTCGAAATCGGGCGAATGGACCGGGAAGCACGAGGTGGCTCCGTGCATGGAATCAGGACATGCTGTCAACTATATAACCAGCTGAGTGTAAACACAAGGAGGAGGTGTCTCCGTGCATGGAAGCCTGAAATGTAGCTTGACACACAAAAGCAAGAGGTGGATCGACCAAGCACGAGGTGTCGGCGCGCATGTAACCAAAGCATGCTGATCGACATGTGGATGGTGTGGTGTGGACTTGCATGAGTTTCAGACATGCAGCTTGACATCTGGGAGAAGTGTTGGCACCCTGTATGAGTCCTGTCCATGCTGATTGCCATGTGGAGTATGAGATGCCGCCGCGCATGCGTCCGGAGCCATGCGGAGCGACACACGAGCTGCCACCAACCTGAATCTGATTGGTTGCTGCTCCCTATAAATAACCCACGACCCCAGCTCATTTCAATCATCCAGACCTGTCCAAATAAATTTAAAAACGTGTCTAGAGAGAGAGAGTGAAAGAAAGAAGTCAGATTGTGGGCATAGTCTTTTCTAAAGACCGATATTGCACCGAGAAGGCTAATGCTGTCCAATTGGCAATTCTCTTCGATTGTGAGGCGGAAGCTCTGTCCAAATCAATCCATCCAAGCCAGTCATATTCTCTGATGACCAAGTGGAGGTTCTGTCCAAGATCAGTTCAGTTCCATGGATTCAGATCAGTCTAAGTTCTGAAGCCGATGTTCTGCCCGAAAGTCCGAAGAACTGTCCAGAAGCTAAAGAAAGTTCTGTCCGAGTTCAGATCAGTCCAGATCAGTCCAGACCAGTATAAGGGGAGGTTCTTTCCAATTAAATATCAGTCCAGTCCAGTCTATTGAAGACGTTCATCTCGGGTTTTCGCCAAGTCCTCTCCGATCAACCAGCTGCTTATCGGCGTAGAACACTGTGAGTTGGTATTGTTTGAATTCCACTTGGAATATAGGGTAGTTTTATGAGTTGGCTTGTTTGAATTCCACTTGGAATTTAGGGTAGTTTTGTGAGTTGGTTTTGTTTGAGTTCCGCTTGAACTTAGGTTAGTTATGTGTTATGCTTTAGTTCCACTTGGAACTTAGGATAGATCGAGTTGCATATAGAGTAGAATGTTCATGTTATTTCATGATAGAGTCCTTAGGGTTATTTTATTTATTTGAACCGGACTCAGTTTAGCACGGGCTAAGCTGAGATGATAAGGAATTAAGACTAAGTTAATAACCTGACTAGGACTAGGACTAGGATGCATCATGTTTTCTACTCTTTCTTGTTAATATGGTTGAGTGCAGGTTCCCGTTATCTTTAAAGATAGTTTGTAGCAGGAGGCCGAACTATCTGGGTAACGGTTTGATTGAGTTGATTATTTTAGATTAGTTAAATGCTTTCTTGTTTAATTAATCTTATTGATTGAGGTTAGTCAGCTCTTGGTAAGGGTGTGACTAACTGGTTTAGTTGTTTAGTTATGATATTGTTGTTAGTATTTTATATGCTAGTACTATGGGTCTTAGGCCATATAGGTCGGACTACTGGTACTATTGGTTAGTGTTATAGAGTCGAGTCTAGTTAGGATCTGGAACTTTAGCCTTTGGTTAGGTTCTTGATTTTTTTTCTTTGTGTTGAGTGTGTGCCGACAGCATGTGCGTAACCCGCCCATGCTAGGCATGTTTAGGGGTGATTAGTGTTTCCTCGACCTCGTATTCAGCGGGTTCAAGGAAACCCCTTATTCGCTGGATCGGGAAGACTCAGAGAGACGGGGTCATGGCCTATGGCTGAGTGTTACACGACGGTGTAATGTCCGGCAGTGACCCGAATGACAGTGGGCTGTCGCGCGGTGACCCGAATGACTGTGGGCCGCGGTCGGTTGAAAGTTTCTTTCTTCTGGCCTTCGTGGTAGGGAGATAGGATATAGCCGATGTAGAGGAGGAACACGAAGTTACCAGGGCCCATGTTAGAGTGTCGAGTTAGAGTGTCGTGTTTAGTAAAAGGTTATGGAACCCTAGAGTAAGTGTAGCACTGATATACGGTGTTACGAGTTAGATCGAGTCGTAGTTAGTACCTTATTATTGTTATTGGTGTTTGATTTCCTTGCAGGTTCCTAACACTGAGATCTAATTCCGGGTTAGGTACCGGAGTAGGCTTGGTGTATCTTTGGTTAGTGTAGACCCAAAGTTGGCTATTATATTGTTTGAGTGATGACTTATGAAGGGTGGTGGATATTGAAAGCTATGCGGTATCAGCGATTGGCCGATCATGTTCTTGTCTGATTGTTGGTCGACCAATTAGTGATACTTGTATAGTCTAAGTGTCTAACACTACATGAGTACTGAACTCAGGCGTATATATGGTTAGCTAGGGATTGCTTGTTGACTTGTTTTCATGCAGGTTCCCGTTACTTAAAGTTAGATCAAGGCAGGTGGCCAAATCTAACTTAGTAACGGTTTGATTAGATAGTGAATTGTGTTTGCTTGTTTAGTTTTAGCTTCGATTGCATGCTAGGGCTAGATTGATTGTTATTTTGGGTTGTCTGGGTTAGTTTATAGGTTGCGGGTAGAGGCCGCCAGCTCACTGAGTAACATTAGGTTACTCACCCAACTCCGTTGTCCTTTTTCCAGGTAGCTTTAGTAAGGAAGATTGGATAGCTTGGTGCTGGACGTTAGGACCGCCGGAGTAGATTTTCATGCCTTTTGTAAATGGTATTTTTATTTGCCTTTAGTTGATTCGATTTGGCATTAGGCCGGGTCCAGTCTTGAATTATTTCAGTGTATGAATATTTCATGAATCAATAAAGTAATTGTTTTATATGCGCATCATGAGTACTCTGATATTTGACTAGTCCGGTCTAACACAACGTTAGGTCTTGGTACGGGTTGAAAAGCCTTAGGCCTTGGTCTAACGGAACCATTAACTCTTGGTACGGGTTGCAAAGCCTTAAGCCTTGAGTTAGCGGGCCGAGTTAGTGGATGAACTGGTCTAGGTCGCGGAGTAAGTTCTAGGACTCTGACCGGATCGTCCCTAGCTCGTCATGTAGCGCTTCCGGACCATGGTGCTGGGTTGGACGGTCAGTCATGTTCTTGTTTGATTGTTGGCTGGCCGGTTGGCTCATTTCTAACCCTGGGTATCGGTTGGTCTATCGGTCATGTTCTTGTTTGATTGTTAGCCGATGGATCGACCATATGTCTAGGACGGTTCGGGGGTGTTACAAGGGCTATCTTAGATCTTAGCTTAAGACAATCTTAAGTCTTTCCCTAGCTTAGATCATTTTAATTCATACGCAGCGGATTATACTATGTTAACCATTGGTCTAAAACCAATCTAACACTTGTCCAATCTAATCGTATATGCCTTGGTTAGTTCACTTAACTACCTTACAGATTATAGATCGATCCTTACATGGTACAAGTCATACAATTCTGAGGCTCCATTCCCCTAAATTGTTCTACCAGCATCCTAGCAAGATACTACTTTATCCAAGTATTTGCTGATTCATACCTTGGCCACATCCACGGAGCTTGTTAGCTCATCGGTCCAGCTGAATTGATTAGCTCATCCTCTTAGCTGACTTAGCTAGCTCATCCAGCTCCTCAAGCCGACTCACCTCAGATAGGAAGAACCAAGCTAAGGCCAGCTGCCTCAGCTTGTTTAGCTAGCTCATCCAACTAGATAAGCTGCACCACTTTACTTGAGGTTCCATCTACTCTCTCCCAGCTGATCGAGCTACAAGAAAGCTGCGCCCAGCTCCCTGCCCACTCGTCCAACTCTCTTATACCTGCATAAACATCTCCCCTTGGGTACTTAATCATTCAACCAACCATCCCCACAGACCAAGTGACTTTTGGGAAGTCCTCAATGGTACATCAATGCATCTAGCTTCTCTTAGCTAATGCATCACCCAAATTCTTCACGCTTTGTTGGATACAATATCAAGTCCCTCTCCTGGACTAGTAATGCCCATAATATCCCAAGTCAGTCAACCAACCACCCCACATGACTCAGACCTGATGAGTCTTCACACATACCTAACCGGCCGTGGAACTATGTCCCACTGGAACCGATCAGTCTTGCTTTTGCAACCGATGCATCCTATGATCAATCAGATCAGACACCTTGATCAATCATCTATGGATCAGGTCGTACATCCTTACCGATGATCAGATAACACACAGCCTTCCTTGATTAACCATACCAGCTCAATGCTTGTGTCGATCCTTAGAATGAATCTCTGGCCCAAAAATGACATCCTTCAAACATGCTCAAAAAACTAATTAAAATTCATGATAATTCATGATAAATCACCACTAAGAGATTCCGATACTTGGAATCCACCAAATCCATTTGGATCATATGAGAACCATTCACGGGCAGTCCCCATGAACCATGTTCATGTTTGGTTTTACTTAGCACATGACCTTGGCCCTTTAGCAAGCCAATTCCGAGACCAAACCACCATGTTTCTCATGCCAATATAGAGTATAAAATGAAGAGAAATTAATTTAAACAGACAAGGAAGAGGTAGGATATAATCATGACAAAACCGCCTCAAAATCATGATCAAACCGATCCATGATCTTGGCCAATTGTTCTATGGCCATAACATTTACCTTGAACATGTGTCCTGGAGTCTTAAAGCCCCTTTCCACTTCTTTCTCCTTGCCTCTGGGATCCACTCCAGTCGGCCTTGCCTTTCCAAAATCGATCCGTACCTTGTTGTTGCTTAATGTCCACACACATCCACCCTTAAGGCTGTTTTGCCCATGGGAAGTGGAATCTGGTCATCCCTCTTCTTCCCTGACCATTTGCGTGTGTTCCCAGGCTGTAGAGGAAGCCTAGGACATGATATTCAATGATCAAAATCCATTAAAGTTTTTTCATAACTTCCTTTCCATGGAACTCCCATGAAACTGTTTTCTACTGCATTGCCTTCAAGGCTGTTCATGCCCTTGAGAGTGAAGTCCGGCCTTCTCCCTTCTATCCTGGATATTTGTGTGTGTTCCTAAGAAACGTAGGAAGCTTGGGATGTGTTAATCCATGATTAAACTCCACCCAAGGGTCGTGCATCACTTCCCCCTTCAATACCCATGAAGCTGTCTTTCTACACACATTTGCCTTCAAGGCTGTCTCAACCATTGGAAGTGCTTCCCGGCCCTCCATTTCCTCTCCTGGCTATTTTCGTGTATTGTATGGATGTATAGGAAGCCTAGGGCGTGCCAAACATTAATCAAAACTCATCAGAGAGTCGACCTCAACTCCTTTCTTCATTGCCCTCCAAAACTGCTTCTTTGTTGCCTTTGAATGCATCGCTGTCTTGGATGATTGAATCCGACCATCTCTCTGTTTTTCTCTGTTTTTATTTGTGTTTCAGGATGTAGAAAGAATCCCTGGTGTGCCTGCAAAGGAACGGACTTGCCTTCCTTATATAGAAGAAGGGGTGGTTACTTCTTAACCATTGCATCCTTTCGGTATCAATTCTGGCCATTGATTTAATCAATGGTCCGGATCACACCCATTCGCCTAGGGCAGTTACCAGACGTACCTGACATGCCTAAATTCCCCTAGACATATCACACACAAGCCCAGGCTGGTTTCCCAAGCTCTTGGTCCAATCCCAAGTGCCCACCGGTTCATAGCCATCATTGACCAACCAACCGGCCCGGTAACTGCCCGGACCCGACCAAATGGTTCGAGCTTCCAACACTCCGTCTAGCTGAGTTGAGCTGATACCCAGATAACCCAGATGAGTGAGCTAGTCCATCCAGCTCAGGGAGCTGACACACTCTACTTGAGCTCCAAGTGAGCTCCGTCCAGCTGGTTGAACTTCTTGTTCGCATCACCCAGCTGTGATACACTTCGTACAGCTTGATATCTTCATCTTATTCAATCCTTCTAAGTCCCTTGGTCTATTTCCAGACCTAGAGTTAGTTTTCCCATGATCCATTCTTATCATTCACTTCATCGAGCTTCACCTAGCTGATCGAGCTTCCCTCGGACCTCGTCTAGCTACCGGATCGCTTGTCTAGCTTCTTTGAGCTTTCCTCTTTCTTATTTTGGCTAAGTCTCAGCTCCTTGATGACTTTAACCACGTTTTGGACTATCATACGTTATCTTTAGGTCACATGACCTGACTGGTGTGTCTCCTTGCGCCATGGTCTGGCCCGGTGATCTTACCCAGGATCGGGGACATGACAAGCCTCCCCCACTTAATAGTGATTCGTCCTTGAATCCGGTCCATGTGTATCTCTTTAATGAACTAACCATACCACTCTGGGTATTCAGCCTTCATCCTCATTTCTATCTTACTGATCCCGTCCTTGATCAGCCTTTAAACAAGTCTCCCCCACTTGATAGAGATTTATCCTAAAATCTTATCAAGTGGTCCATTTGGTTTTCGCTTATGGCATCCTTACTTGGCTACTCAACCATAGTCAAGAATCCATCAACCTCCGTATAAGTAATACCAACTTGTAGTCTTTCCGAACAAATAACAACTTGGCTATATTGCAATCTTAGTCCATACTAGACTAAACCGTCTCAACCTGACTTATGTCCATCACCGGACTTTGTCATATTTCGATCCTGGTCCATTCAGGGACTCGACCATGCCTTCCGACCATAGGTCCATCTCCGAGCAAGTCGTGTCCTGACCCTCGTCCCCCACCGGACTTGGTCATATTACGGTTCTGGTCCACTACGGGACTCAACCGTCTCATCCCAACCATAGGTCAGTCTCCGACTTGGTTGTGCTGCGATCCTCATCCCTCACTGGACTTGATCGTCTTTATCTCGATCCTAGTCAGTCCCGACTAGATCCCATATGGACTCAATCGCGTAAGCCAACCGTGGTCCCTTACTGGACTCGATTGTATACCGACACTGGTCCTTAGCTCGGCCATCTCGGCAAGAGCCATGCGGTATGGACTTTTAGACATTGGGGCCGTCCCTGGTTCCAGTTCTATTATAAACGGGTCCACCCTGTCAGGGGGGACTCCCTGCAGCGCCCGAAACACATCCTCAAACTCACTGACCAGCGGCATCCCGTCTAGGTTACCACCCTTCACCATCTCCTTAGTGGCGATTGTGGCTATGCAAGCCTCACAACCTCTCTCTAGCATCCGTTCCGCTCGGACTGCTGAAACTACTACAACACTGGAGGCAGGTTTACTAATTTTGAAACCTGATCAGGGGTCTACACCCACTCCCAAACTGCACCTCCCCCGATGACAGTCTAAGGTGGCTCGATTCTTTCCAAGCCAGATCCGCAGGCATTACCCTGTAATCAATACATAGATCCGCATGCCTTACCCTGACTGTGATGAAAACTCAGATCTGCGGGCATTACCATGTTTGTGATCAATACTAAGATCCGCAGGTATTACCCTGACTGTGATCAATACCAAGATCATAGTCCACCTGAACTAGATCCAATTTGGACTCGTTCGAGTAAGCCAACCCTGGTCCTTCACTGGACTCGATTGCATACTGAACCTGGTACACTCTCCTAGTTGAGTAGGATCACGGTTTGATAACACATTTGGAAAACGTCCCATACCATTTTCCAAAGTGTCACACTTCCATGAACGTCCCATAACATTCACAAGAGTGTTTATAGTATACCTCAATCCCCATCACACTAAGATACATAACGTATGCTCACTTGTTTTGGAACGGCCACCAAGGAATAACACTTAACCTCAGTAGAGTGCTGCACGTTTATTTCAACCTAAGCCACTCTCTAGTCCACGTTACCTCCCTTGTCCAGGTCGTCCATACAAAGGTCTTGCATTGCGTCCCTTCGTCCAATCTGTCTATTACTTATAAATAACTAGATCGACCAACCTTTTTGTTTCAGGATCTTGCCCTTGGAGATCATATCTTGGCTAAGCTGGTTCATCTTAGAACTTTACCGTTCACAAGCATTAAACCCAATCTTGCCTCAACTCTCACTTGGCTCACCGCAGATAAGGTTCCAAGTCATCTTAGTTTTCAGAAATAATATCGGTTTGGAACTCAACATCTTTGAGCATTGTCCTAACATGATCAAGCATGCTCTGATACCAACTTGTAAGACCCGATCCGGCCTCTCGGGCCCCGGTCGACGCCTCACGTCGTTCGGTCCTCTTCCGGACCGAACCTCTAATTTTTTCGCCCTTTATCTATATTATCGCCCATAGGCGAGGGCTATCTTAGATCTTAGCTTAAGACAATCTTAGTCTTTCCCTATCTTAGATCATTTCAATTCATACGCAGTGGATTATACTATGTTAACCATTGGTCTAAAACCAATCTAACACTTGTCCAATCTAATTGTCTATGCCTTCAAGGCTGTCTCAACCATTGGAAGTGCTTCCCGGCCTCCATATCCTCTCCTGGCTATTTTCGTGTATTGTATGGATGTAGAGGAAGCCTAGGGCGTGCCAAACATTAATCAAAACTCATCAGAGGGTCGACCTCAACTTCTTTCTTCATTGCCCTCCAAAACTGCTTCTTTGTTGCCTTTGAATGCATCTCTATCTTGGATGATTGAATCCGACCATCTCTCTGTTTTTCTCTGTTTTTATTTGTGTTTCAGGATGTAGGAAGAAGCTTTGGCGTGGACTTTCGTTCCTTATATAGAAGAAGGGGTGGTTACTTCTTAACCATTGCATCCCTTCGGTATCAATTCTGGCCATTGATTTAATCAATGGTCCAGATCACACTCATTCGCCTAGGGCAGTTACCAGACATCCCTGACATTCCTAAATGCCCCTAGACACGTCACACACAAGCCCAGGCTGGTTTCCCAAGCCCCTGGTCCAATCCCAAGTGCCCACCGGTTCATAGCCATCATTGACCAACCAACCGGCCCGGTAACTGCCCGGACCCGACCCAATGGTCTGAGCTTCCAACACTCCGTCTAGCTGAGTTGAGCTGATCCCCAGATGACCCAGCTGAGTGAGCTAGTCCATCCAGCTCAGGGAGCTGACACACTCTACTTGAGCTCCAAGTGAGCTCCGTCCAGCTGGTTGAGCTTCTTGTTCGCATCACCCAGCTGTGATACACTTCGTACAGCTTGATATCTTCATCTTATTCAATCCTTCTAAGTCCCTTGGTCTATTTCCAGACCTAGAGTTAGTTTTCCCATGATCCATTCTTATCATTCACTTCATCGAGCTTCACCTAGCTGATCGAGCTTCCCTCGGACCTCGTCCAGCTACCGGATCGCTTGTCTAGCTTCTTTGAGCTTTCCTCTTTCTTATTTTGGCTAAGTCTCAGCTCCTTGATGACTTTAACCACGTTTTGGACTATCATACGTTATCTTTAGGTCACATGACCTGACTGGTGTGTCTCCTTGCGCCATGGTCTGTCCCGGTGATCTTACCCAGGATCGGGGACATGACAGTTAGTTTGTAGCATTGACCATATATGCTTAATCAGTAACAGGAGCAAAAACATTAAAGGTCGAAGCATTCTGAACCGATGTGAAAGAACGCTGACTATAATATTGATCAAGAAGATTATAAATCTTAGAAAGCTCACAGATGTTCTTCTTCATGATTATCTGACTGCGAATGATAGCATATGACTCATTTAAACCAGCCGGGAACTTGATAATATTCGCCTGATCAGCTTGCGTGCCCATAGCCTTGCAACAACCACATGTGTGACATGTTTTAGCACACGCAGCTCCATCCAATTCATCCTATAGAGTTTTCAAAGTCGTGTAGTAGGTTGCAAAATCCATAGAACCTTGTTGTAATGACCATATTTGTTGAGATAATTTATATGATCTTAGAATATTAATGATATGAAATCGAGTTTCCAAATCTCAAATGCATCATTAAAACGAAGAATACTCTTATAAATTGATTTGAAACACAGTTCATATATCCAGGATTTCACCATTGAGTTACAGCAAAACCAAATCCTAAAGTTCTTATTAGATTCAAGCGGCCTAACTAACGATCCATCAATAAAGGCTATTTTATTCTTTGCATCTCAGGCAATGTTCATAGCTATCTTCCAGTTATTGTAGTTAGAGCCATCGAGTACCTCAGAAATGATTGCAACACTTGGAGTCTTCATTCGTAGGATAGAACAGAGAATGAATGTTGCTTATCGATTCCAATGATAAAGAAGGCGAAGACGGTGGATCTGGCGACGGAATTTCACGAATGGTGGATCTACGTGCAAATGCTGTTCCTCGGCCAACACGACCACCAACCTTTCTTCCGATCATCATTATCGATAAGTTTTGTGTGAAATTTGTGAATCGAGGGAAAATTACCACGAATCTTTCACAAAGAAGAATCGATCGAGATAATCACCGATTGATTTAGGTCAAACGAAAGAAGAAAATGAACAGATCGAATGAGAGTTTGATTCTCGTTGTTCTGATACCATAATAGTTGAACTCAAGATCAATGAAGAAGACAAGCTCAAAATGATAAAATGATTTTTGTTATTGATATTTCTGTTACAAGTTACTTTATATTTGCAACTAGATTCCGGTTTACATCTTGTTTACAAACTCGATAACCAGTTTTACATTGAACCAAACTATCATATACGTTAATATGATGAATTGAGCTTTTTCGATATTTCTTAGCCAAGCAAGATCCTTTGATGTAGACCTAATAGAGTGACAACAACAAAGTCTTTCAATATTGAAATTCCAAAACCAAAGTTAATAGTAACGAAAAATTATGTGTTAAACCAAAAAAGAAAAATATGTGAGGAAGATAGATAACCTGATTTGTTGCCCGACTTCATAAACCCATGTTAAAACTGCGGATGCATAATCTTATGTTTTCCTGTAACGATACACAATAAAAAGAAGTTGGACTCTTTAACTTCAACAAACGTTTGAAAGGCTCACAAATTTAATATCGTCGGGATTGTTTCTAAGATTGTTTCTAAGCGATCAATTATCAAAGTTGTTGCAAGATGAGATTTATGGCGTAAGAAACTTAGCCATTCACAGCATAATGATAATTATCAAAACCATTGTATAGTATTAACAATTTGATTTATTTTCCAAATTTATTTTAGAGAAATATCCTATGATAGCAATAAAAAGTTTTTGTCACAAAATAATATCTAAGGAGAAAAATGACCAAAAGAAGTTTTATTAAGGGTGTAAATATATACATATATTCTTTGGGTTAAATAATCTAGATTTAGTGTTTAGAGTTATGGGGTGGAGTTTTTGGAGTGAGTCTAGAATTAAAAAAATAAAAATAAATATTAAAATTTTCAAAATATAAAAAAAAAACTATTTTGATAATTTTTAAGACTTTTTGGTGACAAAAACTTTTTGGCTTTCACGCTCTCTCTTTTTGGATCGGTTGAGGAGATCGATGATGGAACGAAGAACACCACAAGGAGGATGTGGATCCTTGATACAGTTCGAAATCTTTCTGCTTGAATCACACAAGGAGGAAGAGATGGACGGCGGCTTGCTTAGGGTGAAAACTGACTCATATATTGATCTAGGTAGAAAGTTTGAATGTTTACAAAACTGCAAGGGAACCTTATAAACTGGTTTATCAGCTGAGACCTAATTAGGTCGACACTAAAATAACATACTCAAAAACAACATGAATTTAAAGTAAAACTACAAAGTATCTAAAATACAAGAAAATTAAAGTTTGCCAAAATAAAAAGAAACCTATTTAAACTAATCACGACCTTCCTGGGGCTTGAACACTGGTTTATTGCATCTCTAGAAACCACTGGGATACTTTGGATTACCTGCACAAACTCATAATAAATAGACTTACCCGGTTGGCCCATGTAGTGGCCGGTTTTGAAGTTGGAGTGTTCAAGGCTTGTTATGGTCCGTTCAGCTGGGATTCTTTGATGAAATCTTCCTCTTTAAGCCTTCTGAATATGAAATGATTGAGATATTCAAGTGGTTCCATGTTCTTTGCTTCAGATTCGTCTTCATGCTTTGTTTTCTCTTTATCGGCTAAGTATACTCTTTTGATGATATCTCTCAGCTCAGGTGTATTCTTGGTGAGATTCTTGGTGTTATGAACTTCATTTCCTGCCATTTAAATATTCATACATTTGTTGGTTCGAGGACATACTTTCCTGATGGTCAAAGATGTGGAAAATTTTTCATTAAGTCAAAATCGGGTATATTGGAACATTGTTGAGTGAAGGCTACTTATGGTGGAAGTCTGTGTATATCTCATGGATCCATTGTAGCTTTGAAGAAATTTTCTGACTGAACTGATTCAATTGGTCTCATAGCCTTGGAACATGTCAATGTGGGTTCCTTCACCTTGTATACACCATTTTGATGGGTGTTTAGTTTGATGACCGCATCATACCCTCCCCCTTAACAAAGTTTCAACTCGAAACTGAATAACCTGCATCAAGATAGAGCACGTCAGGTTTCATTCTCTTTTATGATTCTAAGGTCTTACCTTGGTTTTGTTTCAGTTTTGTGATTCCGCAGGTTGGTGAGCTGCTGGACGTGGCTCCTCCTTACCTAGGCCTTCACCAACATTCTGGAAAAGTGCAAGTGCATAATACCAGCATTTTGATAAATAGAATCAAGTTCAGAAATCAACTTATCTTGAACCGAGACTTGAGATATCTCAAGTTTTGTTTTTTCTTGGACAGCAAGGTTTCGCTCTTGCCCTTGTTCATGTTGGTCTACATGCTTCTTTTCCATCTCTAAACCTGTGTTAACACTTTCTTGAAAAGACAAGGGCATGAAACTTGCATTGGATTCATTGGATTCTTTAAAATCTGATTTGATTGGCTCACTTACCTCCAAGTTGGTTTCCTTTGCTTCTCGTAGTGCTAACTCACAGCACGTTTTTTGGGGCAATCTTTTTCAAGATGACCCTGGCCTTGACACCTATAACAAATAATCTCAGGTGGATTTAAAGAGTTAAGTACTCACCTTGGTTTTGTTTGGCTTGAGGTGTATGAACTAGCTTAGAGCTTTGCCTATGGTTTGATGGCTGCAAGACTTGAGGCTGTACTACTCTCTTAGATACCTTCTGAGCGTGTTGTGTAGAGTTGTTAGTTGAAAATTGGTCCCTCATAACCCCCCTTGAATTGGTTGCAAGTGCGTATAGGAGGCTCCTTGAATTTTTCCCTAAACTTTTCTTCTCTGTTCCAATATCTTTGAGCCTTTTTAGTGAGCTGTCCTAGACCATAGGACAAGTATTTTCTCTTTGGAATGGACTTATACTTGAAGTAACTTTCCATGTACTCTTCCCACTGAAGATAGTTTCTAGGGTCTTCACTTCTTCCTGAAAACTTATACAAACAAAACTCATCATATGAATTATAGTGGAAATTTAAAGTTACCCCATGCTCATGTAGCTGTTTTGGTTTCAGTTTAACCAAAGGTTTGGACAGGTTCTTTGGGGTAATCTCCTCATCTAGAAATTTTCATACATCATCTCTTTTACATATGCCCAATATGGAGTTGGTTCCTTGAATTAGATGCGACATTCTTCCTCTTGAAGCCACCATTAGTAAGCTTCTCCTGCAAGGGTGTCTAAGGCTATGGACAACTTCTTATGTTCCGGAATTTTGTACTCCCAAAAATAATTGTCCATGTCTTCTTCCCATATGGAGTAGTTCTCTTTTCCTGAAAAAGACACAAGTGTTTTAGTTAAAACTGTTGGACTATAGTCATAAAATTTATCTGTAGATTTTATCCAAGGTTTAGAATAGCTCTTGTTGATGGTATGACTCTTCTAGTGGTCTGGTGGCTTGGAATCAAGCTCCCCACGACATGGCTCTCCCTCATATCCATCTTCAGTCCATTACTCTCTACACTGGTCGTTTTCTTCATAGAAGTCTATATAGTTTTGCTCTTCCCATGAGTATCCAGGTTCTTCACCCCAATCAACTTCAGAAATATTGTACTCATCTGATTCTTCTTCAGTCGCCATATTTACCAAGTGTTAGGAAAAAAATTGCAGGAAGAAGAAGAAATTATTGAGAGCAAAATACTTTAAAAATGTGTAGCAAACAAGTTAAAGGAAAGGAATATAAGAGACTAAGAATCAAAATGGAAGTTTTCAGATTTCTGTTAAAAGGAAAAACTAAAGAACTATAACTTTTTTAAATAACTTTAAAAATGAATAACTAATGAAATATTTTTGAACTTTTTGGTTTATGGTCGAATGAAATATATAAAAAATAGGAGAGAAAAAAAAAATTGCAAGCAAAAGATTTGAAAGGAAATAAGTGCGGTCGACGTAAAAGGAATTTTTTTTTGAAAACCCGACCAACTAACGGAACTCGAATCTGCTCTTAATACTAACAACTTTTTATGATTTTTTGAATAGGAATGGATCTAAACAGCAAAAAAACTCGCAGAAACATGAAGAACATGATGAACACACTTTTTTATGGTTTTTTTTGTTTTTGTATTTTGAATGCAATAAGAAGCAAATCAATTTTATTTTTATGGGTTTTGTGGTTTCATGAAAAGATAAACTAACTAGATGCAACAAGAACATGCTTATTTTTATGGGTTTTATATGATTATGAAAAACAAAACTTGAACCAAACAAACGATTTTGTAGTTTTTTAGTTATGAGTTCAAGTAAATAAAACAAAGAATTGAGTGCAAAAAAACAAAAAAAAAAGAGATAGGATAGATGCAACCTGATGTTGAAGGAACTTCATCTCTGATACCAGAAATAATATAAGCCAAGGCTGACAATGACTCACAAGATCCTTGGATCAAAGTGATGGACGATCCAACAAGAGGGGTGGTTCTTCTAATCAATCTAAACGACTATAAAACCGGATGGGTGGAAGAGTTGATGATGATACTGGATAGAATGGTTTACTGACTGATTCCAAAATCAACCACGAAGTAGGATGCCTTATTTCACAAGCAGGATAACTCGCCAATCACCTAGACAAGTGAATCCACACAAGGCTTGATGATCAAGATAACTCAAAGACACAAATACTTTGAAGAAAAGAAAGTTAAAAGTTTATTAATTCTTGGGTAAAAGGTTCCGTGTCTTAAAATGATGGTTCTAATGACTTATAAAGCTAAACAAAAGGAGAAAACATGCTGAAAATCAGAAACTAGCCGTTAGGCCTTAAATGAGAGAATCTCGGCCAAAAGGAAAATGTAATGAGTTTCTTGCATCTGGCCGGTTTAAGGGATAGCTGAGCTTCCTTGGAACCTTCTTTATTGTGTGGAAGGTTCTGATGCTGTGCATTGACTGAAGGAAAAAGGGCTGTTGGAGCTTGATTGCAAGAAACTCCAAATAAGGCAACTTGAAGCAAGTGTGGATCCTCTTAATCCTATGCTTGCTGGTCCATGGTAAGATGAAGGCAACACATCCTGGATGGTTAGATATGTCTTCTATATGGTTAAGATGATCTAATGGCTTCCATAAATAATTTTGGGTCGGACCAAACTGATTGGGTTGAAGACCTTCCACAAATAATATCGGTTTGGCCAATTGATGCAAACCGGGTCTATTTTCTGGTCTGATTGGGATCCGGCTGATCCAGTGTATTTTGGTGCTTCCTAAAATTTTGTGGAGTGCCTATGAATGATTTATAAGGCCTCCTTTTTGCAATTCTTGAGTTTGGTTTGATGTGAATCCCGGATCTTCCAAATAAGACAAATGAAGAATTTGTTTGGTCGGTTTTTGAAAATTGATCATATCTTCTAACTTCCTTGACCATTTCTCATGATCTTGGGCTTTCTGGAAAGCTAATAAACTCCTCTTTATTTCTTAAATTGGTTTTGGTTCAGGACAGCTCTTGGTTGGGCTTAAATCTTCTTATAAAGCCTGATTTTCGCGGATGGGCAAGCTAAGAAACCTCTGGTTTGTAAAACTCATATCTTCCGGAATCGATTAGCTCTTGGTATGATTCCACTTGTGGTTGGACCATATTTGAATGTATAATTCAAGAAAATTAGCCTCGTGGATAAGCTTCTTCTTGTCAGTAATATATAGCTGATTTACTAAGCATACGTCCTGGATAGTTCTCTAGTTGGTTGATTAATGGATCTTGTCGACCTGTGGTTCAGAAATGGATTTGATGACCGCATCAACATCCATTTGAAAAAACTAAAACCCAATTTCCCAACTACCCAAAAATTAGAGAAGACAAAAATAAATAAAAAGAAGAATGCATGAATATATATATAAAGAAACAAAAATGTAACACTCGTCTCTTTCTCACTCTAGAACGTCATGCCACCAATCAACATCTCATAACACACTTCTCTTTATTATATTTCCACTCACTCTAAACCCAAATGAAATCGAAATAAAAACGCCCACTAGCACCAGTCCATCCAAATATCATCTACTCATATGTCTCACCTAAAATGGGGAAGAAAGCGGAGTGAATAACATGAGACTCAGTTAGTGAGTTATGGAATGCTAAACCCAAAATTCATGGACTCAGACATAGCATTCAAAATAAATATAATTTAATCCTAACATGTTGAAAACATGACACCTAAAGTACCCAGAGAACAAGCAATGGTCCTAGAGAGGTGCACACTCGCGGGAAAGTAACACCGCCTAGATAAGTGCAAGGTATCACCACTCGTAGACGGTTTATCGACTTCTAAGCCTTTGCACAACAGGTCGACTAGGCTGTGCCGCAACATCTCCATACCAAATCTAGTGGTCTCCGACCGACATACAAAATTACGTATATGGAGTCGGCTAACATCCTAATCACCTTAGTTCTACATGAAACAAGCACTGTTGAATCATCTAACACCCTAATCACCTTAGTTCTACATGAAACAAGCACTGTTGAATCATCTAGCACCCTAATTCTAGTTTAAGCAAAAACCTAAATAATTGATTGAGCATACTCCAGAGAATACTCAATTCATGCAAACTGAATATATTAGAAATAAATTATACTTATTCGGAGTCTTAAGCCTTGTGCGAAAATTCAAGAATATTTCTCACCTTAACCAAGATCAGAGATAGATCGGGAAATGCTCTCACCTTAACCTCACGGCTTGTGCTTTCGACGATGAATCATGGACTCCAACTACACGAACTGCATCTCCGATGACGTGGGATGTACTTCCGGTGAACCTAGGCTCCCTTCGGAATGGATCAGTGGTGGTGCATGTGATGTCGAGACGGAACGGCTCGGATTTCCGTTTCTATCTTAGTCTCGGCATTGCCAACACCCATCTCTCGGACCCGGCTCATAACATCAACAGGCCACCTCCGACAACACGGTCTCAGCTCCGATGGGTTGTGTGTCTTCAAACATTGATCGTGGTGGTTGGTTCACAACGGCGATGGCGGGTGTGACGATCATACACCAACAGTGTAACACTTTATATTCACACACTCAAATGAGATAGCAAGGAAGAACGTAAGGATAATAAGGAAGGAGGTGGAGAAGATGAAGACGGAAAAGGGCATGGTTTCGCTGAGCATAACATCTCCATTGACGGCACACGTCTTTAGGTTTTAGGTAGGAGAAGATATTTACACAATATAAATAGTTGCAGAATATTGGTCAAAATCAAGAAAGGTTAGGAAAAATATAACCAAAATTAAACCACACCAGTTTACCCGCAATCAAATCGTTAAAATTCTCTTCCACTTATAAAGAATTCGTATTCGAATTCAGTTCACGACCCGTTTTTTCCGTTTCAACTTCAAAATTTATGATAGATTATCCTCATATAATACTCATCTTCTTAGGTGTCCTCTTGGATCACATCTATCTCCCAACCGAACTCTTAACATCCATGTCAGTGTCTCTTGAATTTTTTTCTAATGTTCTTAAACATTACTTGTTGATTTTTTTTTATATTGTGATTTGAGTTCTAAAAACATTCTTCATTAACCCTTAGAATTCTATTGCTTGAAATTCTAACTTACCTGTGTTGATTACCATGTATCTAGTTTCTCTCATATTTTCTACAAACCAATTTATTTAATGATTTCTCATTTCATTCTATTACTGATCTAGCTTAGTGTGGAACTCAAGTCTATTGTGTGAATATGGATTTTATGAGGATTTGATCCCTAAGTATTGTACTGCACCTTTGAAATTGCATAGTAGCTTAAAAGGATAATTTGAGCAAACCAAATTTTGGTGCCGTTCTTGGGGACTCTAATCACCATTAGACTAGTTGTAGGATTTAGACTAGGTTTTTCTTTCTTTTAGTTACTTACTATATTTTCCTGTATGTTTCAGATCATGTCTAGCAGTACCAGATGCAACAAGGAGAAAAGGCTTTTGGATCGTCGAACCACGAGCTACAAAAGTTGGAATGCTCGATCTGAAAATCTAGGAAAACATTGTTGAACTACACCCTTAATGCATCAATCAACACATTTCCGAACTTATTGTCGACCGATACTAAAAGAGCGTCGATCAACACCTTATTTAGACGAGCAGAGGTGGTCAATCCAATCAAACTAGAGGTTGATGTTGAAGGAGTTTGCGAGACCAAGAGGGTCATGCACGCAACAGAGCTTGCCAGAGGTTTGATACACATGGGGCTGTAATACCTGATGGAATAATACTGCTGAGAATGTTGGAGCTGTTCGACATAGAGTTCATTATGGTATTGTTGAGTTAGCCCAAATATAGGATTGCTAGGATGAAAAGATATTTATCTTTGGAATTGTGTTTAATGCTTATGTTCTAGAGTAGTTAACTATAACCCTGAACATAGGACATAGACAACTACATGAGTAGTTTCTTTTCCTGAATTGATTTCATTGAGTTAGGTTGTTAGATACATGCGAGAGCTGGTTAATTAACCTAGAAGACGCACTTTATATCTGATAACCGTCGATCGACACTACGCCTTCGCCATCGATCGATGGTCGACTCCTCTGTTCACATACGAGAGTTGGAACAAGAGGAGATATGATTATGATTAAGGTCCTTGCATATTTCATAATTACTTACATTTTATTCATTATAATTCATTTACCGAGAAACCCTAGATCTATATTTCCTTATTGAATCAGTTAACTTATTTAGAAAAAAATCCCTTTTAGGAATAAACCCTCATTACAAACCCCCGATTTATAGCTTACCTAGCTTAACCTTTATGACTCAGAAATCTATTGTGTGCCCTCGCTCTATGTGGATTCGATCCCTAAGTACTACAATTTGACCTCTCTTGGCAAGAGTAGTTTATGGGGTTTATTTGATAGATTGCCTGCTTAATTATAAACCTTAACCCGCACGCTGTCATATTTTGTGCCGTCGCCGGGGAGCAAGGATCGCCATTAGATTTATTTTATAGAGTTTAGTCTACGATTTTCTTTTACTGCAAGTTACTGATAATTTTTTTTCTTGTTTTTCAGGTGCATGCCCATTAGTACCAGAAGGCAAAAGAACAAGGAATTACTCTTCTCAGACCCCGTTGCAATAGAACGCTCAAACCGTAAGCAAACGTGACTAGCATCAATCGACAACAGTACTCGACCGCCGATCGACACTCGTGCATCAACATCGATCGACGGTACCTCTTAGGCATCGATCGACGGTAACTCTAGAAAGATGGTTGCGACACTAATTGTTGTTCGAGACGAGAGAGGGGACCTGTATGACCTTGAAGGTCATCTGCGTAATGCAACAAGTCAGAGGATTGACGAACATGGAGCTGTGATCCCTGACCAGAAACAGACGCTCCAGTAGCTCAACCTAAAGATGCCGCCCAATCTGCTCAACGAATACTAGCAGACTACAATCGTCCAGACCAGTTCTATGCTAATAGATCCGCCATTCGTCCCCCAGCTTTCTTGAGTAATGATTTTGAGATCAAACCGTCCTTCTTCGCACTTGTTGCGCAGACACCCTACCATGGAATACGACATGAGCACCCTATGGATCATTTGGTGTGATTTAAGGATCTAGTGTTTGCTATCATAGCCAATGGAGTCCCTGAGGACTATATATTCTGCAAGCTCTTCAAGTACTCACTTGCTGGAGATGCTTCGCATTGGCTTAAGCAGCTACCACTAGGATCTTTGACATCCCGGATATACATCAAAAATGCATTCGTTAACAACTTCTTTGATGATGAAGAGAAAGATACTTGAGAAGCAGGATTGCCACATTCACACAGGAGCCTGGAGAATCATTCAGAAGCTCTTGGTTCAGATTCAAGTTCTACCAGAGAGACTACCCACACCACGGCTTCAATGAAGTGCAACTACTTAGCATCTTCTTCAGAGATTTTGATCTGAAATACCAGATGGCTTTAGACACCACTAGTGAAGGAAACTTCAGCACTAGGAGTCCAGAGAAAGCAACAAGGCTTATTGAGAACTTGGTGTCTAGCAATAGCACGAAGAACCAACAGAATTAGTTGCCTCGTGTGAATCCACCAACGTCGATCGACGGCGTGAAGAGAGCATTGATCGAGAGATTCCAACAATAGAGTCGAGTTGTCTACCAAGTCTGAGTGCCAACTGATTCGTCAGACCTTCAAGGATGGAGAACCATGAATAGAATGCAAGTACACCTGATCCCATAACAACATAGAGACACTCCATAAGAAAATAGAAGACTCCCAAACATCTTTCCAGAGAAGCAACTGACAAAGAGATGGATGGTTTTGCAAAAAAAGTTTCTAAAATTCCTTTAGATACTCCATTTGATGAAGCATATTATACTCACAGATTGTGGATGTTTTTCAGGGAATTGAGGGAAACAGAAAAGGACATAAAGCGAATCTTCAATGACCTCAGGGAGGGGCCAAAGAAGTGGACTACTCTCAAGAAGAAAAGTGACCCTCGGAAGTTTGTGATCCCATGTTATGTCAAAGGTCACGAGTATCCTAACGCCCTCTGTGATATTGGATCAGCAGTTAGTATTATGCCTAGAGTGATGGCAGAGATGCTAAACCTGAAAGTGGAGCCTTCTAGTGATTATTTCACCTTTGTGGGTTGCTCCAAAGTGAACTCAGGAGGGATGGCCAGAGACGTTCCAGTGCAGATTCACAATGCCATAGTTTCAGTAGAGTTCCATGTGATGGACATAAAGATTGATTGAAACTCCTCCTTACTCCTTGGAAGAACTTTCATGGCAACAGTGGGAGCTATCAGCGACATGAATACAAACAAGTTGTATCTATCCTTGATTGATCCATACATTTTCTATGAACCAGTTAAAGTCAAGAACAAAGCTACTCGAATATAATTGGGTAATGATCCAGGTTTGATTGCTACATGCTTCTACAAATATGATTAAGACGATGAGCCTGCGGACACGACATCGATAGACTACCAACCCTTGGCATCGATCAACGGTCCCTTCAACCAGAACCAGCACGGATCCCACACTCTCGCATCGATCGACGATAACGTCTCTGCATCGATCGACGGTGTTGACCCAGATCATAACGACGAAGACAAACAAGAAGAAATAGTCTACACCGCGAAACAATACCGTGAGAGGGTGCCAGAACCTGACAACCAAGAGTATGATGAGTCATACTTTGAGGAAAAAACAGACGAGTATTATGCCTTTGCACTCGGAGAATCTGGAAATTTCAGAAGATCTTACGGAAGCTGAAGGCGGAATCGGTCGACAATGACCCGACAGGACACAGTGATGATAATGGATACCTCAGACCAGATGAGTTTGGAATCATGAGAGACCCAGATGGATATGCATGTGCAATGGATGAAAGAATTCTAAATGTATCCAAGGACGATATCGCAGACATACTAGCTATGGCCAATGGAGCAGGGAATCTCTTCAGAAATCAGACATCGGGTGAGGCAGTCAACTCAGCATCGATTGAAGGCAATAGTTGGGCATAGATCGACGGTCATGACGCAGCATCTGGGCAGAGACTGGTAACGGAGGACTTATTACAAGACAAGCTCGATGGAGTCTACTTTTCTCAAGACATAATGAGGGAAAGTATCAACCAGAGTTTGGAGGACATTTCAGAGCCCACATATGCCAGACTCAACATGCTGACGAAACGCATTCAAAGACTTGAAGAAGGGATGCACATATTTTCTTTCACTCAGAAGAAGATGGAAAATCACCAGGACATAGCAGATACGGCTATAAGAGGTTTTATCAGTGCATGGTTTGGGACATGTAGCGAATATGTGGATACTTGTTTTTCACATTGGTTTTATCATTCACCTTCCCAATCCAGAAGTCACAACGTCGAGCTTAAGACTATAACCGAGCACTGAGTGGCAGGCAACCCACTGTTTAGTAAGTTCTAATTTAGTTTTTACTTATCTAGTTATTAATTATGGTTTTTATCTAATTACTTTAGGTTTTCAAAGGAGGAGAAGAACAGTTCGAAATCACCATCAGTCGACGCAACACTTAGCTAGTTTTTACTTCATCGGTCGAAGGCTTAGCTGGTTTACCATCGGTTGACACTTACCAACCACCATCGGCTGATGCTCCTTATGGAGTTTGGTAACCTCGACTTTCTCTCAACCTTTTACTTATGCTTTAGTTTTATTAACCAAACCCGACGAGATATCACTGGAGACAATGTCATTCAAGTCTGGGGGAGGCCGCTGATGCTTTTATCTATTTTGAGATTTTATTTATTAAAAAATTTCAAATAGTTTTAATAGAGTCAAGAACGGGAAAGCTTATTTATTGACTAACCATACTTTAGCTCCATTCTTAGACATGTTGATTGCAGAGAGTACTAGAGATGTCAAAGTTGATCATTCTGCCCTTAGATCACACTTACTAAGAAAGTCTGAAGAAACCAAAAATGATCTTCAACCTAATTGACTACTTTGCTTGCTTTGGGGCTTGGTATACATTGGATCGGATTCCTTATGCAAGTTCATAAGGTACTAGTCTGTTAATTCTGATTTCCTTTCTCTTTTTCTCGTTAAGATCTATAATAGAAAAGATTGAGATGATTTTCTGAGATGTAGATGGTTAGGTACATTACCGATGACTCCACTATTCTAATTCAAAGGAATGATCACACATTGTTGGAAGCGAGGGGTATGTACATTACCGATGACCTCATTATTCGCCTACAGCTCTGTATTAAAAAAATCGAAAATGAGATGGCAAGATAGCTTGTAGCAGCATCATTTTCCATTGAATTAGAGATTTAAAAGGTTCTGAGAGAAAAGAGGAAAGAGAGGGATCAGGAAAGGCTTATACCTATACATGCAGGTTGGAAGGAGTTGAGTCCATGTGTCCTTTGATCGATCCTCCCAAGGTAAAGCATGTACTTTATTTTATGCAAAGAAATGAGATCAGTAGAGGGGTAGGTTAGATTAGTATATATTGAGTTGCTGATATAATAGATTAGGTTGCTATACTAGGTAAGGCATATAAAGTTTCTTTTTAATTAGCACCATTCGATGTGGTTGCGATATAGTAAGGTGATAGGCATGCTTATGTATTATGTGAGTCTCCACTTTTCCAACCTCTTTCACAGGCTACCCTTGTTTTCCTTGAGGTCAAGCAAAATGATAAGTCAGGGGGAGTTGATATACCTTGTTATTTACCACTTTAAAACTATCATTTGGACCCTATTTAAAGTTTGATATGTATGTTTAAACTATGTTTTAGAGTCTTTTCAGGATAAGGTACGTTTTGGAGCATTATGGACATAATTGAGCTTGGTAGAGCATTCAGAGAAGAAGTCTAGTAGTTGTTTAGTCAGAGTTGAGGTCAAGCTTGACCATCGATCGACGAAGAACACTTGCTATTGATCGACGGTCTACTTGCAGAGCAGTTGACCGACTTCAAGCCCAAGTCAAGATAATTTACAAGAATGCCCCTGGACAAGTTTTGACCTAATTTATAAGGTCTTGCTATTCTTTATGCAAAAGAGAGACCACAAGACACATATTGCATAGCATAATATTGTTTAGAATTTGTATGAGTTTTGGGGAAAAGATTTGAACACATTCAGGGATTTTTATGGGAACCCATTATCTATTTTATACATTCTATTATTCAGTTTATCATGTTTTATATGATTATGTCTGAGTAATTCGCTTATTAGATTTAGAGTTCATTATGGTATTGTTGAATTAGCCCAAATATAGGATTGCTAGGATGAAAAGATATTCATCTTTGGAATTGTGTTTAATGCTTGTGTTCTAGAGTAGTTAACTATAACCCTGAACATAGGACATAGACAACTACAAGAGTAATTTCTTTTCCTGAATTGATTCCATTGAGTTAGGTTGTTAGATACATGCGGAGCTGGTTAATTAACCTAGAAGACGCTCATATCCGATAACCGTCGATTGACACTAGGCCTTCGCCATCGATCGATGGTCGACTCCTCTGTACACATACGAGAGTTGGAATAAGAGGGGATAGGATTGTGATTAAGGTCCTTGCATATTTCATACTTCCTTGCATCTTATTCATTATAATTCACTTACCGAAAAACCTTAAATATATATTTCCTTGTTTGGAATAAACCCTCATTACAAACCCTCATTACAAACCCTCTTATTTATAGCTTACCTAACTTAACCTTTACGACTCAGAAATATATTGTGTGCATTCGCTCTATGTGGATTCGATCCCTAAGTATTACAATTTGACATTTCTTGGCAAGAGTAGTTTATAGAGTTAATTTGATAGATTGTCTGCTTAATTATAAATCTTAACCTGCACGCTGTCAATGGTCTTCCTCACGAGCATTCTAGGGACCATTTTGAGAGGTTCGAAGACTTGGCATCGCGCATCAAAGTGAATAGAGTCTCTAAAGACTACTTTTTCTGCAAGATGTTCCCTTACTTTATATCTGAGGACACAGCTTACTGGCTTAAGAAACTACAGCCATAATCTCTTACTATTTGGAACGACAACAAGAATGATTTCTTGAACAACTTCTTTGGTGATTCAAGGTTTTAGGAGCTGGAAGCAATCTCCATGTTTTTTCAGGGACCTAGTGATTGGGAAATTGTACTGTATACCCATGAAAAAAGATAATTAGGCATATGGACAAGCAGTTCGTAATCATTGTAGTACATTCATGAAATTCGATAATACCCCTACCTCTAGCTCTACACACATCTATGTCACTTGGATATGCAATATCTATAGCTCTGAGAGACTACAATAATTACCTTAGGAAACTCTAGTGCTATCTTAGGACATCTGAAACTACAAAATATTGCAGCTCTACAACGCAATAATAACTCCATCCTCTCAACCTCAACTCCTCAATTCTAATCTTCAACAAAAAAAAACCTAGATCCAGCTACAACTGATAGAAGAATTTTAAAGAGTGAGAGCAAAGCTGAATTTACCTACAAAATTCTGATTCCATCCAACAGATGGAGAGTTTGTGAGATTCTACTTGTGGCGGAAATGCGCATGAGTGGATCTCAGCTCATTTTATCACCAAATCCAATCTCAATAAGTTCAATCCTTGGAGCTTCCTGATAAATCTAATGGAATTCTAATCATTTCCCTGAAAAATCATATTTTTATCATTGGAAAACTTTTGTTGATCGAGAGATTGGTTCGTCTGCTAACAACAAAAACAACCTACCAGTATGTTTTGTTATGTTTCTTCTTTTTACTTTTCTGAGTATATGATGAATTAGATTCTTAGCTTTGTTATCATGGTGTTTTTTTTAACCGCTTGATGATTGGTGTTTTATCGAATATACACGAGAAAGGAACGATAAAGAAAGAATAGCCCGCTGATGAAATATCGAGGCCCATGGTGAATCAGTCATCGCCTTTTGATACATCTAATTCGACTTACCCGTCACTGGAAGAAGATGATTCGAGCAGCTTGAGGGTCACGTGTGTCACCGGATGCCCGTGAAGCTTGGCGCGCACCTAAATGGGGAGAGCTTGAGAATGCTTTTGATTCCTCCATGTTTGGTGGTTCCATGGACTTGTTGCAGAGTGAAGCTATTGTCCCTCAATTCTTGTACCCGTCTCACTGGTTGATGGGACCTTTGATTATTTTTGTTTCGTTCCATGTACTTGTTGTAGGGTCATTTTGCAACTTGCTTAGCTTGACTAATTCGTTAACTAGCAAGTTTTATCTGAATTAACTAGCAAATTATATCATGACTAACTATGTAATATCTCGTGGGTGCATATTACTTTATCTTTTGTCTTTATTTAATTTAAGCTTATAATGGATTATCCGATTCTAATATCTACTGATATTTTCGATACATATAAACCATGTTTTAGCTATTACTGGTTTACGCCGGATTATGTATCTATACTAGTAGTCGGCCCGCGCTACGCGCAGGATATGCCTTATTTGTTATATAAGTTTGTAAGAATTTTGTTAGTTTTTGTTTGTTGTGTGTTAGTTTTGTAATTGGAAGTGATGTGTATGATAATGATGTACATATTTTAAAAATGTTTTGTGCGTGGAGTTGACTGCAAGAACTAAACTGGAAGAAGGATTAGATGTGATATGAGTGAGTTTGTATGTTTCCAAAGATTTTTTTAGTATACATAACTGGTGAATTTGTTTTGCGAGAACAATTTGAATTAAAGAAGTGTATGACTAAGATATTTAAAAACCAAATTTATATATTAGCATACCAATTGATCATACGTCTTATTTATTTCCTTCCAGGTCTGAGATTTTGATTAGAAAGATAAAAGGCAAACATCTTGAAGGAGCTGTCTTGCCCACCACACCACCATAACTCTTGACATTATTGTTCTTAGAGATAATAACGTTGTGAGGATACTCAGGAAATAGATGTTTCCACGGTTTAACTTTTTTTCTAAATTCAAAAAGAATTACAGGTTACAGATCAATTGATAATAACGTCCATTTATTGGTTATTGCTCTTAATCTATTGTCTTTGATCTATTGATTCATAAAACTCTCTGTTTTTTTCTTGATACGACCCGAGACGAAACAATGCCGAGTAGGAAGAAGAACAGAGGGAACACCCAGTAGACGGACTAACTCCAGTTATCGTCTTGGCTTGTATCACCGTCTTCATCGTTTCCATGCGCATCAACGACTGACCCCAAGACTGCTGCTGGTCGCTGGAGCTAACAGATATTGCGTTGCAAGGTTTCTCCGTAGGTCCTCGTTCCAGCCACTCAGAGAGAACCCTCTCTTAGACTCATCTTTTGCGTTGTAAGAATTATGTCTGTTTCAGCAATAAAAGTGTCAATCTTTTTCCTCCCAAGTGTGAATGTTTTGATCAGTCTGATCATTTACTGCCTTACAAATCAGGTTCAGGCTTGGTGTATGTTTCAAAAGTATCCTTCGTTCATCATTTTTTCCAAAGTTGGTTTTGATTTTTTCTCTGTCTGACCCTTTAATGTTTTAGAACTAAAGTTCAAACTTGTGATTTCAGGTTGGAGAAGATGGGAGCTTTGGAATGGAGCAAAATCGTGAATGGTATAGAAGCCCACAAAGATACAATTGAATGTTAATTAGTTAAGTTTTTAAAGGATGGTAAGTGTCACCTCCTTGTAAAACTATTAAGCTAAGTGGACTGTGGACACAGGAGAGATGAAACCCAGTTAGTTTTTGTTTTGTATAAACACATTTTCATTCTCATCCTCGTTTGCATCTGAACTTTTTCATTGGTACGGTGGTTGAAGTGAGATTAATGCGATTACAAATTGATCTTATTTTGGATGTGGAGATATTTTAAGAGTTTTGCTTTGTTTATATAGTGTTTACTAAAACTTAAATTGTCTCAAGCGCACTGATATATATTTTTAATTCCTTTAAGGTTATTGATCGAGAAACATGAAAGTAACACCAAACCAGATATCAAATTAGACTTGTTTTTCTTTATTTTTGAGCCAGTTACGTGATTGATATATAATATTTAAAATTAGTTGAATAGAGTGTAAATTAAAAATATTGTTTGCTTTGTGAGTTAATCTCATTGGGAATGTTTTGTTGGAAATTATTTGTCTCACCTTATGTTTGTGCTCAGTGCTCCTTTTGTACATTTATGTGCTCTCCTGTTAGAAATTTTTTTTCTCAAACTTGACCCTTTTGAAGTTTCTGCTGGAACCATTTGCATAGGGTGTTAAAAGCTCAGGCAGTTGCAAACTACACTCTAGAAAGTCTGTAGAGTTATCTTATGTATAGGAGTGATACATTTTCTCTATCATTTAAGCATGGAGAATTATCAATCAAGGTTATTACATTCTAGTCAACACAACTTTTTTAACAGAAGACGTGTGGCTAATCTCCCTCTTTGGCCCACTGAATAACCTGCAAAAGGTAAATAAAGTTAATGCATCCAAATAAAGAGGTTTGAGAGATAAGAGTGCAACGTAAGGCTTACCAAATGACTTAGGTGGAAATGAGTGCTCCACAATGCTTTTTCGTGTTTTGTCGCGAACTATACATAACCGTAATCTGTACACTGTCTAGTATTCCTCTTTGGAAGACTGAGACCCTCAATTCACATAAACAAAGAAACGCAAATGATTGAGGTTGATGTTTCTCAGAATAGTAAATCTAACAATACTTTTAATTTTGACAGAGGCTAATGTCACATCCCCGTGTATAACTTGTAACTTGTAACTTCAGCAATTGCGCTGTTACCTGCCAAATGGGCTGACTGTTTTAGTTCTTTCTCGGTTGCCTCAACAGCTACATTTTTCAGATGTAGCTTTGTTGAGAATTGTCCGAACCTTTTCCGTAAGCATGCCCATCCAGAGAAGTTCCCTGAAATAAAACAGAACTGAGTCGCTGTGATTCATCAAATTCAGTTAACTCGAAGTTTCAAAGAGACAACTATTATATACATGTACATTTGAGTTGAATTCTACAAAAAACGCTTGAAACATTTTTCACATTCGTTACACGCTTTATTATCTGCTTATATGGATTAAAACAAAAAAAATATTAAAACAGAGTCATGGTTAAAAGCAAATCATTCATTCATGTATCATCAATGAAAAAGGCTTACCTTAACACTCAGAAAATAAGTTTACTGCGTTGTTTTGAGGGATTGAGAGGATGGTTTTTAGAGGAGGAAGGGAAGCATTTTTATACTTGCAGATAGACCGCACAAACTTGCATTGAAGGCTAGATAGTGGTTGATGGATTTAAGAAGGGGTGTAACAAAAATCTATAACTGGGAGCTTTTCGTATTTCTAATAAGAAGATCAAAAGGCGCATCAAAATCCTACGTAGAGCTTCTTCACATCGACTTCATCATATCAAGATCTCGAACGGCGGATAACAAAATTGGGATGAACCCTAAATCCAGATGCGACTCAACGTGTATTGAGTGGCTTAGGGGTGTTTGTCTATAAGGCTGGGTCCCTTGATATTATTTAAGGCCCAAACTCTAATCTAAGCCCACATCTATTGCAGACAGACTCACGTTAATGAAGTGCAGCGTTTTTGTAAACGGGACATGTGTCGTGCTCTCCTCTCCTTATTTGATGACGTGTCTTCAACCAGAAGAGAGACAAAGTGTTTTTATAATAATAGATATTAGCTGATGGTTATAATGTGAGTCTGACAAAACCTTCTCTCTCTTCTCTCTGTTCTCTCTCTCCGGATCTTTTACAGGGAGATGAAGAGATGAAGGTTTTTTTGGTTTGTAAAATATTTCGATCATCTAGATCGAACTTTAATTCTGATTAGCGGATTTTGTTTTTCACTTTGGTGAATTTTGTTCGCAATAGGCGATTTTGTTATGTTATGGTTGATTGTTTCAGAGATGTTTTTCATTCTTATCTTCTCTCTGATTTCAGTTCAACCTAAATAAAAGTAGTTTCAGTTCTTCTTCTTCTGGGCTGAAGGTGATATGCAGGTTGATTAAGAGTTAGATTTCTTTCTTGGTTAGAAAAGCTTAGTTTTTTTGATTCAGAGGTGGTATCAAGCTTCGTTTACAATTTTGCGGAGTTTCCACTATGATTAAAAACTGAGGTTTGGAACATATTTAAGAGATTTGGTCCAGAATTTCGAAAAGTTGGAGCTTCCATTGGTAGCGTTCCGACAAGATTCTAGGATCGTTTTCTTCTAAACTGGTCTTTGGATCTATATTCTACCAATTGGGATTGAAAACTCTTAATCACTGGAGATTGAAGGATTGAAGAACACACAAGCAGCCTCAATTGAACGGAGATGGAGAAGGATAGATTTCCGGCGAGCTGATCCGGCACCGCCTCCATTATCTCGACAAAGGAAACGTCACCACGAATCTGGACACTTGTTAAATTGCATGTATTGTTATCTGTTGTGTTTAGGTTTGTTGAATCAAATAATTTTGAGTCTGTTTGTGATCTAGCCCATTGGGCTTAAGCTTTAATAAAAAGCATATGTTGACAAAAAAAAATGTATCTATATATTAGCTAGTTCTTATACGCTTCACGATACATATACATAAACTATTTTTGGGTAATACCGTTTTAATCTGTATTATTTATTTATTTTAACTAATTTCATTTTACTTACTTTATAAACACATATCCAAGACATACCAGAAGACTATACAACCGGTTTCACAATAACTAAATATATTTTTCCCAGTAACGTCTTCATATATTGCCGGTTTTAATTTGTGTTTCACTCAGATTCTTGTAACAAAAATTCGTCTATCATAACCCTTGTTCTAAAACGCGGCCGCCACGTCCGGCTTTGCGGCGCTTAAGCGCTCGGCGGTTCCCGGGTATTTCGATTTGGTTCAAATCAGTAAACTAGGTGGAGTTCATAAAAAACTTCGTTTTATCATTCTAAAGTTCTAAATCGATTTATATTTGAATAATCTACGAGTTTAGAGGGTAAATCTTCAATGAAACGCAAAACAAAATATGAATATATTAATGTCAATGGTGACCATGGAGAATATTTACAAAAGCCCCAATTTGTTAGTGGAGAAAACGAATATATAACTACAAAAATACCACTCATTTAATAAATAATGAAATAAAGTAAAAATAAGCTGAGACGGTATCAACCCCACGACTTCATAGCAGATACTAAATGTAATTGCCGCTGCACCACACCTATTTCATTGATATATATTACAAAACTGTTATTACACGTAAATAAATTCAAAATTAATTTCAGAGTATTCCCCAACTTATATCCGAGTTTTCAGTAAATCATTAAACCCTGGTCAGTTACATGCGTTGCGCCTAACGAATTCTCGAACAAAGGTCATAACACTGCGTTTCTGATTGACCTTATAATAGCTACATCCAATTACGAACACTATAATGAACACGTGTTCCACTTCCTTTACACATGTTAAAATATTATTAACACCCACATAATATCTACAGACAATAAACTGAGAAAAATCATGCGACCTGACCTGCCTACGCACCTACAAAGCTGGTTTTCGAGAAGCTTAGCCTCAAACAGTTCTCCTCTGATGATAATTAGTAATATTGACTACTGACACTATCGAGCTACCCAATTACATACAGTTTATGCACGATCACCTATTTACTTTGTTTTCTTGGTTATTCTTCTTAAGAGGTCTTTTAAATATGATAAAGAAATACCCAAATAAAAAGGTTGTTAGCATACATATAAAGTAGAAGGGTCAATATGACCAAAATAAATTTTATTAAAAAGTAAAAAAATTTATATTCATAGAAAAATTGTCAAAAATAACTCAAAACTTAATTTGAAATGCACAAGTAAATTCAAATTTGAATCAAATGCAAAAATAACTAAAATGCTATTGAAATTACAACCAACCTTTTGTGAACAAACACAAAAAACGATTTTTTTTCGTTTCTAACCCCCGCAAGTCTTCTGTCCAGACGACTTACTGGTAAGTAAGTCATCTAGTATAGTTCTTCTTAAAAATAATTTAAAAATTTTGTAAAATATATTTTCATAAGTGAAAAATTGAATTCATGTTATTAACGTATGTTTTAAGAAATATAAATTAGGATATAACAAAAGTTAATTGTTTTCAACATAAATGAGTGAAAGTATTGAGTCATGATATTTTTTGGTTTAGGTTTTGCCAACATATTGTAGTATTGTATGTGTTCTTAGGGTTGGATTTTGGAAAGCATTAATGTTTTTTTGAAAAATTTAAAATTGCGCTAAGTGTGTTTATTTATTTGTATAGGAAACACTATTTAAGTATAATTTGATTTAATAACGTGGTTAGTTAGTTAATTTAGTTAATTTAGTTTAGGGGTTAAATTTAGGATCTGGGCCGACTTACTAGTAAGTCATTTGGTGAATATATTTACGGTAGACGACTTACTAGTAAGTCGTCTGATGTACGTTCAAACCGGACCGAACCTTTAATTTTACCATTTTACCAATGTACTTTTAAACCTAACCGGAGTTTTTACCGGGCATATATAAGATTTTTTTTATTTTTTCGCGAAATTCAGAACCTAACGCCGTTTCTCTCAAAGAGACGATTTCGAAAGCGATTTCCGTCAATTCTCTCTAATCCATCATTTTTACCACCTTCTCACCGCTGGTTATCTCTCCGCCGTTATCACCGTCGTTCTCACCACCGTTCTCACCGCCGCTTCCTCTATTTCAGATCTGAGAGGAAACCATAGCGCTGTTTGTCTGTAAACCCTAGCGGCGTTTCTGTTAGAGACGTGTCTGTAAACCCTAGCGAGGTAAGTTAAAACGTTGTCTCTTAAGTCCACTGTTCTCACCACCGTTCTCACCACCGTTCTCACCACCGTTCTCACCGCCTTTCTTTTTGGTTGTCTATTTTGGCAGATTTATAACCGTTGTGTCGAAGGCGACTATATCTTCTCCGAATTTTCAGGTCTGCTTTAAAAATGTTCTACTGGAAGTCGTGGAAGACTTATAATTAAGTCGTTTAGAAAGTCTTCCTAACGACTTAATTATAAGTCTTCCAGGGTTATAATTAAAATGTTATACTGGGTGGTTGTGTGTTTGAGATGGTTGTCTTTGATTATTTTGCAGAAAAAAATGGATATTCCAAAACTCCCCCGTAGGTTACATACATTAGGAGAAGAGCCCCCCGCAATGAAAGTTATTTCACATCATACGGATTGTTCGAAGTTGCATACTGCTTTAAAGAAAGCTCTTCATGGTGACGAATATGAAGAGCTAAAGGAGTCAAAATTGGGAGTTTTCATCAAGTTTAAAGAGCTAAGATTTGCTTGGGCTTTAAGGCTGGTTCACTACATACTTGGTTTCCAGCTGGACATAAAGAAGAAGTATGAACTGTAGAGTCTCGTTGATCCAAAACTTGTGAGGTTTTCACTGTTAGAGTTTGAAAACCTCACTAGTCTAAACTGCGACTACATCGAGAACCTTGAGAGACCGAAGTGTGTTGTTACAAAGGAGATGGCTTCTTTTTGGGGGATGTTGGGAGTTCATGTCGAAGCTGGGCAATCTACTGAGCAAATTATAGCAGCACTTGAGAGATGCGAAGCGTGGTCTCGGGATGATCGCAAGCGGCTCGGGTACCTTGCCATCTCACTGGATACATTGAAGGGAGAAAGTATTCAACCGCCATAAGGGTTAGTCTAGCAAGACTAGTGATGGATTTAAAACGGTTTGAGAATTATCCATGGGGAAGAGTCTCGTTTAAGGTGCTGATAGACTCTGTGAAGGGCAAAGATATTTCGGGCCGTTACACTGTTGATGGGTTTATACAAGCTCTCCAGGTCTGGGTATACACAGCTATGCCGGAATTAGGTGCTAATTATGGTAATCCCATACCAAACAGACCGTCTCCACCGATATTGACTTACATGGGTGGCAAAGGACGCATATGCTTTAAAGATGCTATCTGCAAACAGGTATTTACTTCAACCCTTTACTACCATAATTAAGTCATCTGGGAAGACTTTTCTTTCCATCTTTATTGATCCGTCAAATATCTAAGTTCATATCTTATATTTACTACAGATTACGGTGATGAACTTTGTTGAGAAGGACTATGGTGAAATATTTCCAAAATGGGACTCTGATGCTGAGGACCTTGCCGCGAAGAACATAATTAAAATCATGCTTAATCAGAGACCGTGGAAGTGGACCATGGATTATTGGGAAGTCACCGGTATTTGGGTCAATACAAATCCGGAAGTTGTGAGTCCATCGAAGAACGCGATAGTTGTGGTGAAGGAAGAGAGTCCCAAACCTTGGAAGAAAACTCGTAAACAGGCTAAAAAGGAGGCACCTGCAGAGGCTAGTGAAGGGGCACCTGCAGAGGAGAGTAAAAGGAAGTTTGCAGAGGCTAGTGAAAAGGGTCGCAAAGAGGCTCGTTCAGAGGTGACTACGACTGTGCTCGGGATGACCAAAGAGGACCTTGAAAGAAATTTCAAGGACATAGTTGATGCCATGAGGAAAGGGTTTAGGACGTGCCTTAAGGAGATCAAGCATCTTTCGGAACAAGTGGAAGCAATGGAGAAGAAGGTTGGTATCACCAAAAAAAGAAAATGGACATCCTCTCAACACACTACCTCTCAACCTAAAAGGACATCCTCGCACGAACCCGGGGTTAGTAAAGAAGTCTCTCCCGGGGTTAGTGAAAGTTGGAAGAAGGATAAAACACCTCTCGGTGAAAGTGTTAAAGGCGAAGATGAGTCCGCATCTGGGAGCCTTGTTCTACTGGCCAAATCTAAAACCACTCCAGAGATAACGAAGCAGGATGCTAGATATGAGGAAAAGAGGGAAGCTGCTTTGGCACTTTCCGTGCAAAGACTGAGCGAACAAGGAAACTTGCTGCCTCACAGCAATCTCCTTATACTGCAAACAGCACAGCCAAAGTGATCATTCCAAACAAAAAGCTTTCTAGAGGCTATAATCCATTTGCACCAATTGACAAGAAAAGTGTTGAAGGAGCTTGCCGATTGGTTGAAAACTGATCCGTAAGTGATTGCTTTTAGCATAATAGCTTGCTATAGTCTACAAAAACTGATTGCTTTTCAACATTTTGTGTTTGCAGTCATTACAAAAAAACGATCGACAAGAAACCACGTACAAATCCAACTTGGTGGTATCACGTCCGCCGGACCTCCGTATCTTGGCTGGAGGATTGTGTAAGTCTTATGCTATGACAAAACGGATTACTAGATGACTTACTGATATCTTCGTAGACGACTTATGGTAAGTCGTCTGATATCTTCTGACTTGTATTATTTTATCTTTTGACTTGTATTATTTTATATGCAGCATATGGATGCTTGGATTAATGTTTTGAGGAAGAGGTACGTGGAGACGCCACAACATTTCAGGAGCGAGAGAATGTGATTCCTTGATAATCTCTTTGCTTAGCAATGGAGATTCAACTACAAGGATTGTAAGGACTCAGAGCCCGATGTCTACGGTTTAGGAAGAAGACTCCCTGGTGGGGCGTGAAATTATTATTCAGGCATTTTACCATCATTTTACCAATCAGACAAGATGTGGGGGACGGATATTGATGATATCTATGCGCCAGTGAACTACAACGACACTCATTGGATTGCTATGTGGATATCGATCCCTAAAAGGCACATAGTCGTCTGGGACAGCATTCGTGCATGTATCTCCCCATAAGAACTCAATGTGATAATGGAGCTTTTTCACCACATGCTCCCTTATCTGCTTTTTGAGTGCGCTTCCATCGAACAACGTGACCAGTTATTACTGGAGCCATTCACATATGAGAGACCAACCAATATCCCTCAGGTCCGAGGTGGTGATTGTGGAGTGTACGCTCTAAGGTACATTGAATGTCATGTTCTTGGGATGCCATTTAACCAAAAAGACTTTGCTAAGCCCAACGAGAAGTCTATGAGGGATAAGATGGCGGTGGATACATTTAAAGAGCTTCCTAGCCAGCATGAGAAAGAAAACTGGGACCTTGATGAAAACCTTGGAACATATGATGTATGATAGATTAGGATTTGTATTTGTAACCTGATGTGTGTACTTGAACTTGATTTGTATTTTTAATGTATGATAGATTAAGATTTTTTGATGTCTAGAAAATCTTCTGAAATGTTGGACGACTTAACAGAATATCGGAAGACGTAAAAGAACATTGAAAGTTAAGTCATCTAAAATGTTGGACGCCTTAATAGAATATTGAAAGTTAAGTCGTCTGAAATGTTGGACGACTTAACAGAATATTGAAAGTTAGGTCGTCTGAAATGTTAGACGACTTAACAGAATATTGGATGACTTAAAAGAATATTGAAAGTTAAGTCGTCTGAAATGTTGAACGACTTAACTATAAGTGAAGTCGTCTGAAAGTTAAGTCGTCTTTAATACTGGTAGTGCAATTTGACAAAGAAGTTGACACAAATTCTTAATACATAGACTAAACACAAATTCTTAATACATAGACTAAACATAAATTCTCAATACATAGACAAACTTTAAGGTCTTCTGGACGACTTACTTGAAGGTCTTCTGGAAGACTAAACACTAGAAGACTAACTTTAAGGTCTTGTGGAAGAATAAACCCTTGTCGACTAATTTAAGGTCTTGTGGAAGAATAAACCCTTGTCGACTAATTTAAGGTCTCTGGACGACTTACTTGAAGGTCTTCTGGACGACTTACTTGAAGGTCTTCTGGATGACTAAACACTAAACGACTAACTTTAAGGTCTTGTGAAAGAATAAACCATGGACGACTAACTTTAAGGTCTCTGGATAACTTACTTGCAGGTCTTCTGGAGGAATAAACTCTGGACGACTTACTTGAAGGTCTTCTGGAATACATTAAAGCTGGTCGTCTAGTGTTTCCTTACATTGTGGTTTCGTATGACCAGTTTCCTTGCACTTTGAGCATCTATAAATCCTGTGTTGTTTCCGGGGGTTTGCGTCCTCTCATCCTGGAAAGCTCCAACCAAGATTGCCATCTTGATTTCTTCTGTCTTCCCGGACCACGTTGTACCTCCGGAGGAAAGCATGTACGTTCTTCAACTTTTTGTCCAACACAAGGATATATATTCTCCGAGTATCCTGCAAATAAATAATCCTTTGAGTACACTAGACATACAAGTGTGGAGATATGTAACCCAGCGTGTGTTCTAGCAGTTATAGCATGAGAGCAAGGTACTTTCTCCACTGCATAAACACCACAATCACACTTTCCATGTTCCAAATCAACCACAGTGTCTATTTTGCCAACTTTCACAACGAATCGCCATCCAACAATTGGCTGGACTCTCATCGTATCCGCTATCTCTGATCGAACAACAAACAAGTATTCAACACCCCGACTATGGTGACTTGGGAGACTCAAAGAATTTTCTCCCCTTTTCCAAAACCACTTTCCTAGCTTCTCCCTTATGTACTCCAATAGGAACTGAATCGAAAATCCTCTAGTTCGCTTCTGTGCAGAATTAATAGATTCTGCGATGTTGCTTGTTTTTATGTTGTACATGTCCCCTTGACAATAAACCCTTCACCATAGGCTGATATCAGCATTCTCCAAATACGTTGCAAGGTCCGGGTTTGCACTCCGTATCTCAGCCATGTACCGGTCAAAATCTGAAATCGTATGGGCATAAGCAGCACATTTCACCAAGTACAAGAGATGTTTCTCTTTATACTTTTTGACAATGTTATCTTGAAGGTGATAATAACATATTCCTCGGGTTGCCCAGGGAAACACCTTATCACACGAAATTTTAATGGCCGCATGCCGGTAGGAGACTATCACCAGAGGCTACTCATCAGATATACAACAAGCCAATTTTGTGAAAAACCATTCCCAAGAAGGGTCATCTTCAGAATCTACGATCCCAAAAGCCAATGGAAATATCTAAAAATTCCCATCTTGTGCTGCTGCAACTAACATAGTACCTTCATGCTTTCCACTTAGGTAAGTCTCATCCACCACAATGACTCTTCTCTGATACTTAAAACCTCTGATAGAAGCTCAAAAAGATAGAAATAGATACTTAACTCTATTGATAAAATCAAGTTCTATAGCCGTGATAGAACCGGGATTTGCTCGAGATATGATGGCAAATGCGAATACCAATCTTCTGCTGATCCTCTCACCAATGTTTGTGCATATAACAGTGCTCTGTATGAAGTGGTGTAATTAAGCGTCATGCCAAACATGTTCTTCATTGCATCAGTGATATGATGCGGATTCAACCCATCAATGATTCCAACACGATTAATGAAAAGCCTACCATACTTCGGAGTACAGTGTCTCCGTTGAGCGATTCGGTCTCCCAGTGAGCATGTATGTGTTTCTACATACTTTGTTACCCAAAACGTGTTTGTTCCATGTTTCACACTCGCTCTGATCTTCTATCCACAACCACTAACCCGACATGTTGCCACAAGGAGAGTTTTCGTTGACTTGTATATTCTGAAGGAGAACTTACGCCTAATTGCTGTCAACCGCAGCTCTGAAAGCAATGCATCTTTTCTAACAAAACTCAAGTTGACGTAGATACTATTACCATTCGATCTTTCTCCTTCCATAGCATATGTCTTTTGAATTCTTCAAAACACATATCATCATCTTCTTCCAAATCCTCATCTTTAACCTTTCCATAAACACTGTAATCCTCACCATTCTTGTCTGCTTCAGCAACAATAGAGATATCAGCATCCTTCTCCCTATCATCCTCCTCCCCATCATGATTTTCATCTTCAACCAAATCATCATCATCTTCAAAACATTCATCACCTTCATCAGCTTCATCATTTTCTTCCCTTTCCTCTGAAACTGTTTCCACCTTGCTACGGCTTGATACACAAAGCCGTACTCCATGCGTTTTGGTTCTCTCGAGCAAGTTTCGAACTTGTCTATCACTTGTAACATGAATAAGAGGGGTGTCTGGAGCCTGCATTATTTTAGCTGGTAATGAGTAGGTTATCTCCACAGATTATGTGCTCATGTCCAGGTTATAATCTTCTTGAACCATTGCAACAAGTTCAGCATGTGTCGAACCTTCACTCAACAAAAATAGTCACGCTCCTTTGAAATTATCAACCACAAAATCCCAATAGCAATCTTTCAAAAACTATTCTCAATACACTACATGTAACTTACGCAACATCTGCAAAAAATCAAAATAAAACACATTAGTAAACATAGAGAAAATGAAAGTTTACTAAACATTGACGCAGATTAAGTCATCTGGAAAACATAGACGACTTACTGGTAAGTCGTCCAAACATGTCATTTTTGCAATTGACTTTAAAATGGGATGACTTACTTGTAAGTCGTCCAGATTTGTTTGTTAAGAAAAAAATTGTAGACGACTTACCAGTAAGTCGTCCAGGATAAACGGGTTAGTTTTGCATTTGACTGAGTTGTGTCAAATATTTGACTTTTTCTGGGCGACTTACCAGTAAGTCGTCTCTGAGAAAACAAAAATTTTCAATATTTTGTTAAGGCTAGATGACATATTTGTACGTCATCTCGGGTTATTTTGCAATTCAAAAATAAAACTTAAATATTAAACTTCCTAGACGACTTAGTTGAAAGTCGTCTAGGTAGAGGAGTTACTTGAAAGTTGTCCAAGATAAGCAAGGTTTGACCAGAATCTCAGAATCAATTTGGACGACTTTGCTTATCCTGGACGACTTTCAAGTAAGTCGTCTGACTGAATGACTTTCAAGTAAGTCGTCTGACTGAATGACTTTCAAGTAAGTCGTCTGACTGGAGGACTTCTGAGTAAGTCGTCTGGAAAAAATTAAATATTTAAGTTTTATTTTCCAATTGCAAAAGTAACCCCAGAAGACTTACATGTAAGTCGTCTAGCTTTAATAAAATATTGAAAAATTTTTTTTCCCAGAGACGACTTATCGGTAGGTCGTCTAGGAAAAATCAAATATCTGACACAATTCAGTCAAATGCAAAGCTAACCCGTTTATCCTAGACGACTTATAAGTAAGTCATCTAAGGTATTCTCTAGATTTTTTTTAACAAACAAAGCTGGAAAACTTACAGTACGTCGTCCGTTTGCTTAGAAGACTTACTCGTAAGTCTTCTACAGCAAGACGACTTACGGGTAAGTCTTCGACGCGAACAAATCCCGAAAAAAAATTCAATTTCATACCTTAATCTAGTGAGATGACTTCTTTAGCACACATAATCTTCTCCAACCACCCAGAACCTCAAACGAAAGTAACCCACCAAGAATAGTATGCTTGAATGGCTCTACCAACCATAAAAATTTGAATCAAAAGCTTGAGTTTTTTGGATGAATATGGAGACAAAGTGAAAGAGATGTTGTTTTTAGTTCATAACAATTGGGAAAGAGATAGTGTAAATCGATTTTAGGTGCATTATGAGCTTTAAATTGGTTGTTCATGGTGGTTGGGGTATTGATGGTAATGACAATATTGTAATTAAATACTTGAAGATGATGAGGTTGAGAGAGTAAAAGAACCATTTTCAATAAAAAAAATTAATGACATTTTCGTAAATAATGTGAACATGTGTGGTGAATAGGACAAAAGAAAAGGAAAAAATGAGAGGTTAGTTTTGTGTTTGACTTTGAGTTTTGAGTCAAATTTGCAAAAAGCTCTATATTCATAGGTTAATTTGTTTCTGAAAAAATCCATATAATTATATAATCTATATTTAAGATTTAGATTTTAGAATGAAATTTTAGGTAGAGGAGGGGGAGGGGAACAGTTTAAAGAAAATATAATTAAGATTTTATATTTATAATAATTTAAAAACTATTTCCAAAAATGATTTATTTCATTTTAAAATAAAATTGAAAAATATCCACTAACTCGTCCCATTAAATCAAGACCTAACGCTTTGCAACCCATACCAAGAGTTAACGGTTCTGTTAGATCGAGGCCTAAGGCTTTTCAGCTCGCACCAATACCTAACATTGTGTTAGATCGAACTAGTCAAATATCAAGTTATTCATGATGCGCATAAAAGAATTATTCTATTAATTGAAGAAATATACATATAATGATATAATTCAAGACTGGCGCCTGCCGTAATGCCAAATCGAGTCAACTAACACAAAACACAATACCATTTACAAAATACTTGAAAATCTACTCTCGTGGTCCTAAAATCCATCTTTAAACTATCCGATCATCCTTACTAAAGCTACCTGCAAAAAGGATAAAGGAGTTGGGTGAGTAACCTAGTGTTAATCAGTGAGTTGACAGCATCTACCCGCAACCTAATGTCTAACCTAGATAACTCAAACTAACAATCAATCTAGCCCTACCATGCAAACAAAGCTAAGGCTACATAATCAATCCCTAGTTAACCATATATATGCCTCAGTTCAGTATCATGTAGTGTTAGACACTTAGACTATTAAAGTATCATTAACCGATCGACCAACATCAGACAAGAACATGATCGACCAATCAATGATACCACATAGCTTTCAATATCCACCAACCTTCATAAGCAATCGCTCAAACAATATAATAGCCAACTTCAGGTCTACACTAACCAAACATAAGTCTAATCTGGTACATGAGCCAAAATTAAGTCTTAATGTAAGAAACCTGCAAGTAAATCAATCACCAATATTCAATCACAATAAATAGATACTAACTAACCACAACTCTACTATAACTCGTAACACCGTATTTCGGTGTTACACTCACCATAGGGTTCCATAAACCTATACTTGACACAACACTCTAACTTGGGCCCTAGTGACTTTGTGTTCCTCCTCGTCATCCTCGGCAACATCCTATCTCCTTATCTCAAAGACTATGACAGGGATCTTTCAACCGAACGCGGCCCACGATATGGTCGGGTCACCACGCGATAGCCCCAGTACAGTCGGGCCACAATATGGTCGGCTGTTACATAACGATGGCGGCCAATAGTACGGTCGGGTAACTGCGAAACAGCCCCAGTATAGTCAGGTCACTGCCGGTCACTACCGGTCACTACCCCGTCGTGTAACTACTCAGCCATAAGCCATGACCCTGCCTCTCTAAATGTTCTCGATCCAGCGAATAAGGGGTTCCTTGAACCCGATGGGTACGAGGTCGAGGAAACACTAGTTCACCCCTAAACATTCCTAGCATGGGCAGGTTTCACACATGCTATTGACACCACTCTCACAACACAACCCTATTCCAGAACCTAGCTAAGGACATAAGTTCCAGAATACCTAACTATACTCTCGACTCAACAACACTAACCAATAGTACTAGTAGCCCGACCTATATGGCTTAAGACCCTTACCACTAACATCTAATCAACTAAGCCACAATACTATAACTAAACAACTCAACCAGTTAGTCACTCCCTTACCAAGAGCTTAATACCTTTAATCAACAAGATTAATTAAACAAGCATGCATTTAATTAGTCTAACAAGCAATCTACTCAATCAAACCGTTACCTAAATAGTTCGGCCTCCTGCTACAAAACTATCTTTACAGATAACGGGAACCTACAGTCAACCATATCAACGCGCAAGAATATAATGCACCCTAGTCCTAGTCAGGTTATTAACTCCGTTGTAGTTCCATTTCAGCTTAGTCTGTGCTAAACTGAGTCTACTTCAATAAATAACCCTAAGGACTCTATCATGAAATAGCATGAACATTCTATTCTATATGAATAGTCGATCTATCCTAAGTTCCAATTGGAACTCAAACATAACCATTAACTATCCTAAATTCCAAACGGAATTCACACAAACTAACTCACAGTTTTCTATGCCGATAAGCAGCTAGTTGATCGGAGAGGACTTGGCCAAAACCCAATGTTGACGTCTTGAATGGACTGGACTGGACTGATCTTGAATTGGAAAAGAGCTCCCCTTATACTGGTCCGGACTGAACTCAACTCGAGCAGAATCTTCTCTAGGCGTTGACCCAAAATTGATATAGTAATTGATCTCGAAAACTCTTCAAAAACTTACGAAACTCTAATTTTCTTTCTCTACTTTCTCTCACGTTTTAAGGTGCTTTGATGTGGTCTGGATGTGTAGACATGAGGTGGGGGTCGTGGGTATTTATAGGAAGCATCAGCCAATCAGCTTCAGGTTGGTGGCATACCGTGTGTCGGTCCGCATGGCTCCGGTCGCATGCGCGGCGGCATTTCGTGCTCCACAAGGCGGTCAGCATGATCAAGTCTCATGCAGGGTGCCACCATTTCTCCCAGATATCAGGCTGCATAACTTAAACTCATTTAAGGCGCCACACCAGTACTGCAACGCGATCAGCAAGATTCGGTTGCATGCACGGTGACACCTCGTTCTCAAACATGTCAAGCCGCATGTACTGCTTTCATGCGCGGTGACACCTCGTGCTTGTGTAGACAGATAGCATGTTAGAAAGTTGACACCATGTTCTGATCTCATGCTTTGATCCACCTCGTGCTACTCGGTTTAATTAACCGATTTCGACCATTCCAACATATTTTCGACCCGCAATCGATCCTGAATATTTTTCCGCTCCCATTGTGATTCTCTGAATATTTTTAATAAATCCCCAATTGAAAGCTGACTTGACGTAAAATATTTTCCGAGCCTGGCTTTCCCAAAAAACCCATAATACCGAAATTAGGTTTTTTTTCCTAACTTTGGGTTTTATTGATACGGATTTGTTTCCGAAAACGTCGTGCTTAGGAAACGTCGTGCTTCTAAAATGTCGTGCTTCCAAAAATGTTATGCTTCCAAAACGTCCTTCTGATCAATCTATCACATCTTCTAACCATGTTCGAGTGACCTAATCGACTCATGGTCCACCCACGATCAATTCTTATACCACCTCGTACTTCAAACTTCTCGATCGATCCTTATCGCCCACGACTCGACCACCAAGTTGATGCTCGACCAATCTTCTTTTTTTTCTTCGAATCATGTTAAATTTTATATGAACAAAAATCAACATTCCTCATCATACTTTGATCCCTAAAAGCTTCGCTCCAAATTCCAACCTGTCGATCTTGACCATTTTACCCCTTCGGGAGGGTACATTCTCCCCCCGAATTCGTCCTTGAATTCTTAAATGTCCAATTGCTCAGCTTCACAATATGCTCTTCCTTGATCAAAATTTCTCCTTAGATTACTTTTCTTGTGATCTTGGTCATTTGATGTGTTTCTTCGTCGGCTCGCCATCGATGTCTTCGTTTGATTTCCTTCGGTCTCCACACAGACTTCTAAATTTGAACTCGCTTTACCTTGATACATCTCAAAGCATTCCCATTGGTGTTGAATCCCTCTCTTAATATCTTGATTTCGCATGTTTCACTCATTCTCAACTCGTCTCCCTAGCTCTTTAATCTGTCCACCACAGTTCCTTGAGTGTCCTCCTCAAGGTTTCCACAATTGTCTCCATATCTCTTCAGTTGAATGATCGCTGGATCATTTTCTTACTGTTTCTCTTCCATAACACTCTCATTTCGTATAATACTATCTTTCCCTTTCGATATATATCATCCTTGTTCGGATTCCTCAAATCCTTTTCGATCTCCCTTTCCCCAAATATTCTGATGAAAATCTTCTAGAAGAAGGCTTGTTGCTTTCCATCTGTCCAGTCCTCACCACTGTTCTTCTAAATATGACGTCCTCTTTCTCTTCGGGTTTTGGTTTTTGGCCTTTAACTCTCTTCAATTTAAGGTTCCATCCTAAAAGTTCCGATCAACAAACACACTTACTAGCTGCAACTTAGTAGAACACTTCAGACGCAAGTCAGTCAACAACTAACCCAACAAATACTAATCAACGACCCAAATGCAAAACTAACCAACAACCTAACAATTCTATCCCAGCAACCTAGCAATTCTAGATTCCACTATCTCAATCCTAGTTCCTAAACCAATAAATCCTATCGCTGGACGTGACCGGTTCCCTAATGCCTTTTGTGATGCTTTTTGACTAGATAAAATATTTGAAACCCGATTAAATCATGATTTCTAGAAGCATGGACGAACCCATGCTCTGATACCACTTATGTAACACCCCCGAACCATCCTAAACATATGGTCGACCCACTGGCCAACAATCAAACAAGAGCATGACCGATAGACCAACCAACACCCATGGTTAGAGATGAGCCAACCGGCCAGCCAACGATCAAACAAGAACATGACTTACCGTCCAATTAAACACCATGGTCTGCTAGTGTTACCTGACAGGCTAGGGGCGATCAAGTCAGGGTCATAGAACTTTCTTTGTAACTTAGACCAATTCATCCACTAACACATGCCGCTAAATTAAGGCCTAAGACTTGGCAACCCGTACCAAGAGTTAACGGTTCCGTTAGATCGAGGCCTAAGGCTTTTCAACCCGTACCAAGACCTAACGTTGTGTTAGACCGGACTAGTCAAATATCAGAGTACTCATGATGCACACATAAAACAATTATTTTGTTAATTAAAGAAATATCCATACAATGATATAATTCAAGACTGGTGCTTGGCCTAATGCCAAATAGATTTGACTAAGCACAAAACATAATTTCGTTTACAAAAGGCATGAAAAGCTACTCTGTTGGTCCTAACGTCCAGGTCTAAACTATTTGATCATCCTTACTTAATCTACTAGTAAAAGAACAACGTAGTTGGGTGAGTAACCTAATGTTACTCAGTGAGCTGGCGGCCTCTACCCGCAACCTAGTGACTAACCTAGACAACCCAAAATAACAATCAATCTATCCCTAACATGCAAACAAAGCTAAGGCTACACTCTCAGAAAAATTCAAAATAGATTAAAAAAAATCGAACTGAAAAAGGTTTGTTCGAAAACATTTTATTATTATTATTATTTAATATTTATTTAATATTAATTATATTTATACATCTAAAGTATAAGGGTGTAAGTGTAATTTATTTCTTTAATAAAACTTGTTTTGGTAGTTTTTCTCTTTTGGTCCAACAAACTTTTTATGGTCTTGTGGGAGATATTCCTAATACAGTATAGGTTCAATACTTACTCAACGAATTTTATTGGTCATAAAAAATTGAAATTTAGGTATTCAAAATATTTATTATCTCTCAAATGGTACTGTTAAATTTATCAAATATACAATATCAAAAAATGAATCTTATATTCTGAACACTAAATTAAAAAAAAACACACACACATTCATACTTCACATAATTTTACATTACAAACTATTTATACTTTTTTGACTAACAAACTGCACGTAACACGACAAAGGTGTAAGTAATTTTGCGGGAAACATAATTTCAGAGTATAGGCAGAAAAAGAATATTTACTGTTTTGGGGAAAAAACATGATTTTCTTGTTTAGGTGGAAAATGCGATTTTGCAGTTTTGGTGAGAAAATTCTTTTTTTTTGTGTGGTTTTGGCAAAAACATGATTTTCTTTTGATATAATACGTAATCTACTCGTTTTCAACCTGAGTATAAGTCCTTTTTAGAGTATATTATATGTGTTTGTAGTCTATTTTAGAGTCTTTTCAGGTCTAGATATTTTTTGGAGCAATATGGAGAACTTTCGAGCTTATTGATGAGGAAACTCGTATTTGTTCAAGAAGTCAGAGCCGAGATTTAAAAGAAGTGCTAATCAACACCTCTTCCTTGGTGTCGCTCAACAGCCACGTGAGTAGCAGACCCGACTTGATTCAAGACCGACTCAATCCCAAGTTTCACATATTACAGAATTACCTCTTGCCGACTTTATACCCAATATTAATAGGTTTTGCCATTGTTTTGGAGAAAAAACCTTAAGATTTACCATTATTCATAGTTATTCTTGGAAGATTTTTAGTAGTTTTAGAGAGAAGATCAAGACTCCTTCAGAGATTCGCACTGGAACTCTATTGTTTTCTTACTCTATCTATTTATGCAATTAATTCAGTTTACATTTATGTCTTGTTTAATTTGTCAAAGTAGTTACCTTGTTAGATTTAGGATTTATTAGGATTTAGTTGAATTACTGAAACTTAGAACTGCTAAGGTGATTTATAAAGATCCTTGGTGTAACTGCTTGTGTTATATATTAGCTAACTAGAACCCTAAACCTAGGATAATTGACAACCGCGAGAGTGGGTCAACTCCTGATAATAATTCCGCTGAGCTAGGTTATTAGGTGCATGCGATGGCTGATTTAGTTAAACAAATGAACATATCGGTTAACCGTTCAGATAAGTACTACACCAACAATTTGTTATTCGTCCTCCTACTTTCCAGAGGAACAATTTTGAGCTGAAGCATGCATACTTTACACTTGTGGGACAAAAACCTTATCATGGTCACCCACATGAGCAACCAATGGACCATATAGAGCAGTTCGAGGATCGTGTATCTGCTATTAAAGCCAATAGAGTCTTTGGGGACTACCTTCTCTGCAAGCTCTTCAAGTACTAACTTGCTGGAGATGCTTCATGCTAGTTTAAGAGGTTACCACCAGGATCTCTTACATCCTGGACTGACTTAAAAAACGCTTTTCTACGTAATTTCTTTGTTATGCACGATCTGAAGACTTGAGAAAAATGATTGTTACATTCACACATGAGCCAGCATAATCTTCAATAGCTCCTAGATCAGATTCAAGTCATATCAAAAGACTGTCAACACCATGGGTTCAACGAGGTACAACTGCTTAGTACCTTCTTCAGAGGCATCACTTTGGTTTACAAGATGGCTTTAGACACGTCTAGTGAGGGAAACTTCAACACTATGAATTCAAAAGAAGCTGTGAGACTTACTGAGAACTTGGCGTCTAGCAATAGCACCAGGAACAATGATTTTGAGAGGAAGAAATCCTCTACCAGCTTGGCAAAATAACAGATGGATTTACGGCAAAGCTGGACAATGTTCATAAGCTTCTCAAGAAACAAGTTAGCTTCTAGAGGTTATAGAAGCTGTAGATGTAGACAATGATAAGGGCAACGAGGAGGATGTGAACTACCTCATTGGTAATAGTTTTCATAATCAAAGGTCTGGGAAGAAACAAGAACTTTTATAGCAATGGTCAAAGGAGTAACTTTTACAAGAAACCCTACAACAACAACATGAACAACATGAACTATGGAGCCCCTTCTTACAAGAATACAACACCAACAACTCAAGAAAACAAACTTAAAGGCATGCTTGATCACGTTTTTGAGGGATAACATAAACTGACTATGGATTTCAATAGGAAGATAGATGATGTATACACCAACCTGAATTATAAGTTCAAAGCTATGAGCACCCATGTAAAGAAGCTGAAAACTAAGGTGGTTCAAACTAGTTAGGCTGTGAAGAGAAAAAAAACTTTGGCAAAGGAAAAGGTGAGACTGGACAGAAGCACCACATGAGTGCCATCATAGATGATGACTTATGGCAAGTGGTGAAGTATGAGAAGCTCAAAGAAGGGGACTTTCAAGTCGAAAGTTCCATGTCTTTTGGCAACTTGCACTGGTGTTGCTTGACACCAACAACTAAGGACCGATCGACACCCCTTGTTAAATCCATAGGATCTTGTGAGACGAAAAGCATCGATCGGCACCACACAGATGTCGATTGACACCCACCGGTGACATACCAAGTTCGTTCGCCGAGCATTGATGCAAAACAATTGAATGCAACAAGACAACGATCTCAGACATCAACAAAGCCAACAATTTACACTAGAACCTACAGATGCCCCAGAGCCTTTCATCATTGAGAAGGCAAATGAGTGACAGACTTCTAATTGAAATAGGAGGAAAATCAAAGTTCCAAAGAATTTAAAGAGAGAGGCTAATGATAAAGAGATGGATAGTTTTACAAAGAATGTATTGAGGATCCCTAAAGATGTACCAATTGATGATGCTTATTGGTCCCACATGCTCTAGATGTTCTTTAGAGAAAGTAGAGAGACAATATATTTCCCTCTCAACAGCAATATTGGATGGTTGAGAAAATGTATGGAAGAACTAGATCTGAAGGTGGATTATACACAGAATATTATTTAGAGGCAGCAAGAGCATAGAACCAAAGGAGAAGAAGCCATCAAAAACTTTGTAGGCACCAAGTTCGAGATCAGCAGAGAAGATGTTGATACTTGTTTCCCTACAAGTATTCAGTTACCTCCATACTAGCCAAAAAACCTCCAAAACGTCAAGTTAAAGACTATAAACACGTGCTTCATAGGAGGCAACCCATTAGTAAATTTTAAATTTGTTCTATTTCGTTTATTACTGATTTTTTCATGTTTTATTTACTCTCAGGTTAAAAACAAAACAAATCCGAGGAAGACGAGTCTGCAACAAGAATCAACCACCACTTGATCAATTTCGATCGACAAAAGCAACAAGTATTGATTTCCACTTCACTATGTCGATTGACACTCATATCATAAGGCAGGTATACCGTTTTTCTTTGTTAAGTTTTTATTTATGATTTATTTTTCCTACCAATCTTGGACTGTGAAACACTGGGGAAAATGCTATTTAAGTCTGGGGAGGTAGTTATCGATATTTTTATGATTTTTATTGAGTTATATAGAGGGAAGAAGAGGATGATGAACTTTTTCAGTTCTACTTATTATCTAACCGCTCTCTAGCACCATTCTTAGACTTACTGATTTCAGGGTGCACCAGATGGAAATACCAAAGTGGATCACTGCCAGTAACATTCACACTTGTTGAGAATATCGGAAGGAACCAAAGCTGACCTCCAACTTAATTAATTCATTTTACCTGTCTTGGGGCTTGGATTACACTGGATCGGATTCCGCCTGTAAGTCTGAAAAGTAAAGCTTTTTGTGTTTCTGATTCCCTTCTCTCTCTCTCTCTCTCTCTCTCTCTCTCTCTCTCTCTTCATATTCTAGAAAATAAAAGATTGAAATGATTTCCTAAGATTTTGAGGGGTAGGAAAATTTCGTATGACCCATTATTCTAATTCAAAGGGATGATCACACAAAGCTGGAAGCAAAGGGGTACGAAAATTTCCTATGACCCTATTATTGGCCTATATGACACCGTGCGAGTTAAGGTTTATTTTTAAGTAGACAATCTATCAAAATTGCCAAGAGATGTCTAACTGTAATACTTAGTGATAGAATCCACAGAGAGCGAGGGCACACAATAGATTTTGGAATTCTAAAGGTTAAGTTAGGCAATCTAAAAATATTTGGTTTATTTGTAGGCTTTATTCCACAAAGGAAATTGTCTAAATAAGTTAACTGATTCAAATATGGAAAAGATAGATCTAGGATTTCAAGTAAGTGAATTATAATGGATATGATGCAATGAATTATGAATATGCAAGGACCTTAATCACAAATCCGACCCCCTCTCTTTCCAAATCTCGTATGCGAATAGAGGAGTCGACTGTTGATCAACGGTTAAGGCCGAGTGTCGATCGATGGTAATCAGGCAGGAAGTTCCCCCGCTAGGTTAATTAAACCAGCTCTCGCATGTATATAACACCTAGCTCAATGGAATTAATTCTGGCACATAACCTACTCTCGTAGTTGTTCATGTCCTAAGTTCAAGTTTCTAATTAGCTATTCTAGAACACAAGTATTAAACACAATTCCAAAATTTGGTATCTCTCATCCTAGCAATCCTATTTTTGGGCTAATTCATCAATACCATAGTAAACCCTAAATCTAACAAGAGAATTACTCAGAAATAATCATAGAAATCATGATAAACTAAAAAATATAATGCTTAGAATAAATAATGGGATTCCAATACGAAGTTGTGAAGAAGTTCAGATCTTCTCCCCAAAACTACTAAGAAAACTAAAAAACTGTAAATAATATTTTGTGTAATATGAAATATGTGTCTTTTTACCTAAACAATGGCACGACCTTTATAAACTACGTCAAAACTAGTTCAGAGTCATTCTTGTAATTTGTCATGACTTGGGCTTGAAGTCGGCCAATACTTCAGCGAGTAGACCGTTGATCGACAACAAGTATGCACCGTCGATCGATGGTCAGGCTTGACCTCGACTATGACTTAGTTGATTGTGAACAACTACTGGGTATCTTCTTTGAATGCTCAAACAAGTTTCATTATCTCCATAATGGTCCAAAACTTACTTTGACATGAAAAAACTCTAAAATACAGTGTAGACATACATAGCATACTCCAAATAGGGTCTAAATGATAGTGTTAAACTGGTAAATAACAATGTATATTGACATGTATGTTTTGATTGTTCTAGCAGGGTATAAATATCCTAAACAAATAACTATCAAATTAACCCTAGTCTTAACACACAAATAGTACTCTTGCCAAAAGAGATCAAGGGTAGTACTTAAGGATCGAATCGACAAAGAGCAATGTCACACAATAGATTTCTTTTTTCTAAAGATTAAGCTAGGTGAATATATATATATATATATATATATATATATATATATATATATATATTGGTGGCAAACAATCAGTTAAGGAAATATTTCTTATCAAGAAGTAGAGATGCAATATAGAAATATACTAATAATAAAAATATGGAAATAATACAAATATGGAAATATTCTAATCAACTAACTTGATGCAAATTTGAATATGCTAGATCTATGGTTTCAAGCTTACTGGATTATTGTGGATAGGAAGCACAAATATGTAAATAAACTATAACTCAAATATTAATTATTCTGACCCTTCTAACTCCAACTTTCGTATGCGAGCAAAAGGAAAGACCATCGATTGACGGCTATGGCCTAATGTCGATCGACGGTGAAATAAGAAGGAAGTGTGAATGGGATTTGATAAGTCCACCAGATTTATTAGACCAGCTCTCCCATGCGCCTAACAACCTAGTTGAATGGAGTCTATTCTGGCACAGAACCTACTCTCGTAGTCGTCCATGTCCTACTTTCGAGATCCTAGTCAGCTACTCTAGTATGCAAGCATTAAGCACAACCCAATTGATGGATATTACACTACAAGAAATATGGACATTGTTGGCGCGAGTTTTATGCTATAGTAGATGTATGATAGCGTATTCATAAATGATATGTATGTGGCAGCCATCATAGGTACCCCCTTTAAAATAGCATTTTTTGTAATGCTACGAAATGTTAGTATTTCATAGCAAAAATGTAGGTGCTAATATTAATGAAACTACGACACGATTTATTTCCGTTACAAATTGATTACGATACATATTTCGTGCCATGATAGGGCCTTCTACAATAGCAATCGCATATTTTGATTATCGCTTTTGATAAGTGCTATACTAAATATAATTATAGCATTTCAGTTGTTATGATAATTCGAATCATATGATATTTTAAATGGTATTATCTGTGACTATAGCTGTTTTTTTTTTGCTATTGATACTTTGTATGAAAGCTATTATATGGTAGTTTTCTATAACCAGCTTCCATTATAGATACATCAAGGAAAACAACGACATTCATATTAAAAGTTTCAACTAAATAAGTCATTACAGAAGAAAGATACCATATGCAGTTTCAGAACACAAAACATAGTCATAATCAAGTTTCTAAACACATAACATAGTCATAAGCATAAGCTTAAAAAAAAGGTACAAATTCTTGTTCATTACCTAGCTTGAAATTAGCTAAGTCGGACCAAATTTCTTCATCCCCTGCTGCAGGCTGCATCAATAAAACTCCCATCAGATGAGCAATTCCTTTCGCATCTTTAAAACATAAGGCACAACACTTACATCATCTTAATAGATGATCAATTTATCAATTGGCCATGCAATTGATGAACCATGTGCATCCTTCAAAAACTCGATCTCATCTGACTTCCTCCACACTTCGGCATCATCTAAGACCACTGCATCAACCCACACTCTAGCTGCATCTGGACCCAACCGTACAAAGTGGACCATTTGATCAGGGTCAGTTGAATGCACACGTCCTTCAGCAACAACTTGTTTCCTTCCACCAATGTCCATCAGTTTGCACTTGTTATTCGCTTGTATTGGTTTAGACCGATGATTAAGCTGACATGTTTACAATACACCCTAATTCAAACCCAGAGATTAATAAACCTATAGATGATTGAAAAAGACCAAATATTTACCTGATTAGGTGCTGGAGACTTTTCAGGAGGAGTTGATGTTTTTGCTCCTGATTTTCCAACTTTATTACCACTTCTTCTTGGAGACCTAGGACCTACAGATTTAGTACCTTTATTTATTGTTTCTCTTGCGGTTCCTGCTGAAGACGCAATGTTAGAAGTTGGAGATTGTTGTGTTGTCCCTCCTGGTGGGTTCTCAAAAACAACTTTGGAAACAAGCGATGGTATAAATGAGTGTAAGCAGTCCTCAAGGTATGCCAGCTCCATCGTAGGCCTCCATACATACGTCCCTTGTTCAAGTACCACATCGAGAAATACTTTAACTGCTTTGGGTCCGAGGGGAATTCCATTAACCAGTGCCTTTGCTTCTTGTGTCTGCCAACGGCCTTCAGCAACAACTACATCATCATCAGACAAATCTAGTAGCTTGCATTTTTTTAGAGAATTTGTTCTCGAGCCCTATCAAACATGTTAAGATACAAACTCATGAAAGGCAAATACATCATTACCTTATCTATAAACGTAATGCAATCGAAAAAATCTATACCAGTGGTGCAATATCTTCTGGTAGAAGCCCAAGCCTAGTTCAACACATTTATGCTTAGGCCATGCAATAACATGACCAAGAGCTTCCGGAATTGTACGCATGTTACTCGTAGGCCTCCATAGAAATGCTTCACGCTCAGTAGCAACATCAACCATTACTTTAACATCTTTAGGGCCTAATCTACTGTCATTCACTATATCATATGGGTCAGAAGAAAGGATACGGCCCTCACCAACGTTCCCATCTTCATCAGCCCAATCAATAAGAAGACACCTCTTCTGTGATCTCTTGTTCACACTCTGAAAAATAGTAATGATGGCAAAATGTTATAGTGTACACTAGAAAGCCTTACATTCATCTTATATACATGACTTACTCTCGCAGCCGAGTTTTCACCCACTTCATTGTCTTCTTTCTGTTACAGAAACCCAAAATAACGGAGTTCTTACCTCTTATCTTAACTTAATAATAGACAATTGGCTTACATGGCTTCTAACTTTGACAAGTTCAGACTGTAACTCGTTAACCATTTGCTGGAGATGATTTTGCTTCTCTTGCATTTCAGTGATAGTCCTGTGTTTGACATTGAAGCAAGCTAATTTTGTCTTACTTATATTTCTACCCATTGCTCTCATACGACCAGGATTATCAGGTCCTAACGGTTGGGCGAGTGTATCTGCAGCTTCAATGCTACTTGGTGAATGAGTAGGACCATTAACAGCTTGGATCTCAGCTGCCTTTTGCTGTAGATAATAAAAAACAAAGAACAAACGATAGACATTAGAAGTTTGTTTAATAGTAGTACCAGATGATGGGTTTAACTCACAATCTTCTCAGTGGCATTAGTGTTAATAGGAGTTCCATCTTTTCGGGTACGTGACTTCACCCAGACTTTAAGTCTTGACACTTCAGACGGGTCTTCATAACTGTTTTTCTGTATGAATATAATCTGTTAATAGCCTTGTGTCACATTGAAATTGAAAGCATAACAAGGTAGCATATATGCTTACCATCTCTTCATCTAGTCTAACCATTCCCTTTCGACTACAAGTATGTGGAACATGTTTGCGCCTTCTCTCCTTGTAGCTATCACTCACCACCTTGAATTCTTGGCTGGTTTTCTGCTTTACAAATTTGCGCCACTCATTAGGAGGAACATTCTTAGGTCTAAGATTCATCCGTTGTTGGTTATTCTCAGCTTCATTTATATGGGTAACTAAGCGTGACTTTGATGATCTACACAATGCCCCCATCTGCTTAAGAACTGCAACCCTTTGGTACTCCTCATCAACTTCAAACCTTGCATGCACTCACAAATCATGATTAGTAACGTGCATACAAATCTGGCATTCTCAGCTTCATCTATGTCAACATCCATATCAATGTTAGCTGGCATTGGTCCCATGTCTGCAGTTCCCTCTTGAATGTCTTCCTTACTGTATTTTCTAGACGGACCTCTCATTACAATATACCAACTAGATGAATCATCTTCCCTAGAGTAAAACACTTACTTCGCTTGAGATGCTAGTATGTACGGATCATTAGCAAAAGAGGCTTGACTTTGATTCATGTTTACTAGTGTAAAACCATCTTCAATATTAACTCTATTATCCTTAACAGCCCAGTGACACCGGAACAGAGGAACGTAGAAGACATTATAATCCACCAAAATTATATCAGTTACTCTTCCGTAGTAAGACACCAAATCAACCACCTGTGATGTATCTTTGGCACTAGATCTACAAACTATCGTTGCCTCGTAATAAACACCATTATTCTGACTTTTCCTGTCAACCAATATAGTGTAAGAATATGAAGAGTATATTGAAGAATACTCAAGAACACTTGAGAGAATGTAGAGAGTGATTCGTGACCAGAGGGAGAGAGAGAGAGAGATTGTGATCAAGAGAGAACAAGAGAATAATGAAGGGTTCTTTTTCCTTGCTTTGAATGATGAGAGTACAAGAGTTTAAATAGGCACCAAGAGGAGCCTACTGCCCATACTACTGCCCATACATGAATAAACAATAGAAACAATATAATAAGAGACCCATGCTGATCTAGATCTAATGTTTGGAGTGAGAGGAGCAAAAGGTGACAGCATGTGCTTGGCTAGCATGGGGGATGAGCAAGTTGCTGAGTGGTCCTTGTCTTGCAAGTGAGTGAGTGCTTCTGACCTTGTCTATGCACGTGAAGTAGCTCCCCATAGGTCTCCTTAGTTTATTTCAAGTGCCTCTCCTCTTTTCTTTGCTTGCAAGTCACGTTAGGTCTCTCTTCATTGCTTGATCTCAACACATTATTTGTCTTCATTCTAACACTCCCCCTCAAGCTTGACCTCATTATATTGGATCAAGCTTGGAAACCATGAAGACTTCCCTCATTAAAACCTTAATATGCAAAACCCTGTTGTTGGGACAAAAACATACTAAGGAAAGAGTAGAAGCTCCATGGCTAAGAGAGTTATGCCTTAGTAATGTCAGTGAGTCCAAGTTTAGGATAAATGGACTCACACACCTTGGTACTTGCGGCTTTAGTGAAAATGTCGGCCAGCTGATCTTCACTCCTTGTGTAGCACGGCAATATGACCTCTTGGATCACCATTTGTCTCACCTTATGGCAGTCCACCTCAATGTGTTTCGTCCTCTCATGAAACACTGAGTTTGAGGCTATGTGAATGGCTGCTTGGTTGTCACAATGCATTATGATTGGAGAAGTGATCTCGACTCCCAAATCCTTGAGTAATCCTTTGATCCATACCAGCTCGTTTGTAAGTTTCCTCATGGCTCTATATTCAGCTTCAGCACTTGAACATGAAACCACCTTTTGCTTCTTGCTTTTCCAAGTTACCAAATTGCCTCCAATGAAGGTGCAGTAGCCAGTAGTGGACTTCCTATCATTTCTGTCTCCTGCCCAATCAGCATCACAGTATCCTACTACTTCTGTGTTGCCATTACATCCCATCCATACTCCTTGTCCAGGAGCTCCATTGAGATATCTGAGTATCCTCTCCACCATTTTCCAGTGATGAACCTTTGGCACTTGCATATGCTGGCTCACCTGGTTCACAGCAAAACAAATATCAGGTCTAGTGATCGTTAAATAGATAAGCTTACCTACTAGTCTTCTGTATTGTTTTGGATCATCAAATGGTGTTGCCTCATACTCCCCCTCACGCAAGATCTTATAGCCATCCTCTAGTGGAGTCTTTGCTGGTTTCTCTCCAAGCATACCTGCTCCATTCAAGAGATCAAGTGTGTACTTTCTTTGAGATAAGAATAGCCCATCTTTAGATCGGCATACTTCTATTCCAAGAAAGTACTTTAGTTCACCCAAATCTTTAATATCAAAAACAGATTTTAAATATGCTTTGGTGGTTTGTATACCTTCTTTGTCACTCCCTGTGATGATGATATCATCAACATACACAAGGATGACTACTATACCTTGTTGGCTGGTGAGGGTGAAAAGAGTATGGTCCGCCTCAGATCTACTAAACCCTTTTCCATTAAGGGTAGTGCTGAGCTTATGGTACCATGCTCTTGGTGATTGCTTCAGCCCATAGATGGCCTTCTTGAGTCTCAACACGTTTCCTGGTTTGACCATGTCTTCTAGACCAGGAGGAGGACGCATGTAGACCTCATCCTCTAGTTCTCCTTGAAGAAAAGCGTTCTTCACATCCATTTGCCATAGTTCCCACTCCAAGTTGGTTGCAAGTGACAGTATAATTCTGATGGTGTGAAGTTTTGCTACTGGTGCAAATGTATCCAAGTAATCTTCTCCATAAGTCTGAGTGAATCCCCTTGCTACCAGCCTTGTCTTCTTTCTTTCTGGTTTTCCATTAGCTAGATACTTGATGGTGTAGATGAGGCGACTTGTTACTGCTTTCTTTCCTTTGGGGAGCTCAACCTCAAACCATGTATCATTCTTGATCATGGCATTGATTTCATCTTCAACCGATGCTCTCCACTCATCATCTGCCATGGCCTCTTCATAAGTTCTTGGAAGATACTCTTGATCTACGTTGCTTATGAAGGCTTGATGTTCTTCTGGATATTGAGCCAAGGAACATACTGCCTGAGTGGGATGGGTAACTACATTGGCATTGAAGTATACCCTTTTATGCCTAATCCTGGTGCTTCTTCTTAATGGTTGTACTTGCACTTGTTCTTCAGTGTGTGCTTGCTGCCTAATCCTGTCGCTTCTTCTTAATGGTTGTACTTGTACTTGCTCTGCAGTGTCGTCATCCTCATGTTGATCATGACTTTCAGAACCTTCATGTTGTATTGCTCCTTCTGGTTCTGGTTGGTTGCCCCCCTCAGGATCAACCGGGAAACCCTCTGGAGCTGTAACTGTGGTTGGATTGAGCACCTCTCTAGGAGTCTCATTTGCGGAAAGCTGTTGATCTCTAAGGCTCTCCAGTATGATTCTCAAGTTAGTTGCTCTGTCTGATGGGGTGTGTGAGAGATCTTTCAGGTTATCCCAGCTTTTCTCATCATAATACCCTTTTGACTCCATAAATTTAACATCCCTTGAGACCATTACCCTCCTGGTTTCTGGTACATAGCACTTGTATCCTTTTTGATTTGCGGAATACCCAATGAATATGGCTTTGACACTTTTGGCTTCAAGTTTATTTCTTTGTTCTCCTGGAATCAAAACAAAACAGAGACATCCAAACACACGCAAATGCTCAAGGGAGGGTTTAGTTTTATTCAATACCTCATAAGGAGAGACATCATGGAGGATCCGTGTAGGTGTTCTATTGATTAAGTAGCATGCTGATACCACAGCATCACTCCAAAACCGTTTTGGGACATTAGTGTGGAACATCATACTCCTAGCAACTTCCATGAGATGTCTATTTTTCCTTTCTGCCACTCCATTTTGTTGAGGTGTGTATGGGCAACTGGTTTGATGGATGATTCCATGCCTGGTTAAATAGTTCTTGAAAGCGTGGCTTGTGTACTCACCACCATTGTCTGACCTAAAAATCTTAATCTTGGCATTAAAATGATTAGTGATATAGTTTTGAAAGTTAATAAAGGCTTCTAACACTCTATCTTTAGATTGGATTAATGTCAGCCAAGTATACTTTGATTTCTCATCTATAAAGGTGACAAAGTATTTGTGGTTTTCCCTAGATACACAAGGTGCAGTCCAGACATCTGAGTGAACTAGATCAAAGCAATGTTCATAAATAGAATTTGATTTAGGAAAAACGGTTCTGCAATGTTTACCAAGAATACAAGCCTCACAGCTATCATTCTTAAAAGACATATTAGGTAACATCAATCCTAAGGCACGAGAATGGGGGTGGCCTAATCTAGCATGCCATAAAGTACTCGAATTTAAAACAGAGGCAGAAGTAAAAGCATAAGATAAATTTGATTTAAGTTCAGTGTCTTCAAGCAAATAGAGATCTCCTTTGCTCACACCTTTTCCAATCATCTTACTGGTCTCAATATCCTGAAAATGAACCTCATTAGGACTAAATATCACATGGCAGTTAAGATCACACGTAGCCCTTTTTACCGAGAGTAAGTTAGATGTAAAGGTGGGCATGTATAAAGCCTTAGATTCTCCATCAAATAGTTTCAAATTCCCTATGCCCTCAATGGGTACCCTATCACCATTTGCAATTGTAACACTTCCTATAGCCGGTTTAACATTACTAATCAGTTTAGCATCTCTTATCATATGATGTGAGGCTCCTGAATCTATGATTAAAGGCCTAGCAATTTTAGAGTCACATTGAATAGTATTTAAAGCATTACTACTAATGTTACCAGTGTTTGCATTGATGGCTTTTATGAGAGCCTCAATGTCTGACTTGCGGATTAGAGAGTCCTCTTGTTGAGGTTGAGTAGATGTTCCAGCAATGTGGGCAGTAGAGTTCATGGCTCTTCCTCCGTTTTGTTGCTGTATTGGTTGAACCAAAGGTTGAGCATTCTGATAAACAGCTTCATGTCCTCTAGCTTGGTTGAACCGTGATGGAGGCCTGAGATGAGGATGAAGAATCCAGCACTGGTTCTTCATGTGTCCATTCCTTTTGCAATGCTCACAAGTGATTCGCCGGTTCTCTGGTTTGAAATAGGCCTTATGGACTGACGCTTCTGCTTTGTGCGCCATGTTAAGATCACCTTTTCCACCAAAGAGTCCCACAGATCCTTGCTCCTTTTGTATTTGAGCACATACCTCTTCAAGGGTAGGTAACTTGTCTGCCCTTAGCAGATGTTTGATGAGGTCATTGTATCCTGGATTGAGAGTGAGGAGTAGACCGAATACCTTATCTTGCTCACGCCTCTCATTCAGGATGGTTAGATCAGTGGTATTTGGCCTCAACATTTCCAGTTCTGCCCAGAGAGCTCTGAACTTACCAAAGTGTTGGTTAAAGTCCATATCTTCCTGGTTCAGGCCGTTGATGGCCTTCTTCACTTCAAAGACCCTACTGAGGTTGGATGTGTTTCCATAAACCTTCTGGAGGGTATCCCACAATTCTTTTGCGGTTTCACAGTATGAGTATGCCTCCATTATGGGACCATCAAGTGAGTTCTGGAGGATGTTCAGCACCATAAAGTCTTCTTGACTCCATTTGCCTTCATCTGCTACCACGATCTCCTTGCCATCTTCTCCTTGGACAGTTTGCTTTGGCGCCTCCACTGAAGTGATATGGGACCATAAGCCTCTTCCACCAAGGGCATTCTTGATCAATCTTGACCAGAGAAGGTAGTTAACTCCCTTTAGAGTGATGGGAATAACCATTGCCTTGTTTTGTTCCATTTTAGAAAAGTTTGTCTCTGTTATGAAAGAAGTGATGAAGAATAGTGTAGTTTTGCGGAAGAAAACTAGGTTTAGGAGCCAAATGGCTCTGATACCATGTAAGAATATGAAGAGTATATTGAAGAATACTCAAGAACACTTGAGAGAATGTAGAGAGTGATTCGTGACCAGAGGGAGAGAGAGAGAGAGATTGTGATCAAGAGAGAACAAGAGAATAATGAAGGGTTCTTTTTCCTTGCTTTGAATGATGAGAGTACAAGAGTTTAAATAGGCACCAAGAGGAGCCTACTGCCCATACTACTGCCCATACATGAATAAACAATAGAAACAATATAATAAGAGACCCATGCTGATCTAGATCTAATGTTTGGAGTGAGAGGAGCAAAAGGTGACAGCATGTGCTTGGCTAGCATGGGGGATGAGCAAGTTGCTGAGTGGTCCTTGTCTTGCAAGTGAGTGAGTGCTTCTGACCTTGTCTATGCACGTGAAGTAGCTCCCCATAGGTCTCCTTAGTTTATTTCAAGTGCCTCTCCTCTTTTCTTTGCTTGCAAGTCACGTTAGGTCTCTCTTCATTGCTTGATCTCAACACATTATTTGTCTTCATTCTAACATATAGTGTGAAACCTCTGGCCATTAATTATGAATCCTGTGTATGACTTGGCAGAACATCGTGGACCATAAGCTATCCACTTTAGTGTATCTCCATGTTCTGTAGAATCAAGAGGCACCTGATAAAGTCAAAACAATTACAAATTAATGTACAATAACATATAATTAAAACACTTGGAAAATAAATCACTACCTTTTCTTTTAACCAACTTGCGAAATTCTTTGTATGCATACTCCATAACGTTGATGCATCTTCTCGACATTTTCTGTATGTATCTTGTAGATACTATAGATGCTCACTTCAAATTCAAAACAAATACATCAGAATATTGATGACATAATGTAATCGAGTTAGTGAAATAGGCTTGAATATGACACTTACTCTACATAAGGTTCCACTATCGACATATTTTGGATGATAGCAAGATGTGCAACTCTCAGTTCCATCTCAGACAGAGTTAATATAGTTCCGGTTGATATTGGACGACCCTCTAATATAGAATTGTTCTCATACTCCATGTTTCTTTTTACTTTCTCTTGGACATTTGTTGTCTTCTTCAGAAACTCACTGCAAAAGCGGATACATTCCTCAGCTAGATATGACTCGGCGATGCACCCTTTGGGTCTTGCAGTATTCCTCACAAAGTCCTTGAGGACTTTCATGTACCTGAAACAAATATCTAATTTGAAAGGTTTACTGAAGAATGGTTAAATTAAAACTACAATTATATATATTGTGTACCTTTCAAATGGGTACATGCATCTAAAGTGGACTGGTCCACCAAGTCGAGCCTCTCTTCCAAGATGCACAGTCAAATGGGGCATGATATCAAATAAACTTGGAGGGAGGAATTCACAGAGTTTCAACTACCTCAGCTTCCATAACCAGAAGCTTCTCCATGTCAATCACTCTCTGACACAACACATTGAAGAATACGCATAACCTAAACACGGCAAGCCTCGGTCCTTTAGGTAACAATCCTTTAAGTGCAATGGGCAGAAGCTGTTGCATTAACATATGGTAGTCGTGTGATTTCAACCCTAAGACTTTGCAATCATCTAATGAGACAGCTCTTGATATGTTAGAACAATATCCATCTGGCGCTTAAAAGTCAAACAAACGCCTGCAAAAGATCTTCTTCTCTGCCTTGGACAAAAACCACGGTGCTGGAGGAAGATATGTGCGTTTACCCTGGATTCTAGGGTGCAACTCTGGCCTAATACCAAGGTCCTCCAGATCTTTACGAGCTGCCAGGCCATCCCTTGATTTCCCACAGTGTAACAACGTTGATACTAAACTCGCACAAACATTTCTTTCCACGTGCATTACATCTAGGTTGTGCCTCACCGAAAGCTCCTACTCATAACAATAAACCAAACAGAATTTGTAAGTTAAAATAAAGAAGACAGTCGCAATATAAAATCATTTAAGCATATAAAACAACAAACCTACCTCCCAGTAAGGTAGTGAGAAGAAGATTAACCTCTTCTTCCATCTAGTTAACTCTTCTTCATCTACTTGTACTTCTTCATCTTCATCTTCATCGGATTCACTCGAAAAAGTCTCACTATCAGAGCCTAGATTTACAGAGGAAGGATTCCTTTTTCTCTTACTTGCAGATCCTTTCAAATTTCCAAACACATTTTTGAAATTCCTAAGGTTTTGAGATATCTCACGTCCAGTTAGTATTCTTCCTCTTCTTCCTTTTTCAGCTTTTCCATCAAACCATTTCTTCTTTTCCCAGAAATTGTGAGTTGGTGGCAGACCCTTTCTATGGCACATGTAGACATGTTTTCTGTTGTGCTTTGGCCACATGCTATCAGTGTTCTTCCCACACAACGGACAACCCATTTTACCTTTGACCTTGCAGCCTGCAAGATTCCCATAAGCTGGGAAATCATTGATAGTTCAGAGAAGCATCGCCTTAAGATTAAATGTTGATCGTGTCATGGCATCGTATGTTAACTCTCCAATGCTCCATAGACTGTTAAGATCTTCAATGAGGGGTTCTAAGTACACATCAATGCTATTACCAGGCTGATGTGGACCATGAATTAACAATGATAGCATGATGTTCTCCTTCTTCATGCATAAGTCAGGAGGCAAGTTATAGATCACCACCAAAACGGGCCAGCAACTGTAAATAGAATTCTTCATGTTGAATGCATTGAATCCGTTTGTTGAAAGTCCAAGCCTCAGGTTCTTCTCTTCAGTTGCAAATGCAGGGTACTTAGCATCTAATTAAGCCCAAGTCACTGAATCAACAGGATGACGAAGCTTTCCATCACTGCATTTGTTGCTAAAGTGCCACCTCAAATCCTTGGCCATCTTCTCAAACCGGAACATTCTTTTCAGTCTTGCTATAATGGGAAAGTAGCGTAAGACTTTCTGTGGGACGCCTTTTTTCTTATCCCCAGTATGCAAATTAGTCTTCCACCTTGAAGCCTTACATTTTAGACACTTCTCAAGATTCTTGAACCTCTTTCTAAATAGACAGTAGTCGTTGATACAGGCGTGAATCTTCTCATAACCCATGTCAAATGATTTAAAGAATTTCTTCACATCATAAAGTGATGTGTGAAGAACATTATCCTCTGGTAACATATCCGGAAAAGTCTCAAGAAGATCGTTGAAGCTCTTGTAAGACCATCCAATCTGAGTCTTCAACCTTAACAACGAAACAATTGCAAACAACTTACTATGATTGACACAATACGGATACAAGGGTGTCTCAGCATCAGCAAGCTTGGCCAAAAACTCGTCTTCTTTCTTGTCTTCTCCCTCTGCCATCTCAGATAAACCTACATCAAAACCCTCAGCATCTCTGTATAAACCGAAGATCTCATCATTCCAATAAAATTGAAAAACATCCACTAACTCGTGCCGTTAAATCAAGACCTAACGCTTTGCAACTCATACCAAGAGTTAACGGTTCTGTTAGATCGAGGCCTAAGGCTTTTCAGCTCGCACCAATACCTAACATTGTGTTAGATCGAACTAGTCAAATATCAAGTTATTCATGATGCGCAGAAAAGAATTATTCTATTAGTTAAAGAAATATACATATAATGATATAATTCAAGACTGGCGCCCGCCGTAATGCCAAATCGAGTCAACTAACACAAAACACAATACCATTTACAAAATACTTGAAAATCTACTCTCGTGGTCCTAAAATCCATCTTTAAACTATCCGATCATCCTTACTAAAGCTACCTACAAAAAGGATAAAGGAGTTGGGTGAGTAACCTAGTGTTAATCAGTGAGTTGACAGCATCTACCCGCAACCTAATGTCTAACCTAGATAACTCAAACTAACAATCAATCTAGCCCAAGCATGCAAACAAAGCTAAGGCTACACAATCAATCCCTAGTTAACCATATATATGCCTCAGTTCAGTACTCATGTAGTGTTAGACATTTAGACTATAAAAGTATCATTAACCGATCGACCAACATCAGACAAGAACATGATCGACCAATCAATGATACCACATAGCTTTCAATATCCACCAACCTTCATAAGCTATCGCTCAAACAATCTAATAGCCAACTTCAGGTCTACACTAACCAAACATACACCAAGTCTAATCTGGTACATGAGCCAAAATTAAGTCTTAATGTAAGAAACCTGCAAGTAAATCAATCACCAATATTCAATCACAATAAATAGATACTAACTAATCACAACTCTACTATAACTCGTAACACTGTATATCGGTGTTACACTCACCATAGGGTTCCATAAACCTATACTTGACACAACACTCTAACTTGGGCCCTAGTGACTTTGTGTTCCTCCCCATCATCCTCGGCAACATCCTATCTCCTTATCTCAAAGACTATGACAGGGAACTTTCAACCGAACGCGGCCCACGATATGGTCGGGTCACCACGCGATAGCCCCAGTACAGTTGGACCACAGTATGGTCGGCTGTTACATAACGATGGCGGCCAACAGTACGGTCGGGTAACTGCGAAACAGCCCCAGTATAGTCAGGTCACTGCCGGTCACTACCCCGTCGTGTAACCACTCAGCCATAAGCCATGACCCTACCTCTCTGAATGTTCTCGATCCAGCGAATAAGGGGTTCCTTGAACCCGCTGGGTACGAGGTCGAGGAAACACTAGTTCACCCCTAAACATTCCTAGCATGGGCAGGTTTCACACATGCTATTGACACCACTCTCACAACACAACCCTATTCCAGAACCTAGCTAAGGACATAAGTTCCAGAATACCTAACTATACTCTCGACTCAACAACACTAACCAATAGTACTAGTAGCCCGACCTATGTGGCCTAAGACCCTTACCACTAACATCTAATCAACTAAGCCACAATACTATAACTAAACAACTCAACCAGTTAGTCACTCCCTTACCAAGAGCTGAATATCTTTAATCAACAAGATTAATTAAACAAGCATGCATTTAATTAATCTAACAAGCAATCCACTCATTCAAACCGTTACCTAAATAGTTCGGCCTCCTGCTACGAAACTATCTTTACAGATAACGGGAACCTACACTCAACCATATCAACGCGCAAGAATATGATGCACCCTAGTCCTAGTCAGGTTATTAACTCCGTTGTAGTTCCATCTCAGCTTAGCCTGTGCTAAACTGAGTCTACTTCAATAAATAACCCTAAGGACTCTATCATGAAATAGCATGAACATTCTATTCTATATGAATACTCGATCTATCCTAAGTTCCAATTGGAACTCAAACATAACCATAAACTATCCTAAATTCCAAACGGAATTCACACAAACCAACTCACAGTTTTCTATGCCGATAAGCAGCTAGTTGATCGGAGAGGACTTGGCCAAAACCCAATGTTGACGTCTTGAATGGACTGGACTAGACTGATCTTGAATTGGAAAATACCTCCCCTTATACTGGTCCGGACTGAACTCAACTCGAGCAGAATCTTCTCTAGGCGTTGACCCAAAATTGATATTGTAATTGATCTCGAAAACTCTTCAAAAACTTACAAAACTCTAATTTTCTTTCTCTACTTTCTCTCACGTTTTAAGGTGCTTTGATGTGGTCTGGATGTGTAGACATGAGGTGGGGGTCGTGGGTATTTATAGGAAGCATCAGCCAATCAGCTTCAGGTTGGTGGCAGACCGTGTGTCGGTCCGCATGGCTCCGGTCGCATGTGCGGCGGCATTTCGTGCTCCACAAGGCGGTCAGCATGATCAAGTCTCATGCAGGGTGCCACCATTTCTCCCAGATGTCAGGCTGCATATCTTGAACTCATTTAAGGCGCCACACCAGTACTGCAACGCGATCAGCAAGATCCGGTTGCATGCACGGTGACACCTCGTTCTCAAACATGTCAAGCCGCATGTACTGCTTCCATGCGCGGTGACACCTCGTGCTTGTGTAGACAGATAGCATGCTAGAAAGTTGACACCATGTTCTGATCTCATGCTTTGATCCACCTCGTGCTACTCGGTTTAATTAACCGATTTCGACCATTCCGACATATTTTCGACCCGCAATCGATCCTGAATATTTTTCCGCTCCCATTCTGATGCTCTGAATATTTTTAATAAATCCCCATTTGAAAGCTGACTTGACGTAAAATATTTTCCGAGCCTGGCTTTCCCAAAAAACCCATAATACCAAAATTAGGGTTTTTTCCTAACTTCGGGTTTTATTGATACGGATTTTTTTCCGAAAACGTCGTGCTTCTAAAATGTCATGCTTCCAAAAATGTTATGCTTCCAAAACTTCCTTCTGATCAATCTATCACATCTTCTAACCATGTTCGAGTGACCTAATCGACTCATGGTCCACCCACGATCAATTCTTATACCACCTCGTACTTCAAACTTCTCGATCGATCCTTATCGCCCACGACTCGACCACCAAGTTGATGCTCGACCAATCTTCTTTTTTTCTTCGAATCATGTTAAATTTTATATGACCAAAAATTAACATTCCTCATCATACTTTGATCCCTAAAAGCTTCGCTCCAAATTCCAACCTGTCGATCTTGACCATTTTACCCCTTTGGGAGGGTACATTCTCCCCCCGAATTCGTCCTTGAATTCTTAAATGTCCAATTGCTCAGCTTCACAATATGCTCTTCCTTGTTCAAAATTTCTCCTTAGATTACTTTTCTTGTGGTCTTGGTAATTTGATGTGTTTCTTCGTCGGCTCGCCTTCTATGTCTTCGTTTGATTTCCTTCGGTCTCCACACAGACTTCTAAATTTGAACTCGCTTTAACTTGATACATCTCAAAGCATTCCCATTGGTCTTGAATCCCTCTCTTAATTTCTTGATTTCGCATGTTTCATTCATTCTCAACTCGTCTCCCTAGCTCTTTAATCTGTCCACCACAGTTCCTTGAGTGTCCTCCTAAAGGTTTCCACAATCGTCTCCATATCTCTTCAGTTGAATGATCGCTGAATCATTTTCTTACTGTTTCTCTTCCATAACACTCTCATTTCTTATAATACTATCTTTCCCTTTCGATATATATCATCCTTGTTCGGATTCCTCAAATCCTTTTCGATCTCCCTTTCCCCAAATATTCTGATGAAAACCTTCTAGAAGAAGTCTTGTTGCTTTCCATCTGTCAAGTCCTCACCACTGTTCTTCTAAATATGACGTCCTCTTTCTCTTCGGGTTTTGGTTTTTGGCCTTTAACTCTCTTCAATTTAAGGTTCCATCCTAAAAGTTCCGATCAACAAACACACTTACTAGCTGCAACTTAGTAGAACACTTCAGACGCAAGTCAGTCAACAACTAACCCAACAAATACTAATCAACGACCCAAATGCAAAACTAACCAACAACCTAACAATTCTATCCCAGCAACCTAGCAATTCTAGATTCCACAATCTCAATCCTAGTTCCTAAACCAATAAATCCTATCGCTGGACGTGACCGGTTCCCTAATGCCTTTTGTGATGCTTTTTGACTAGATAAAATATTTGAAACCCGATTAAATCATGATTTCTAGAAGCATGGACGAACCCATGCTCTGATACCACCTATGTAACACCCCCAAACCATCCTAGACATATGGTCGACCCACTGGCCAACAATCAAACAAGAGCATGACCGATAGACCAACCAACACCCATGGTTAGAGATGAGCCAACCGGCCAGCCAACGATCAAACAAGAACATGACTTACCATCCAATTAAACACCATGGTCTGCTAGTGTTACCTGACAGGCTAGGGGCGATCAAGTCATGGTCATAGAACTTTCTTTGTAACTTAGACCAATTCATCCACTAACACATGCCGCTAAATTAAGGCCTAAGACTTGGCAACCCGTACCAAGAGTTAACGGTTCCGTTAGATCGAGGCCTAAGGCTTTTCAACCCGTACCAAGACCTAACGTTGTGTTAGACTGGACTAGTCAAATATCAGAGTACTCATGATGCGCACATAAAACAATTATTTTGTTAATTAAAGAAATATCCATACAATGATATAATTCAAAACTGGTGCTTGGCCTAATGCCAAATAGATTTGACTAAGCACAAAACACAATTTCGTTTACAAAAGGCATGAAAAGCTACTCTGTTGGTCCTAACGTCCAGGTCTAAACTATTTGATCATCCTTACTAAATCTACTAGTAAGTGGGTCAACTCCTGATAATAATTCCGCTGAGCTAGGTTATTAGGTGCATGCGATGGCTGATTTAGTTAAACAAATGAACATATCGATTAGGGCGTTAATGCTTGTCCAAGGAAAATTGGTATCTGCAGTCGAAAACATTTTATTATTATTATTATTTAATATTTATTTAATATTAATTATATTTATACATCTAAAGTATAAGGGTGTAAGTGTAATTTATTTCTTTAATAAAACTTGTTTTGGTAGTTTTTCTCTTTTGGTCCAACAAACTTTTATGGTCTTGTGGGAGATATTCCTAATACAGTATAGGTTCAATACTTTACTCAACGAATTTTATTGGTCATAAAAATTGAAATTTAGGTATTCAAAATATTTATTATCTCTCAAATGGTACTGTTAAATTTATCAAATATACAATATCAAAAAATGAATCTTATATTCTGAACACTAAATTAAAAAAAAACACACACACATTCATACTTCACATAATTTTACATTACAAACTATTTATACTTTTTTGACTAACAAACTGCACGTAACACGACAAGGTGTAAGTATTTTGCGGGAAACATAATTTCAGAGTATAGGCAGAAAAAGAATATTTACTGTTTTGGGGAAAAAACATGATTACCCGGGGAGTAGTGGATTCGCCATTAGACTTGACTGATAGGTTTTTTCTACGTTTCTCTTTTGTTTTACTTAGTATAAATATTTTCTTGTGTCTTTCAGATGAATGTTTAGCAGTACCATAAGCAACAAGGAAAAAGAGCTTTTATTTTCAAACCATGCACGTCATGAACGCACAATCCCCAAAGAGAAGCGAGCAACATCGATCTACACCATTTCTTCCTTGGTTGATACCCCTTGAGCAAGCAGCGATCGACACTTTTGAAGCATTGATCAATTCCAAACCGCGAGCAAGCAACATGGTCGCGACTCTTGTGTTAATAAAGGATGAGAATGGAGACCTGCATAACCCTGAGGGCCATCTGCGTAATACAGTAGGTCATAGAATTTATGTTCAGAGGGTTGTAATCCCTGATCCACAAGTAGCTGATCAATGAGCTTCTGAAGCTGTACCTACAACTAATGTTGAGGGTGCTCGGCCTATAACTTTGGCTGATTAAAACCGTTCAGATAAGCACTACACCAACAATTTGTTATTCGTCCTCCTACTTTCCAGAGGAACGATTTTGAGCTGAAGCATGCATACTTTACACTTGTGGGACAAACACCTTATCATGGTCACCCACATGAGCAACCAATGGACCATATAGAGCAGTTCGAGGATTGTGTATCTGCTATTAAAGCCAATAGAGTCTTTGGGGACTACTTTCTCTGCAAGCTCTTCAAGTACTAACTTGCTGGAGATGCTTCGTGCTAGTTTAAGAGGTTACCACCAGGATCTCTTACATCCTGGACTGACATAAAAAACGCTTTTCTACATAATTTCTTTGATTATTCACGATCTGAAGACTTGAGAAAAATGATTGTTACATTCACACATGAGCCAGCATAATCTTCAATAGCTCCTAGATCAGATTCAAGTCATATCAAAAGACTGTCGACACCATGGGTTCAACGAGGTACTTCTTCATCTTCATCTTCATCGGATTCACTCGAAAAAGTCTCACTATCAGAGCCTAGATTTACAGAGGAAGGATTCCTTTTTCTCTTACTTGCAGATCCTTTCAAATTTCCAAACACATTTTTGAAATTCCTAAGGTTTTGAGATATCTCACGTCCAGTTAGTATTCTTCCTCTTCTTCCTTTTTCAGCTTTTCCATCAAACCATTTCTTCTTTTCCCAGAAATTGTGAGTTGGTGGCAGACCCTTTCTATGGCACATGTAGACATGTTTTCTGTTGTGCTTTGGCCACATGCTATCAGTGTTCTTCCCACACAACGGACAACCCATTTTACCTTTGACCTTGCAGCCTGCAAGATTCCCATAAGCTGGGAAATCATTGATAGTCCAGAGAAGCATCGCCTTAAGATTAAATGTTGATCGTGTCATGGCATCGTATGTTAACTCTCCAATGCTCCATAGACTGTTAAGATCTTCAATGAGGGGTTCTAAGTACACATCAATGCTATTACCAGGCTGATGTGGACCATGAATTAACAATGATAGCATGATGTTCTCCTTCTTCATGCATAAGTGAGGAGGCAAGTTATAGATCACCACCAAAACGGGCCAGCAACTGTAAATAGAATTCTTCATGTTGAATGGATTGAATCCGTTTGTTGAAAGTCCAAGCCTCAGGTTCTTCTCTTCAGCTGCAAATGCAGGGTACTTAGCATCTAATTGAGCCCAAGTCACTGAATCAACAGGATGACGAAGCTTTCCATCACTGCATTTGTTGCTAAAGTGCCACCTCAAATCCTTGGCCATCTCCTCAAACCGGAACATTCTTTTCAGTCTTGCTATAATGGGAAAGTAGCGTAAGACTTTCTGTGGGACGCCTTTTTTCTTCTCCCCAGTATGCAAATTAGTCTTCCACCTTGAAGCCTTACATTTTAGACACTTCTCAAGATTCTTGAACCTCTTTCTAAATAGACAGCAGTTGTTGATACAGGCATGAATCTTCTCATAACCCATGTCAAATGATTTCAAGAATTTCTTCACATCATAAAGTGATGTGTGAAGAACATTATCCTCTGGTAACATATCCGGAAAAGTCTCAAGAAGATCGTTGAAGCTCTTGTAAGACCATCCAATCTGAGTCTTCAACCTTAACAACGAAACAATTGCAAACAACTTACTATGATTGACACAATACGGATACAAGGGTGTCTCAGCATCAGCAAGCTTGGCCAAAAACTCGTCTTCTTTCTTGTCTTCTCCCTCTGCCATCTCAGATAAACCTACATCAAAACCCTCAGCATCTCTGTATAAACCGAAGATCTCATCATTCCAATCAGCTTCCCTTCCAGCTGCAACCCCTGAGTCGAGTTCTCCATGTAGGTACCAGTCAGCCCACATCTTATAACCCTCCTCCATTCCCCTAGTTACTAGATGGTCAACAACTGCACTTCCAGAGTGACGATCTAAGTTTCTGCAGTCAACACACGGACATACTATCATATCAATCCCTCCCCGAGCTGTAGCCACATCCCGTACAAACTTTGAAGCCCCTCTCTCATATGCAGGATCAACTCTTCGATTAACAATGAAAAGAAAAACACAAAAAATTAAGTTAACTCTCTTGAAAGCAAATGAAACGTAACAAATATGAATGAATACATTACCTGCTTAGATGCACCCATGTTTTATCCACCATTCTGTGTTGGAACCTAGATTTTAACTTTAGTAATATAAAGGCTCTGTTAAGGTGTCCTCAGATTCAAACAAATTAAGAGTAGATCACAGAACAAACAAATCGAATCCCTAAGATATATCTACAACCGTACGTTATACTACTAACAAAACGAAGTAAACCACAGTACAAAACAAAAAACGAAGATCTGAGACGATAATGTAGTAAAGAAGTACAAAACAAGATAATGTTCAACCAATAACACAACAAAGTTAATCTACAACCCTAAGATAATGTTGTCATGAATCAAACTCGAATCAAACAAGAAATCAAAAGAAGCAACAACTATAACCCAAAGAACTCGATTCGATTTGTTCTCATTTCGACGGAGATGTCAAAATGTGAATGAATGATGCCTGCGAGATGGAGAAGCAGAGTCGAATCGAAGAGATTGGTGACAGGGAGAAACGGCGGACAATATTTCGGAGGTGGAGATCGATTTTAGGGTTCAGTAGAGAAAGGGGAAAACTGAGAGAAAAGGATTAGTATTAGGGATTTTAGCTAAGTGTCGCAGAAAATGAAATTTTCAAGCTAAATTTTGACCAAAATTTTAACTAAATGTCGTGGAAAGCTAAATTTAGTTTCCCGCTTAGTTAAAATTTATTATAGCGTTCATGCAATGCTATTTAATACTAATAAAATTTTTAACCCATTTACGATAGCAGTTACGTAAAACGAGCTATAACAATGTGCTATCAATGACTAGTTTTTTTGTAGTGTTAACTTAGCTAGCATTCCTATTTTGGGCTAATCCATGACTGCTATCATTCAGCCCTAAATCTAGTTGATGACTACTCACACATAATCAAAGAAAGAGCAAAATTCTGAATGGAATGCATAGATAAAATACTGGGGTTCCAATACAAATCTCTCTAAGGAGTTATGAATCATCTCCCCCAAAAATCTAAAACTATAAAGCTTTGTGAGTTGTGTCAAGCCTTGCATACGCTTGTAGTTGCACACTCTGCATGCTCTCAATACATAAGCATAAATACAAAATATTGGGGTTCTAATACAAATCTCTCTAAGGAGTTATGAATCTTCTCCCCTAAAAACCTAAAACTATAAAGCTTTGTGAGTTGTGTCAGGCCTTGCCTACGCTTGTACTTGCACACTCTGCATGTTCTCAATACATAAGCGTAAATATAAAAACCCTAAAACTTAGGTCAAAACTTGTCATGGTATTCTTGTCTTTTGTCTTCTAAACTTGGGTTTTTCAGTCGGTTGTCCGCGATTTGAGTATCGATCGATGGCAAGTGTGCAGCATCGCTCGACCTTGGTCTTTCATCATCGGTCAACTCCAAGGTTGTGACGTCGATCGACGACAGTCTTGTACTTTGACTCCTCAAATAGTCAGCTACAGATTCTTCTTCTCTAAATGCTCCAAAAGTTCCAAGTATCTCCAATTATCTCCAAAACGTCTGTGGACCTGTAAATACTCTAAAATATATCCTAAACACACATAATAGACCCTAAATAGAGCCTAGAACATGGCCTAAAACTGGTAATAAATAGGCTATATCAACTCCCCCAGACTTAACTTTTTGCTTGTCCTCAAGTTAACTAAGCCTCTGAAAGAGGTTTTAAAAAGCAGAGACTCACATACTGTCTAAATATAATTGTCACCTTACTTTGTTGCAACCACATTCTATCAATTCAAGCACAGAGAAACTTTATATACCATATCCTAGTATAGCAACCAAATCAAGTCTACTAACAACTTAGCAAATACTAGTCTGACTCACCCCTCTACTGATTTTATTTCTTTGCATAAAATAAAAAGTGTAGGCTTTACCTTGGGAGTATCGATCAAAGGACACATGGACTCTACCTCTGCAAGTATCTGAACAACTAGGTACAAAGTCTTCTCTGATTCCTTTCTCCCCCCCCCCTTTCTCTTTGAATCTCTTTAGATCTCAAACTTAATGGACAATAATGTTGATACAATCCATCTCGCCATCTCATTTTCGATTTTCCTCTTTTTTTTTTGCTTTTTGGGCAAAGTTGTAGGTGGATAGTGGGTCATCGGTAATGTACCTACCCTCACTTCCAACGATGTGTGATCGTTCCTCCGAATTATAATAGTGGGGTCATAGGTAATTTACCTACCCCTCTGCATCTCAGGAAGCCATCTCAATATTTTAAGTTGTTAGGTAGATGCTGAAGATAAAGAGAGAAGCGAACCAAAGGTGCAATGACTTGTACCTACACACTAGCAGAAGGAATCTGATCCAACGTATACCAATCCCCAAAGCAAGCAGATAATGTCAGGATTAGTGTTGGAAATCAGCTTCGGTTCCTTCAAACTTACTAAGCAAGTGTGATATAATGGCATGATGATCCACTTTGGTATCTCTAGTAATCTCTGCAGCAACCTTCTAAAAAATGGTGCTAAAGTGTAGCTAGTCAATAATAAATCTTGATCATAATCCCCTTCTTAACTCAATAATTTTTGTTTTTTGAAAAACTTATATATATAACAAATAAAACTCAAAACAAATTAAATAGCATCAGCGAATCTCTCCCAGACTTAAATTACACTGTTCCCAGTGTAATTCGTCCCGGATTGGTTAAGTGAAATTTAATCATAAGTAAATATATTAAGTAGAAAAACTCAATACCACACTCTATAAAGAGTATCGATCGATGGTAGGCGTGTGTGGTCGATGGATTGTCGCGATCCAATGTCGACTGATGGTACCTCTATGGTGTCGATCGATGGTGACTCAAACAGTCTATAAAACAAAGTAAAACTCGAAATAAGTAGTAGTATAAGTAAAAACAAAATAAAAGCTTACTAAATAGTGGGTTTGCCTCCCACTCAACGCTTAGTTATAGTTTTTATCTCGTCGTTGTGAACTCTCTAACTAGTATGAAGTTGGATACATACTTGGAAAACAAATGTCTACATCTTCTTTGCTCTTATGAAACCATGTACTAATGAAGCTCCTTATTGCCTCATCTCCTCTGGTTTTCTCATTCCTTGTAACCGTTCTGGCAAACGCCATTGAATGCATACCCTTTTGTAGTTTCTCAATATTGTGTTGTAGCATTCTAAGTCTGGCAGCTGTAGTCTCTGATAAATCTTCCAATTGCTGAGAAATATCATCCTTCATTAGGCTCTAAGAAAATGCAATCTCATTGAACCTATCTTCCAATTATATCTTTGATGTTGTCTTCTGTTCGTTGTCTTTAGTGTTGATCGATGACCTGATGTTGCGGTAGATTGATGCCCAGTTGTCTGCCCCAAACGCTTGATGTCTCTGAACAGTATCCAAATCTTGCTTCATCTCATCCATGCGTGCAGTCAAACCGATGAGGTATGTGTTTATTGGATAGTAGACATCATCCAATCTCTTGTAAAAATCATCAAGTGACATATCTTGAGTTCTGTAGATCGCATTCATAATATCATTAATCTCTTCTCTATTGTATGTCTGTTGATCTTTCATAGACATAGCGATCTTTGCTACATGTTCTGGTAAACAGATGTAGCTCTGCTCCAACAAATTAGCTCTCTCTAGAACTGCTCTTATGTCTTCAGCTTGCACATTCACTACCCTTCCGTCTATAGCTCGTGCATTACCATTTTTATCTCTATATATGCCATACTTACTTTCTTTTCCCAGTGGAAAAGTCTTTTTCCCTCACTATCAAAAGCTCTCGTACCTTGCTCGAAACGCCAATCAACCGATGTCCTAAAGTTTCTGTCGATCGATGGTGGCTTGAAAGTGTATGGATCAGTACGGATCGGCTCGTTCCTCTGCCTCCTCAATATCGATCGATGCTGTATGATATGTGTCGATCGATGGCTGCTGCTGCTGTCCAAATAAAGTACTCGATCCATTGGACATAATAAGGGCATCTGCTACATCCTTCTTGGATAAATGTAGGATTCTCCCATGAAGAGCCCTTGCATGTCCCTCTGGATCAAATACCGAACTCATCTGGTCTAAGATTACCAATATTTGTCTCTTCTGCTCCATGTATGTGTTCTGCTTCGCGTCTGATGTCATTCAAAGGCTAGAGGTAGCATGTGAGCGATGCTTGATTATCCATTATTGCATTCATCAACCAGCCAGAGTCTTTTGATGCTAGACCATGATATTCAATTTGCTCTTCCTCTCTATAATCTTCATTGTATCCTTCGCATACTGGACGTGTGTCGATCGATAGTGTATGGTGACCGTCGATCAATGCTCGGTAACCAGACTGTTGCGCGAAAAGGTTTCCAGCTCCGTTAGCCATGGCAAGAATATCTGCAATATCTTCCCTCGTGACATTAAGTAGTATGCCATACATAGCTCTTGTGTGACGGTCTGGATCTCTCATGATACCAAACTCGTCTGGTTACAGATAACCATATTCCTTCTCGCGTTCTGCAGCTGAATCTATTTCGGGGTCTGCTTCTTAGTCAGTATCAATCGATGGCATAAGAGTGTCGTCGATCGATGTCGATTTCCCGAGTCGATGGGAAATATGAAAAACACCAGCCTCTTCCATAGCATTACCACGGTACTCGATCATCTCTTCTTCTCTATAGTCTTTGTCGCACTCAGGGTAGGCTTTGTTGTAACCACCATCCGTGTGGCAGTTGTTGATCGGTTCTGGAGTCTGATTGATAACAAAGGGTGGGTGTCAACCGATTTCTGAAGTGCAAGGGTGTTGATCGATAATATGGGTTGGGTGTCGATCGATGCTCCATCTTCCGACTCTTCATTGAAGTCAAAATCGCAAAAGCATGTGGCCACACGTTCTGCATCATCACACAATTTCGTGAGGGCAGGTTTATTCTTATAAACTTCATAATAAATATTATGATCAATCAAGGAAAGGCACAAAATTTTTGTCCTACTGTCGCAGATAGATCCCACGGTAGCCATGAAATTTCTTCAAAGTAGAAAGGAAGAATTCCAATTGATCTGGATATCCATCACATGGAAGTCTACCGGACTAAAACATCCTGAGTTTGCAGTTGGACATCTCTACAAATACCTCTTGAATCCACTCTGGAGCAATCCACAAAGATGAAAGAATCTTTGGAAGGGTCCACTTTCAGGTTCAATTTTCTGCCAAAGCTCTGGGTCGGATGCTCACCGATGATCCAATATCACAGAGGGCGTTGGGAAACTTGTGGCTTTTAATCAAACATGGCACTAAAAATTTTCCATGGTCACTTTTCTTCTCTAGAATAATCCTATGTTTCTTCCTGGGATGGTCTTTGGAAGTTTTATCAACCATCATAGAGTTTGATGCACCCATCTTCTGCTCTAGAGTTGTCATATTCATGATTTTTGGAAAACGAACCCGCTTTGCTGCTGGGAATCGTTGATCGATTCTACGATCGATGCGTCGAACGATGTTCAAAGACTTTTCTGATTCTACTAATTCCACAGGCTCCATCGATCGATTCGCAGTAGCCAGTGTTAATCTATGTCTGTGCGAATGGCATCTTTTCTCTTATAGCCTTTCTCTCTTCACTTCTACCCAAAAATCATCATCAATCAGTGTATTGAGCTGGTGCACCTGTCCAGCTTCTATTTTCTCCTCGATCTTTTGACCTGCTGCATTACGCAGATGACCGTCTAGATTATGCAGGTCTCCATTCTCGTCCCGAATCAATACTAAAGTCACAGCCATCTGAACTCGTCTGCTTATGTCGATCGATGCGGGTAAGCTGTTGTCAATCATTGCTATGTGATCAGTGTCGGTCGATGATCGAGTTTTGATGTCGGTCGATGCTGTCCGCAAAGAAGTGTCGTTCGACGAGGTGTTAGTGCTGTCGATCGATGCTTGTCTTCTTTCTTTGCGGATCATACGTTCGAGTTTGTCGGGTCAGAGAATAGTAGTTCTTGTCCTTTATTGCTCCTGGTGTGTCTTTGCATGCACCTGAAAAACAAGGAAAAGAAAAATTTAGTAACTTGAATGTAGTAACAAACCTAGACTAAATCCTAGAAATTAAATCTAATGGGGTTCAATGCTTCCCGGCAACGGCGCCAAATTTAACATGCGTGTTTTTATGTTCTAGCAGGTTATAAATATCCTAAAGAAATAACTATCAAATTAACCCTAGTCTTAACACACAAATAGTACTCTTGCTAAAAGAGATCATGTGTAGTACTTAGGGATCGAATCCACATAGAGCAATGGCACACAATAAATTTCTTATTTCTAAAGATTAAGCTAGGTGAATATATATATATATATATATATATATATTGGTGGCAAACAATCAGTTAAGGAAATATTCCTTATCAAGAAGTAGAGTTCTAATGCTAATTATGCAAATATGGAAATAATACAAATATTTTTGGAAATATTCTAATAAACTAACTTGACGCAAATCTGAATATGCTAAATCTAGGGTTTCAAGCTTAATGGATTATAGTGGATAGGAAGCACAAATATGTAAATATACTAGAACTCAAATATTAACTATTCCGACCTTTTAACTCCAACTCTCGTATACGAGAAAAGGAAAGACAATCGATCGACGGCTATGGCCTGATGTCGATAGAAGGTGGTATCATAAGGAAGTGTGAACGAGATTTGATAAGTACACCAAACTTATTAAACCAGCTCTCGCAAGTGCCGAACAGCCTAGTTCAATGGAGTCTATTCTTGCACAGAACCTACTCTCGTAGTCGTCCATGTCCTACTTTTGAGATCCTAGTTAGCTACTCTAGAATGCAAGCATTAAGAATAACTCAATTGATGGATATTAACTTAGCTAGGAACCCTGTTTTTGGGCTAATCCATGATTGCTATCATTCAACCCTAAATCTAGTTGATGAATACTCAGACATAATCAAACAAAAAACAATATTCTCAATAATGAATACATAAAATATTGGGGTTCCAATACAAATCTCTCTAAGGAGTTATGAATCTTCTCCGCTAAAAACCTCAAACTATAAAGCTTTGTGAGTTGTGTCAACCCTTTCCTATGCTTGTACTTGCACACTCTGCATGCTCTCAATACATAAGCATAAATATAAAAACCCTAAAACTTAGGTCAAAATTCGTCCAAGGTATTCTTTTCTTTTGTCTTATAAACTTGGGCTTTTCATTCGGCTGTCTGTGAGTTGGGCGTCGATCGATGGCAAGTTTGCAGCATCGATCGACCTTGGTCTTTCATCATCGGTCGACTCCAAGGTTATGTCGATCGGTCTTGTACTTCAACACCTCAAATAGTTAGTTACGGATTCTTATCCTCTAAATGCTCCAAAAGCTCCAAGAATCTCCATTTATCTTTAAAACGTCCCTGGACCTGTAAATACTCTAAAACATATCCTAGACACACATAATAGACCCTAAATAGGGCCTAGAACATGGCCTAAAATTGGTAAAAAATGGACTATATCATATATCAACTCCCCCATACTTAACATTTTACTTGTCCTCAAGTAAAACAAGGGTAGCCTATGAAATAGGTTTGTAAAGCGGAGACTCACATAATACATAAGCATAACCATCACCCCTACTATATCGCAACCACATCGAATAATGTTAATCAAAGAGAAACTTTATATGCCTTATCCTAATATAGCAACCAAATTCATTCTACCAACAACTCAACAAATACTAATTTGACTCACCGCTCTACTAATCTCATTTCTTTGCATAAAAATAAAGTGCAGGCTTTACCTTGGGAGTATCGATCAAAGGACACATGGACTCAACTCTTGCAAACCTGCATGTATAGGTATAAAGTTTCTTGATCCCTTTCTTCCCTCTTTTCTCTCAGAATCTTTTTGGATCTCAAATTAAATGGACAATGATGTTGCTAGAGTCCATCTTGCCATCTCATTTTCGATTTTCTTTTGAAAAAAACGTTGTAGGCAAATAATGGGGTCATCAGTAATGTACCTACCCCTTGCTTCAACAATGTATGATCATTCATTTGAATTAGAATAGTGGGGTCATCGGTACTGTACCTACCCCTCTGCATCTCAGGAAATCGTCTCAATCTTTTATATTATAGATCCTGAAGAGAGAGAGAGAGAGAGAGAGAGAGAGAGAGAGAGAGAGAGAGAGAGAGAGAGAGAGAGAGAGAAAAATCATAAATAACAGACTAGTACCTTACATAATTTCAGAAGGAATCTATCTGATGTATACCAAACCCCAAAGCAAGCAAAGTAGTCAGTATTAGGTTAGAGAGGTCGGCTTTGGTTCCTTCAAAATTTCTTAGTACGTGTGATCTAATGGCAGGGTGATTCACTTTGGCATCTCTAGTAATATCTACAATCAACATGTCTAGGAATGGTGCTAAAATGTGGTTTGTTAATAAATAAGTTTTGATCATAATCCCCTTCTTGACTCTATAAAAACTATTTGAAAAAACTTAACAGATAAAAACTCAAAATAGATAAAAGCATCAGCGAACCTTCCCCATACTTGAATAAAATTGTCCCTAATGATATCTCGTCGGGAATGGTTAGTAAAAACTAAAGCATAAGTAAAAGGTTGAGAGAAAGTCGAGGTTACCAAACTCCGTAAGGAGTCGATCGATGGTGATTGGTGGGTGTCGACCAGTGGTAAACCATCCAAGCCGTCGATCGATGGTGATGTCCTGGTGTCGACCGATTGTGTTTTTGAATTGTTATGCTCCTCCTTTCAAAACCCAAAGTAATTAAAGAAAATCATAATTAATGAGTAAATAATGAAAAATTAAATTAAAACTTACTACACATTGGGTTGCCTCCCACTCAGCGCTTGGTCATAGTCTGAAACTCGACGTTTTGACTTTTGGACTAGGAAGGTGGTTCATCAAACCAATGTGGAAAGCAAGTATCCACATACTCTATGCTCGTCTCAAACCATGCACTGATAAAGCCTCTTACAACCTCACTTGCTCTGGTTTGTTGATTTTCCATCTTCCTCTGAGCAAATGCCAATCTGCCCATCCTTTCTCTGAGTGCTTGAATGCATCCCGTCAGCATGTTAAGTCTGGCATATGTGGGCTCTGAAATATAATCCAAACTCTGGTTGATACTATCCCTCATCAAGTCTTGAGAAAAGTAAACTCCATCAAGCTTGTCTTGTAAGAACTCCCATGTTACAAGTCTCTGCCCAGATGCTGCGTTGTGACTGTCGATCGATGGCCAATTGTTGCTGTCGATCGATGCTGAACTATTTGCCTCACCCGATGTTTAATTTCTGAAGAGATTCTCTGATTCGTTGGCCATAGCCAGTATGTCTGCGATATCATCCTTTGGACACATTGAGAATCTTTCCATCCATTTCCCATGCATATCCATCTGGGTGTCTCATAATTCAAAACTCATCTGGTTGAGGTATCCATAATCATCATTGCATCATGTTGGGTTGTCGTCGATCGATGGTATAGAGCCACCGTTGACCGATGCTGCATTCCAGCTTCCATAGGATCCCCTGAAAATACCAGTCTCTTCGAGTGCAAAAGCATGGTACTCGACTACTTCTTCTTCAAAGTAAGAATCATCGTACTCTTAGTTGCTGGTTTATGGCATCCTCTCATGGTATTGCTGCCCTATTTAGACTATGTATTCGTCATTCTGATCCATGGCATAACCGTCGACCGATGGTGGATAGTGGTTATCGAACGATGCCGAAGGGTGGGTTTCGTGCTGGTTCTGGTTGAAGCGACTGTCGACCGACGCCAAGGGTTGGTTGTGTCTGCAGGCTCATCGTCTTGATTGTATTTTCAAAAGCATGTAGAAATCAAATCTAGATCATTACCCAATTCTATCTGAGTAGTCTTATTCTTGACTTTAACAGGTTCATAAGAGTTGTATGGATCAATCAAGGATATATATAACCTTTTTGTCTTCATGTCCCAGATAGCTCCCACTGTTGCCATGAATGCTCTTCCAAGAAGAAAGGAAGAGTTCCAATCAATCTTTATATTCGTCAAGTGGAAGTTTACTAGAACTAAGGCGTTGCAGATCTGCATTGGGATGTCTCTAGCTATCCCCCCTCAATTCACTTTGGAGAAATCCACAAAGGTGAATGAATCGCTCAACTTTCAGGCTTAGCTTCTATGCCATCACTTTGACATGATGCTAACTGATGATCTAGTGTCGCAGAGGGCGCACAAATACTCGTGACCATTGAGAAAACATGGAATCACAAATTTCCCATGGTCACTTTTCTTCTTGAGAGTAGTCCTTTGCTTCATCTTCTCTCTGAGGTCATTGAACATGCGCTCTATGTCCTTTTTTCCCCTCGATTCCCTGAAAAACATCCACAACCTATGAGTATAATATGCTTCATCAAATTGAGTATCTAAAAGAATTAAAAAAACTCTTTTGGCAAAGCCATCCATCTCTTTGTCAATTGCTTCTCTGCAAATATGTTTGGGAAGTTTCTGCTTCCTTTTGGAGTGTCTTTATGTTGTCATGGGATCAGGTGTATCGGCATTCAGTTCCTGAGTCTCCATCCTCGAAAGTCTGACAAATAGGCTGGCACTCAGACTTGGTAACCGAATCGGTTATGTTGTTAGGGATTGTCGATCGACGCTAGCTTCTCGATGTTGATCAACGTTGGAAGATTCACACGAGGCAACCAATTCTGCAAGTTCCGTCAATCGACGGTCCGGTTTGGGTGTTGATCGACACCAATGCGAACTGCCGAAGGACATGGCACTTTTAGCACGGAAATCTCCTTCATGGCAGTTCTCTCTTCACTTATTTCCAAAAGTCTTCACCTATCAATGTATTGACGTGGTGCTTCTCACTAGCTTCTCCTTTCGCCTTAATCAAGGCCTCATATCTCTGAATGACCTCACTTGTTTGGACCACTTGATTCTCAAACTTCTTGACATGAGTGTTGAGATTCTCAAACTTGGTGTTCCGGTTGATCTACAGGGAATCTATCTTCCCATTGAAGTTCACAGTCATCTGATGCTGCTGCAGCTGCTCCAGTATCCTATCAACCATAGCTTCCAACTTCCTCTCATGAGGCTTCTGCTGCTGCGAATTCTGATTGTATTTAATCATGTTGCCACCATAGGAGTTTATGTTGTAGCCTGGATTTCCTAGTCTCTGGTAACCGATTCCACCAACAAAATTCACATCCTCTTCCACATCTTCTTCTTCCAGGGCCCCTTCTTGCTTCTTGAGAAATTTCTGAACACACTCTACTTTGCCTTGACTTCATCTATCTGCTCCTTGCTTAAAGATGTAGCTGATTTCTTCCTCTCATAGCCAGTGTTCGTGGTGCTATTGCAAGACGCCAAGTTCTCAATAAGCCTTGTTGCTTCTTCTGGACTCCTAGTGCTGAAGTTCCCTTCACTATTTGTGTCTAAAGCCATATAGTATTGCAGATCAATACTCTGAAGAAAGTGCTAAGTAGCTACACGTCATTGAAACCGTGATGTGGACAATCTCTCTGGTAGGACTTGAATCTGAACCAAGAGCTTCTAAATGATTCTCCAGGCTCCTGCGTGAATGTAGCAATCATGCTCCTCAAGTCTTATGCTCGTGCATCATCAAAGAAATTGTGCAGGAATGCATTCTTGATGTTTTTCCATGATGTTAAAGATCCTGGTGGTAGTTGCTTAAGCCAATTGGAAGCATCTCCAGCAAGTGAGTACTAGAATAACTTGCAGAATATATAGTCCTTAGGGACTTTTGGCCTTAATAACAGATACTAGATCCTCAAATCGCTCCAGGTGATCCATCGGGTGCTCATGTCGCAATCCATGGTAGGGCGTCTGCTCAACTAGTGCGAAGAAGGACAGTTTGATCTCAAAATCATTCCTCTAGAAAGCTGGAGGACGAATAGTGGATCTGTTAGCATAGAACTAGTTTGGACGATTGTAGTTTGCCAGTGTCTGTTAAGCAGCTTGGGAGGCAGCTTCAGGTCGAGCTACTGTAGCGTCTGCTTCTGGTCATACAGGTCTCCTCTCTCATCTTGAACCACAACCAAAGTCGGAACCATCTTTCTCAAAGTACCGTCGATCGATGTCGTGTGGGTATTGTCGATCGATGTTGGTGCGTGAGCGTTGATCAGCGGTTGAGTGCTATTGTCAATCAATGCTTTTCGTATCTTCTTGCAGATGGAACATTCGATTGCAACGGGGTCTGAGAAAAGTAATTCCTTGTTGTTTTTGCTTCTGGTACTGCTAGGCATGAACCTCAAAGACAAGAAAAAAGAAATTTTCAGTAACTTGCAATAAGAGAAAAAGCCCAGACTAAACCCTAGAAGATAAATCTAATGGTGATCCTTGCTCCCCGGCAACGGCGCCAAATTTAACAGCATGCGGGTTAAGGTTTATTTTAAAGCAGATAATCTATCAAATTAACCCTACAAACTATTCTTGCCAAGAGAGGTCTAATTGTAGTACTTAGGCATCAAATCCACATAGAGAGAGGGCACACAATAGATTTCTGAATTCTAAAAGTTAAGCTAAGCAAGCTATAAATAGGAGGTTTATTTGTAGGTTTTATTCCAAGTAGTAAATTGTCTAAATAAGTTAACTGATTAAAATATGGAAAATATAGATCTAGGGTTTCAGGCAATTGAATAATATTGGATAGGATGCAGGGAATTACGAATATGCAAGGACCTTAATCACAAATCCGACCCCCTCTTGTTTCAACTCTCGTTCCAACTCTCGTATGCGAACAAAGGAGTCGGCCGTTGATTGACAGCTAAGGTCGAGTGTCGATCGATGGTTATTGGACATGAAGTTCATCTGCTAGGTTAATAAAACCAGCTCTCACATGTATCTAACAACCTACCTCAATGGAATTAATTCTGGCACAGAATCTACTCTCGTAGTTGTCCATGTCCTAAGTTCAAATTTCTAGTTGGCTACTCTAGAACACGAGCATTAAACACAATTCCAAAGACTGATATCTCTTAATCCTAGTAATCATATTTTTGGGCTAATTAATCAATACCATAGTGAACACTAAATCTAACAAGAGAATTACTGAGACATAATCATAGAAAGTATGATAAACTGATTAATATAATGCATAAAATAAATAATGGGGTTTCAATACAAAGCTCTGAAGGAGTTCAAATCTTCTCCCCAAAACTACTAAAAAAAACTAAAAAATTGTAAATAATATTTTGTGTAATATGAAATTTGTGTGTTTTCTGCCTGCACAATGGCATGACCGTTAAAAACTAGGTCAAAATTCGTTTAAGGGCATTCTTGTAATTTGTCTTGATTTGGGCTTGAAGTCGGCCAATAATTTTTCTAGTAGACCGTCGACCGATAGAAAATATGCACCGTCTATCGATAGTCAAGATTAACCTCGACTCTGACTTAGTTGATTGTGAACAGCTACTTAGTATTTTCTCTGAATGCTCTAACAAGCTCCATTATCTCCATAATGCTCCAAAACATACCTTGACCTGAAAAGACTCTAAAATACAGTCTATACATACATAGCAGACTCCAAATAGGGTCCAAATGATAGTCTTAAACTGGTAAATAACAAGGTATATCACTACACTTTGCAAAAATAAAAGAAAGAGGAAAAATAAAGAAAAAACAATTGAAAAGAAAAAGAAAAAGAAAAAGAAAAAGAAAAAAAGAAAAAGAAAAAGAAAGGAATAAAGATTTAGAGAATAGAGAAAGAGAGAAGAAAGGGATCAACGAAGACTGTTTGTGTCTTCATATACTTGCTTGAGTAAGAGTCGATGTGTCCTTTGATCGATACTCCCAAGGTAAAGCCTACATTTTTGTATGTAAGAAATGATGTTAGTAGAGGGGTCTGTTAGGTAGTATTAACTAAGTTGTTGGCAGGATGGTAATGGTTACTAAGCTAGGGTAGAGTACATAAGGTACCTCTAAAGTTGGCATTGATTCAATACGGCTTGCACATTGCAGATGTGATGACAGTAAGTTTGGAATTGTGTGAGTCACTGCGTTTTCAAACCTCTTTCGCATGACTATTCTATGTTTTGCTTAAGGACAATCAAAATGATAAGTCTGGGGGAGTTGATATACTCAGGAGTTAACCAGTTTTCAGCCATAGTATAAGTCCTTTTATGAGTGTATTATATGTGTTTGAGTCTTCTTTTAAGGTCCATGTGTGTTTTGAAGCAATGTGGAAATTATGGAGCACTTTAGAGCTTATTGATAAGAAAACTCATAGTTGTTCAAGAAATTAGAAGTCGGAGCCGAGATTTAGAAGAAGTGTCGATCGACACCTCTTCCTCGGTGTCGCTCAACACCCAAGCGAATAGCCGGGCCTGACTTGATTCAAGACCGACGCAAGCCCAAGTTCCACATATTATAGAATTACCCCTGGCTGACTTTATACCTAATATTTATAGGTTTTGCCATTGTCTTGAAAAAAAAAGCCTTACAGTTTACCATCATTCATTTAGAAGCTTTTTCTTAGTTTTGGAGAGAAGAAGACTCTTTCGGAGATTTGTATTGGAACTCCATTGTTTTCTTACTCTATCTATTTATGCAATTCATTCAGTTCATCTCTTAAGTCTTGTTTACTTATGTTACCTTATTAGATTTAGTTTTTATTTGGGTTTAGATGAATTATTGAAACATAGAACTGCTAGGGTGATTTATAAGGATCCTTCATCAATATTGGTGTAACTGATTCTATTCTAGAGTAGCTAACTAGAACCCTCAACCTAGGAAAATTGACAACCACAAAAGGGGATTCAACTCCTAATAATAATAATTCTGCTGAGCCAGGTTGTTAGGCGCATGCGACAGTTGGTTTAGTTAACCTAGTAAACATATCGATTAGAGCGTTAATGCTTGTCTAGAAAGTATCGATTGACATTTTGTAGTATCAATCGACACTCGTTCCTTGTTCGCATGCGACATCTGGAACATATGACTTAGTCATCTGATTAGTCTCGCAGCGAAAGCTAGATATCTTACTATCGTATTCGAGTTCTAGGATAGCTCATCACTCGCTCTTAGCATCTATAACTCCTGATTATGATTGCCTGAAATCCTATGTCCAACTGCTTTCCCATACATCTTACAAACAATTGATTACTTGTTTACTGCTTTAATATCAATCACTTAACTTAATCTAAACTTTTAAAGTTTATAGTGTGCTAACGCTCATGTGGATTCGATGCCTAAAATACTATAATCCGATCTCTTATTTGAGAAAGAAGGTTGCTCTAGGTTAATTTGAGCGATATCATCTTTTTTTTGCAAGAAAACTCGATATTGTGGGTTGGCGGGAAAACTTAATTTTGGGTTCAAGGAGAAAATATGAGATTTTGGCACGAAAATGTGATTTTACGGTTTAAGCGGGAAAATCTAGTTTTACGATTATGGCAAAACATATGATGTTACGGTTTTGGAGGAAACACGATTTTGTTGTTTTGCGGGAAAACACAAATTTTACATTTTTGGAGGGAAAACTTGATATTGTGATTTTACGAGAAATTTTGATTTTGTGATTTTCCGGTTTTTGCTGGAAATCTATTTTTTTGCGGTTTTGGCAGAAAACACATTTTCTTGTTTTGTTGAGAAATGTAATTTTGTGGTTTTCCAAGAAATCTTGATTTTACGGTTTTGGCAAGAAAATTTGATTTTGTGATCTTGGCGGGAAAATATGATTTGCGGTTATAATAGGAAATTTGATGTTGCGGTTTAGGCAGGACAACAAGATTTATGATTTTGGCGGGGAAAACAATTTTACATTTTTGGCGAAAAATACAATTTTGTGGTTCTAGGGAAAGCACAATTTTTGAGGCTTTGACGGAAAAACGTAATTTTGCGGTTTGGCAGGAAATTTGATTCTAAATTTTTGGTGGGAAAGGGTGCTTTGGGTTTTGAGAAGAAATTCAGTTTTACTGTTTGGGTGGGAAAACGTGATTTTACGGTTTTGGCGGGGGAAATTAATATTACGGTTTTGCTTGGAAAACTGTGTTTTTGTGGTGTTTGCGCGAAAATGTAATTTTACAGTTTCGCGATAAAACATGATTTGTGGTTTTGGCAGAAAATTCTGATTTGTGGTTTTGTGAAAAAATGCGATTTTACGGTTTTGTGAAAAAATGCGATTTTACGGTTTTAGTAGAAAAAATAATTTTTAATGGTTTTGCGGGAAATATAATTTTGTTTTTTCGACAAAAAATTTTATTTTTCAATTTTCTGGAAATTTTATTTTGTGGCTTTAGCAGAAAATTCGATTTCAGAATTTTCGTAAAAGCTGATTTTTTTTTCAAAAATATTGTTTAATGGTTTTAAGTAAAACATAATTTTACTATTTTTAAAATATAACTAATGATAATAATTAGTAAAATTATTATTCTTACATTTATTTTGATATGTATTTAATTTTATTTAATTATGAGATGCTATTTTGAATTTTAACATCTCAAATATCTTGATTTTTTAGTTGTTATCCATTTTGCAACCAGATTATGTGAAAACGAATAACATATGGATATTTGTATCCAAATGCAACATCTAACATCAAAAACAAAAATAACCTTAATATATTATACAATATATTACTCTTTCTACAAGTATCTAAAAAATATTTAAGGGTCGGAATTGAATAATTCTTTTGGTTTGTTTAAAAACAAAAGATTAATTCTTTAGGTTAGGGACAAGGAGAGAAACACTCAAACTTACTAGTAAATGAAGCGTCAATTGCTCATTACTCTTGATTCAAAAAAAAATATCTTATGCTCTTTTAATTGAAAAAAAATATATATTTTTAAATCGAAAATGCGGTAAACAAACACAACCATCCTTAATGAATCCAACTATTTAAAAAGTATACCACTATTTTTTAACCTATTTTTTCTCATTCTCTCCTCTTTCTTTTTTCTTCTTCACATTCTCTTCTCCTTTCTTTCATTTTGTTCTCTTCTTCTTTATATCTGGACCAAATGCTCAAATGCTTAGTGAGCAAAAAAAATCTCACATACTCTTCCTTATTTTCATATAGTCTTATTTTAGTGAAATAAGTTAATTCTGATTTTGTTCTTACTTTTTGCCTCCAATTCAAATTTAAAAATTTAAAAATTTAGATCTGAAATTTCGTAGTATAACTTGGTAAAAATAGTATTTTAGTTATGTTAAGTTGTACCAAGTTATAATATTCTCGATGCATCTTTTGGTATAACTACAATTCAAGTTTTATCAAGTTGTACCTTGAAGATGGTGTATCTTCGTATAACTAAAACCCTAGTTATACAAAGTTATACCATCTTCGAGGTCTAACTTGGTAAAACCTGAATTGTAGTTAACCAAGCTATACAATTTTACCAAGTTGTACTGAGTCGGTTATAAAACTTGATAAAACTGATATTCTTGGTTCTAGTTTTACATATGAGTTTTTTTACATTTGCAATTATGGGTTCTAAAAATTGAAAATGAAAAACACGAAAAAGACAGAGGGAGGGGGGGGAACAATTGTTTTCTTCGCGAAAATAAAAAACAAAAATGAAGAAGAAAAAAGTAATTTAAAGAGAAAAAGAAAAGAATCAAAGGAAGATAAAAAATCGAAAGAAAAAGAGAACAAACTAGATGAGGAAGAACATACTGAAGAAATAAGAGGAAGGAATTACAAGAGAATGAGGAGGTCCGAAAAAGAAGTAGGAGGAAAAGGAGAAGGAAGCGACTGAAGAAGATGAAGAAAAAAGAAAAGATTTAGAGACAAGTGAAAAAGAAGCATAGAGATATTACGTTTAAAAGAGTAATGGCATAATCCGTAGATAGAAAGATCTGTATAGGTTTTGTTGGATTTTTACTTCAATTTCGAATTTAAAATAAATGAAAATAAAATACATTTATGAGGAGAGTATATGGAATTTTTTTTGGGGGAACATGAGAATATAAACAATTGCTTCTTCATCTTCTTAGTCTACTCTCTTTTTTCTTTTCCTATCAATCTCCTCTCAGGTTTTCCCTTCTTTTTGAGTTGTTTTTACTCACTCTTCTCCTTCTCTTCCTCTTTCTTTTCGATTCGTTATTGTTCAATCTTCATTCTTCGAACTTCTCTTTCTCCTTCTATTTTTTCGATATGCTTGTCTTCAATCTTCTTCTTCGCTTTTCTCCTTTTCTTCATTTGCTCAAATGCATATGTTAAACTAGAACCCAACTGTAAAAAAGGAGATTTTCTCAATCTTCTTCTTCGACTTTCTCATTTTCTTCACGAGCCCAGATGTAAAACTAGTAAACAATTTACCAAGTTGTATTATCGATGTTGTAAAATTTGATAAAAATTTCTAATATAGTATAACTACAATTCTAGATATACCAAGTTGTACCATTATCAATGATACCAAATTATACCTTGACAATGGTATAACTTGTTACAACTTGACAATGATATACCAAGTTGCACCGCCCAAGACTTGTATTCCTTTCTGAAACAAAGAACATGAGGCTGCTGTTACAAAACATTCAAGTCAACTTAGGATTTGATTGTTTGTTTACCGTTGAGCCACTTGGTCTCAGCGGAGGTTTAGCTTTATTTTTTGTGGATGGATTTCAAATAAATGTTTTATTTTTGAATAACAAAATGATTGAGGTTGAGGCAGTCATTGATGGAATAAAAGTTTTCATGATATTTGTTTATGGAGACCTTGTGTTAGAATGTAGAGATCAAGTTTGGGAACGTCTTATGCATTTCTCAACGCCATGTATTGGGCCTTGGTTTATAATAGGCGATTTCAATGAAATTACTTGTCATAATGAGAAGGAAGGTGGTAGGGAAAGTGTTGATAGCTTGTTTCTACCTTTTAAGCAAATGCTAATTGACTGTGGCATGCTGGAATTTTCATTCACTGATAATATGCTATCAAGGGTGGGAAAACGGGCAGGAAGAACAACAATTAGATGCTGATTAGAGTTTTTTGACTAAGAGAAGGTGACATAAACACAAAAAATTTCCACGCCTTAACAAAGCAAAGGAGAGCAAGGAATTGAATCATCCAGCTTAGAGATGAGAATGGAAATGTGGTTGGGGATGAGAAATGATTGGTGGCCATTGCTACTAGTTATTTTAGGCAAAATTTTGAGTCCTCTAAACCATAAGATATAGATGAGGCACTAGCCGAGGTTTCTACAACAATTATCGGAACAATAAATGAGGATCTTATAAGCTAATCGCTAAGTTCTTATGTAAAGATTAAAGAAGGTTTTGCCAGACCTACTATCAAAACTCAGTCAACCTTTGTTGTAGGAAGACATATTACATATAATATTACGATTGTCCAGGAAATATTTCATGCTCTGCGGACAAAACCAAGTGGACGAACTAAAAGAATGGCCGTTAAGACGGACATGAGTAAAGCGTACGGTAGGATGGAATGGTCGTTCATTGAAGCAGTTATGCGGAAAATGGATTTTTCCGTAACCTGGATTGAATGGATATTGTGGTGCATAACCTCGGTTAGGTACAAGGTACTCATGAATGGCCAACCAAGGAGAAATATTCTCTCGGAGAGAGGTCTACGACAAGGAGATCATTTTCTCCTTTCATCTTTATTATGTGCAATGAAGCGCTCTTTAGTCTTCTTAATCACGTAGAGAACCAAGGAAAGATAACAGGAATGTGGTTTACACGCGCGTGTCCCTCGGTATCTCACCTTTTCTTTGCTGATGGTAGTCTTTTCTTTTGTAAGGCGGAGCCCCATGAATTTGAAGAAGTGATGAAAGTAGCCATGAAATATGGACTAGCATCCGACCAATGTATCAACTTTGACAAATCCTCTTAACTTTTTGGTAAGAGGGCCAATGGAGAAACTAGACAACAAATTAAAGGTACACTTGGTATTTAGAATGAAGGAGGAATGAAGACATATTTAGGGATTCCAAAAGATATCAGGGGCTCCAAATGCAAATTATTTGTATTCCTAAATCAAAATAATGGGAAGAGTGAACGGTTGGATGGGAAGATGGCTATTTAAAGGAGTGAAGGAAGTCCTAATAAAATTTATTTTATTAGGTCTTCCAACTTACTAGAAATATGTGAAAACGTTGCATGTTCCATTGTACAATTCTGGTAGAGTTCAAATTCACCAAAGAGAAGAATTCACTGGGCCAAATGGATAAACTTTGTCTACCAAGAGAAGGGGGAGAAATTGGATTATGTCTGATTCATAAGTTCAATCTGGCTTTATTAGCAAAACAGCTATGGCGCCTCGTTTAATACCCAGACTCTCTGGTTGCTAAAATTCTGAGGGGAAGATACTATAGAATAAGCTCGTCTTTGCGAATTAGCTTTGTTAACAGTCCATCATATGTGTGGACGAGTATTTCAGCAGCTCCTAAGCTACCTTTATTAGGAGTTAGACAAAAAGTCCATTCTGGATATGGTGTTAATATGTGGGAATATCCTTCGATCTCTACTACACCGGCTAGACCGGCTCGACCTTCTGCGCATGTGGTACATCCAAAAATGGGCGTTAGTGATCTTATTAATATAGAGTCTAAAGAATGGGATGTTGGATTATTAAAGAACTATGTTGCCCATGATGATATACCCTTATTTAGAGTTTATCCATAAGCTCAATTCATCGTCGAGATACATTCTGCTGGAGTTACACAAAGCATAGTCAATACACAGTTAAGTCTGGTTATTGGGATGCTCGAAATTTCTTAAAACCCAAGGAGGAGAAAGAGGTATTGGAACCCAATATATCTAAGTTTCAAGCATTTTCTTGGAAAATTAAGCCGCTTCAGAAGATATGTCATCTTATGTGGCAATTGATAACACACCAAGTGGCAGTAACGAGAAACTTAACACGCCTAATATGAGATGTGATAACTACTGTCCCAGATGTGATGAACCAGAAGAAACAGTCACTCATGCAATATTTGAATGCCCTCCAGCTCTGCAAGTATGGTCTCTATCATCATTACATCTAGCCCTAACATCTTTCCGCTGCCAAGCATTTATGCCAACATGGACTATCTTTTCTTGAGAAAGAACAACATCATTGAGCCAGAATTAGACAAGGACCCTTATCTCTGGATTGTTTAGAACATTTGGAAAGCTAAAAATGACAAACTCTTTCGAGGAATAAATAAGGATCTATGGAGCTTGTCTGATATGTGGAAAGTGAGTGCCAGACCTGATTTGACGGGAATGCAGTAATAATCTCCAACCCACAAGAACTAAATAATGAAAGACCCCAAGTCATAAGCTTGGAAAATATTTGGTTCATCATGGACTCTTACAGCATAGTTCAGTGGTTGTGGGTGGGGGAGTTTGGATGGATTGCCTGGGAAGATCAACTCATTGGAACATGGAACTTACAACGGCGAGAGAATGCTCTACATTTAGAGGTGGAAGAATTGCGAGTAGCAATGGAGAGTATGCTCCAACATTCGTCATGTCAGCACTTCGGGACAAATTGCAAGGATCTCATCACAATGATAAATGAGCCTCACACATTGCCAAGTTTCGCAATAGAATTGGAGGAGATTAAGACGCTTTTGATATGTTTCCCGAACTTTAAGATATCTTATTTCCCGAAAGCGCAAAATATAATTTCTGACTTTTTAGTTAAGATAGCAAGATCCTTTCATCGTGATTTAAGTTACATTGGTTGTTCTATTTTTGTATGCGGTTAAATTGGAGTAATGGAATAATCGTTTGTTGTCAGAAAAAAAACTTGTTACAACTTGATATAACTATCGTCTACTTTTACCTAGTTGTATTTCAAAATTTCATATCAAAATTTCAAAATTTTAATTGAGAAGAGAAAACGTAAAGGTAAAATTAGAAATCTTTTATTTTATTAAGAGTAGAGAGTATATGAGAATAAGTCGAAGCATTTAAGATTAAAATTTGAGCAATTTTTTTTAATAGTCATTTTATGTTTTTGTCACCAAGAGAGCATTCAAGAAAGAAAATGATAAAAATAGTTCTTTTTATTTTCAAAAATTTAATAGTTATTTTTTATTTTTAAAAATTTTAAACTCACCCTCAAAACTCAATCCCATAACTGTAAACCTTAAATGTAAATTAGTATATAAATGTATATTTACATCATTTAATAAAACCTTTTGATCATTTTATTTTGTATAATTGTCAAAAATACTATATTCTTGCTACCACTTTTAATGTTTACCTTAGTCACTTTTACCATTATTTTTAAGAGGAAAAATCACATTTATAATCCTTAGATTAATTAATCTAAAATTTAGGGTTTAGAGTTGAGGGGTATGGTAGGCTTTAGAAATGTAAAATTTAAGATTTTAATTTATTTAAAAGTTTTTTGCCTTTTAAAAAATGGTATTCACAAAAATATATCTTTAGTGAAGGTAAAAAATAATAGTGATATCAATGATGTAAAAAATAATAGTGATATCAATGATGCAGTAAACATGAAAATTTCTCTTTATTTTTGTAGTAATCTAGACTTAAGGGTGTGATTGGTAAAGCATTAGCATAAGCATTATGCTCCTTATTATCCAATCAACATTTAATTAAAAAGCATTTAGGAAAGCATTTACAAAATGTTAATGCTCTCTAAATGCTTTTTACTCAATGCTCTCATTTGAAGCTTTTGGTAGAGCATTTGCGGGCAGAATAATAAAAAAATAGAAATAATTATATAGAATTAGTTTATTTTATTTATAATATAAAAATTTATGTTTATAATTAAAAAATAAAAAATTGTATTTTCAAAATAAAAATTGTGACTAAATATTTTTAAAAGAACAATATTTCACATTTAAAATATAATATATTTTATATAATTATACATATCATTCATTATTTTTAATAACAAAATATAGTGTAGTGTATATTTATATATATTATAAATATAAACATATCTATATTATTTAGAAATAAATAAATTATATATTATATATTAATTTTATGATAGTTTTGTATATGAATGATTTACTAATCTACCAATAAATAAATAATAACAATTTATCTATATAATTATTTTTATTTTATTAAATAATACCACAATAATTTTTTATATCCCTACACAAATTATATTTAAAAAATATCTTTTTAACTTTTTAAAAGAATAATATTTCACTTTTAAAATATAATATAGTTTATATCATTAAATAAGATTTATTATTTTAATAACAAATTTATATTAATATATTATATATATGTACTATTTTAAAATAAATATATTATATACTAACTTTTATATAATTTTAAAATTGTATTGTTAAAGCTCTACCAATCAATTTATTAAATATTTTAATGAGAGCATACAGCTGCTGCAGCATACTGCTTCTACAGCATAATGCTACTGCTTTATCAACAATTATACCAATCGAGGCCTTATGGTTTAGAGTTATGGGGTAAGGTTTTGGGGTTGAGATTTAAAATTAAAAAAAAAATAAAAAATATTAGTTTTGAAAAAATAAAAAAAAATCTAGTTTGATCTTTTTTTTGTTTTCAAAAATTATTTTTATGAGAGATTTTTCCTAAACAAAATTTAGAGCATATTACCCTTAAAATTTTTGTACCAAAGAGTATTTGAGCATTTCGTCCAACAATTAATCACCCGAAATATTACATCTTCCTGCTCTTCTCGTTCCTCCTCATCAATCGTCGCTATCGATCCGATCGTTCGTTTTAGTTATTGACAGCCTTGCTATTCGTCGAAGATGGCGTTTTTGCTAAACAACACTTCGATTGCATCTCACCTCCGATCTGCTTCCCAGGTTTTCCGATCGAATCTCCTTAACAGATATAGTTGGATTCGTTTGATCTATTACGACAAGATCTCGTTTTGATTCTCTTTGATCTTTTTTTTTTCGCAGAAGCCGGATGGTGCCTTTGCTCAATCCCGTCGTGCGTTCCATGTCGAGCTAGGAACTCGCGAGAAGGAAGTAAGAATCTTTTACATTAAGCTCTATTGTAGGGATCGAGTCGAACAGATTTTGATTCGTTTGAATTTTTGATTTGGGGTCTCCTTCTGTGAACTCATGGAAATTAAAAGCAGTGTAATTGTTTTAATCACGAATCGTGGCTCCTCTTTGCTGATAGTTTCTTTATGAGTTTCACATGGCAGCTCTTGGCTGAGAATGATGCTTTGAGGAGATTCAAGTCGCATAAGAAAGGAGTACGCCAATTGAAAAGGGTTGGAGATGTCCTCACTCTTGTCCTTCTTACTGGTACCTACTTACTGGAAATATATTTCTATCTGATCTTGATCCTCATTTCAATCACTGAAATTGCTGCAGATGGAGATATAAGTCATTATCCTTATCTGCTGTTTTATTATCACCAGTGTCATTTCTTTGATGGAAAGCCAACAACTTTCCAAATTTTCTGCACTTTATTAGTGTTTTGTGTTTGAGTTGAATAGCATTATTCATGTGTGCTTGTTTCCTTCAGGGTGCTGCTATGAGATCTATGCGAGGGCAACAATGCAAAAGGAAGATTAAGCTGCAGTAGTAAGCTAACGAGTATTTCTCTTAATGCTTCTTTGATCATCCTTCTTCCTTTTTACTAAATCTCAGAAGTTCATGTTGTTACTCGTGTTGGCTTTTGCTCAACAGTCTGAATAAACCAAAAGGATTTGGTGTTTTGTTTCCTTGTATTTGTTGTTTTTCGAGAAACCCAAATCGCAACATGATTTGAGAAACCCAATGGACCAGAAGGACTCGTTTGTCTCGCGCTCATAGTTTGTGTTCAAGATCCATCAAATCTTAATTAACCTCCATTATCCACTCTTCTTGTCAGTGTTTTAATGGAACTCAAAACCCTATATGACAAATCAAATTTAAGCTTGTTTAATATTATCCGTAATATAGTGGAATTAGTGTAAAAGTCGGCTCTTTGGTATATTATGGAACATCCAGAATCACATCACAAAGTTTAGTGAACTTATAACAAAAAAATCCATTTTTTATTTTCTCATATAACCGGATCAAAGGGAAATTAACTCAAAATGCTCCATGCCTCCTTAAAAATTATTGTCACTACCCATCTCTATTTTCATTACCTATTTTGTTTTTGTTTTTCCCAATTTAACATTTCCTTATATATGTTTAATTTTATTTTTAATTAAATAAAATAATCTCGCACCATAAATCTCCAACCATTCAACTTCACAGGCAACATTAACCAATTAAGTTTTGTCAACCGACTCTTTATCTTCTTTCCTAAAGTTTCGTGTGTTTTGTAATTCTTTATTGACAAAATTTGAAGCTCGAAAAGGAGATATTTCTTGTCCGTTTTTGATGACATTTTTAATATCATTAAAATAATTTTTTTATCATAGGTAATAAAAAAATGTAAGATCTGATGTACATTTCAAAAATTTCAAAACGTTATTTTATAATTGTATTTGTGGGTTTCATATTCGTTTTATGTTCGTTATTGATGAATTTTTTTTGTAGAATATCATTAAATGAAGTATATATCATGGGTATGTAAATAATGTAAGATTAGAGAGAAATTCAGAGAGATTGAAAACAAAATTAGGTTTAAACTTTATGGAACAAAAAAAAGAGTTTAGACTCTGTTTATGGGAAATTATGTGGGTCTGTAGAGTAGATTATTTTTTTAAAATGAAAATTTCTAGGTACTACTAAGGCAGCTGCATTACTATGGTCAAACAGTTTTACAAGTATTACTTGTATTACTATGGTCAAACAGTTTTACAAGTATTACTTGTATTACTATGTAGAAAAGTTCGACCGGTATTACTGGAGTTACTGGTGTTATTATGTTGTATAGTAGTAGTAAAATGAATTAGTATTAGTAATAGAAGGATGCACGATGTGATAATTAATTTGTATTTCATAATAATAATAATAATAACTCTAATGATAATGCTATTAGATTTCAGGGAAAATGCAAAATCCGCATTGCACAATCATTTGTTTTGATTATGGGGGATATTATATGAATGATGTAGCCGAAATAAAATGGATCTTAGGAGATGGTGAAAGGAGAAGATGAAAGTCACACGACTGTGTTGAAGAAATCAGTGGAGGAGGTCACTTATTCTGGTTTGGTTGAGCGTATTTGCAGAAAGATAAAGGTAGATGAATCTAAGATGAAAGTGAAGATTAATTACTTTCTAATGGTATTGTATTCGTACAAGCCATCATATATCTGGAATGATGAAGAAGTTTTTGGTTATCTACTGCAAGTAAATCATGAGAAGTGTAGAAGTATTCTACATGTGGAGTTCAACAATGAAGAAATGCAACTTTCTGAAGAGGATGATGAAACTGATGTCTATGTCGGTCTATCCGATAAAGATGCTATTGATATATAGGTTGGTGATGAAGATGGTATTGAGAATGATGCAACTGATAATGAAGGTACTGGTGGTGTGCTCACTTTTCACGAAGACATTGAGATGCATGATGGTGTCTGTCAGCCACGGGATGATGGTATCAATTTGGTTTTAGGTAGAGAATTTAGAACCAAAGAGTCGACAAAAGTTCATATTCAGACGGCTTCACATCAAAAATGTTTTGCGTCTGATATAATTAAGTCCAATACTAAGAGATTTTTGATTAAATGTAGAGGAGCCAAAGAAGGCTGCAAGTGGTTTGTGCGAGTTGCAAAGTTAAAGAATTCAGATCTTTAGACGGTTAGAAGTTACATCAAGCATCATGCATGTTATGTTGTTATTAGAAAAACACTGCATGATAGAGAAGCTACTGATATAGAGGCTACTGTTATAAAGGCTAGTGATGAAGATGATACTGAGAATGATGCAACTGATAATGAAGGTACTGGTGGTGTGCTAACTTTTAACGAAGATATTGAGATGCATGAGAATGTCACCGAAAGAAATGAACATGTGTTTGAAGATATAGAAGTAATACCACCAGTTGTCTACTAGCCACGGGATGATGGTATGAATTTGGTTTTAGGTCAAGAATTTAGAACCAAAGAAGTAGAAAAAAGTTCATATTCAGAATGCTTAACATTAGAAATTTTTTGAGTTTGATATAATTAAGAGGATACTAAGAGATTTGTGATTAAATCCTGAGGAGCCAAAGAAGGCTGGAAGTGTTTGTGTGAGTAGCAAAGTTAGATATTTCAAATCTTTGGACAATTAAAAGTTACATCAAGTAACATACATGTTCTGTTGCTACTACAAGAACATTGTCTCGTAGAAGGAAAGGCACACCACAAATCGTTACATATGTTTTGGCTCAAGATTATCATGGTACATTTGACACACCAATTCGCAGAGTTCTGATTGATTTAGTTCAACACAGGGTTGGTGGGGATGTATCAAACACTACGGCATGGAGAGGAAAAAGAAAAGCTGCTAATGAAATGCAGGAAGTTCAGACGAGAGTTTTACTTTATTATATTGTTTTATGCACATGCTGGAACAGACGAATATTGGCACAAGAACTCGTGTGGTAGTGAAAAAGAAAAAGTTTAAAAAACAAATGAATCATCTTCAATTTTTTGTGTGAAAAGTCTTTAGGTTTATAGGTTTATAGGTTTATAGGGTAAACGTGTGAAGGAGAAGAAATTATTCCTTTATTTCTTTATATATATTAGATGAAGTCTTAAGATATTAATGAATTTTATGTTATATTTGATAACAAACTGAATCTTATTGATTTTACCAGGATTTAAATCACATATTGATTTCCTAATTAATATGTGTATAATAAACTTGTGTGTTTTGATTTCTTTCCCATTTTTGTCAATTTCTAAACTTGATATTAGATGGGATATCCGATTCGATCTGTAAAAATAAACTTTATAAAATAAAAAAATCTAAGAACAATATAAAAATAATAATAATCTAAGTTTTATTTATTTTTAAATTCTATCTAAAATTATAAATTTAGTAAATAAAAATACTGTAAATTTATATAAAATAAAATATTTATATAAATTATATATATATATGCAGATAACAAATTAAATCAGATATCCGTTCATAAAATATTAGTATTGTGATTTACTTTGTTCAAGAGTGTGATATTTCCAAGGTTTGGGGTACCGAAAGTTGTTATATGTGATGAAGGCTCTCACTTCATCAACAAGCTCTTTGAGAGCCTTCTTAAGAAGAATGGTGTTAAGCACTAAGTAGCAACCCCATATCATCCCCAAACAAGTGGGCATGTTGAGATCTCACATAGAGAAATCAAGAGCATTTTGGAGAAGATTGTAAGAACTACAAGTAAAGATTGGTCTAGCAAGCATGATGATGCTCTTTGGACCTATAGGACAGCTTACAAGACTCCCCTAGACACTACACCATTCAACCTTGTCTATGAAAAGTATTGTCACTTACCGGTTGAGCTTGAGCAGAAGGCATTGTGGGCTGTTAAGTTGTTGAATTTTGATATCAAGAATGCTAAGGAGAAGAGGCTTCTTTAACTTAATGAACTTGATGAGATTAGACTTAATGCCTTTGAAAATTCAAGGATTTACAAGGAGAAGACAAAAGATTTTCATGACAAAAAGAACCTTAAGAGGGAGTTCAATGTAGGAGACCAAGTGTTTCTCTACAATTCTCGGTTAAAGCTGTTTCCCAGAAAACTCAAGTCAAGATGGTCTGGTCCTTTCAAGATCAAAGAGGTTAGACTTATGTAGAGAAATTGTGCTATGTAACAGAGAGGGTGGAGACTTTGTAGTAAATGGTCAGAGAGTTAAGCTCTACTTGGGGACTACAACAGAGGAGGAAGGAATCTCGGTTCCACTCTCCGATCCCGACATTGCTTAACCCAAAAGAAAGGAAGTAAAGCTAGAGAATTTAAACAAGCTCACTTAGGATGAAGTTCCATGTCTATCCATGTATATATGTCTTTGATTTTTTTAGGACTTCTTGATTTTTGTTTTGAGTCGTCTCATGTCAAGTCCATCGTGGGCGTGAGTTTGTGTAGCGGGGAAATTCAGTCGACCATGAGCTAGCGCGAGTTCATGTCACGGGGACGGTCACCCGGGTTGTCATGGAGAGGGTGCATAGAGTGGGTGGAAGCGGCCGCGTGTGGTTCAAGCAATATAGAGTGGGTCTTTGCCACGGGTGGTGGCAGCCGCTCGCGGGTCGTACACAGGCGCAGGTCTCTAGCGCATGTTGAGGTACCTACTCGCGACTCATACCCTCCAGCGCGTGTCTCTGGCGCGGGTAGGGGTACCCGCTCACTATTACAACTCTTCAGAATGGGACCTTGGTGCTGGTGGAGGCGGCCGGTCACGTTTCCAATACCCCAACACGCGTTCCCTGCGCTGGTAGAAGAAACAGCTCATGGGTAGTCAGTTCCCGGAGCGGGTGATTGCCATGGGTGTGGTAACCCCCTCCGACTCCTTTCCAATAACTGGACCCCACCTGTTTTCCCTAAAAACCTACCCCGAGACCTCTCTCTCTCTCATTTCCTAGCCTATTTCTTCCCCAAAAGCAAGACAAAACTCAAAAACCTAATTCCACAACCACAATCACTCAATCACTCAAATCTTCACCAAATCATCTCCTTACTCCTCCCAAATATGTAGCTTTCATTCTCTTAGTCTATCTCCTAGTTACAATCCAATTCCAAGCAAGGTATGAAGTTTTTAATTTCAAAATTCTTAGGTTCAAGAACCCTAGAAAATTGAAACCTGATTTCTCTCCTTTTACTTGCTTGATTCTTGTGGATTAGACTATAAAAAGCTTCTAGATCATGTAGGGATGTTGAGATTGTGATTGAGTTAAGTTGAATTTGAATTTTTAGAATTAGGGTTCTTGAGAACTAGGATTTTCGAAATTGAGGGTTTGACTTGATCTATTGATAAGTGTTTGAACTTGCATGCAAAAACTTTTAATTATACAGCACTTCCCTCATATGCAACTTCAAGTTTCAATCTTTTTGAGTACTTCTTTTTGATCAGTTGCTAATGTTCTACCCAATTTTGGATATTAAAAGGTACCAATGGGATATAAGAACAAAGAGAAAGCAGCGGCTGAAAAGAAAGAGGCTGAGAGAAGAGAGTCTGCCCCAAGGAGGAAACCTCTACATTCTTAGCCAGAACAACCATAGCCAGAGGGAACCTCCAGACAACAGACTCTAGCTGATAAAAAAAGCAAAGGAAAGGAGAAGAGAATGGGAAAAAGTGTAGCTTCTTCAGCTACAAATCAAGGTGGTAATGGTAGTGAAGAAGAACCAGCTCCACCAAAGAAAGCAAAGAAGTCCACCTCCAAAGGAAGAGAAGTTTCTGTTGAGAGGGACAACAGTAAAGAGCCAATAGTTTCTGAGCTTTACAAGCCTTGATATTAGCATCAATCCTCAGTGGGAGGTCTCAAGGAAGCATTGTCTACACATATCTCTTGTGCGGTAAATCAGTGGAGCTGCTTCTCCTCAACGTCTAACTCACGAGCTTAGATAATGGGGGAAAAATAAGTTTTGATATCGATCAAGAAGAGTTTCTTGCCCCCCATGGCCCCCTGGATCCTATCACTGAGCCGAATATAAAAAGAGCATGGGTGAGAGCTGGTACTCATCAAGAAGCCACACCTCCTCAAATATATGAAGGCCTGACTTACTCCCAAGTTAAACTAGGTGCTAACTTGGTTTGACTTATCGTGTGTCAGATCGGTGTTAGGTGCAAACGATTAGGCTTATCATGTACCCACTTGAGCATTTATGAGGATACTTGTTATTTTTGTGTTTCTCAAGTGTATGCGAGAAGGGAGAAACATTCTATTCAAAAAGGCATGCTTAAGCTCATGAAGGGCACAATAAGTGATCTCAAAAGATGGTTCTCATGGCGACTGCATCGTTTCACCAAGGCACCTATGAGAAATTGTGCAAAACAGACCGGTTATTGCCTTGCCAGAGCGGTGATGTGAAAATCTGATGAGCTCTAAGCCAAAGCTAAATGTAAGGTTTGTAACTGTACGGAGATGAGGAGCTTGGAAAGCATGAGAGTTCGTAACTCATAAATAAGAAAAATTATATAGGCAGAGCTAAGGAGCTCGTTAATAGACAAAGTTGATGAGCTCGTATATAAAGCTAAGGAGCTCGTTTATAGATAGAGTTAAGGAGCTCAATTTGTAACAATTTTTATTCATTTATTTATTAATAGATGTTCATGAAGCAGGTTGCTTATGTACCCAGAGAGGGATCAAGTCTTGGCGTAGTTTACTTTATTACAAAATATGAGATTCGTGGAACCGTGTTTTTGCGTTTTTGTTCCTTTTTCTCCGCCAATCTTCCTACTATTACTTACTTATTTTTGCCTTTTCTTTCTGGGTGGTTAGATCTCTTGTACGACGTTCGTGGATATAACATAATCTTGTCGACTTTTGACATCTTGGATCATTGTTACTCCACCTAGTGTTGGGAACTTGATATATTGATGATAAGTTGATGGGACATCTCGCACTATGTGGATCCAAGGTGTTCCAGGGATGATATTATACATATCAAGGGATTCAATGATCATTGGTTGCTTGGATGGTTTGATTTGGAGGTCTGTCATTTCCATTTGATCCAAAGTGTATTTGAAATAACATTCATCGAGCTTCCGTTTACGTTTAAAGAACTAGCTATTTCGCAATCTGCTAGCATTATCCCTATGACCAGTGTATTGTTGTGTACCCAATCTAGGTTCTCCATTTCTTATTCTGTAAACTCTATGACAATGTCATCCTCTATCATCTCCCTAGCACAGGTGGATACAGAGTTTTCCCTCCTGCCATATCATTTTATTGCCCCTACTGAATTTTGACATAAAGGGTTTCCTCCATTAATATATTGATTCCTATCCTTGAAGTCGGTAGGCATGGTGCATCTGTTCAATTGACTTTACGGTCTCTATTGGGTATGCTTGTGCTGTCATCTTTCTTGGCCATTGATTCCTTGAATTGTGATAATCCTTCTTCGTGAAACATGGAGTAGAATAATTTCGAACCATAACACTCATGAGTGGTATGTCTTTTTGATTGTGAAAATCGCATAAATTTTTATAGTGTCCTTTTCCCCCATCTCATTTAGCTCACGTGTTGGACCTTGATCTGTTTGATCGTGCTTTTGAATTTTTCCTTCTCTGATTCTCCATTGGTTTTGCTTTCTTCGCGACCTTACAGCCCCGATCTCTCTAATTCATGTCTCTTATAGATCCTCCTCGTCCTATTCATCGTTTGTCGCTTTATTCATGTGCCTTTTCTTTGGATTTAGTTGCTGGTCCATGTACCTCAAAGCTCGGCGGATAGCATCTTCCAGGGTGGAAGTTTTGTTAAGTAAAATTTCTTTGTGGAAGCGCGATTCATACCATAGGGAATTTTGCAGCGCGGGCGGATATGCCTGCACCATCATTTACAATGATGTAAGAGAGAATGGTTTTGAACCTTCCGATGAATGAGTTAAGTGGCTCTTCTCCCTTATGGGACATTGTCCATAGATCGGTGTCAGAATCTCCTTTACCTATGAACATGAAGAAGTGCTTTGTAAACATTGTTTACAGTTAGATGAAATTGTTGATAGTATTGGCCTACAATCGAGAAAACCAGTTGAGAACTTCTCCTGCAAATTCTCATCAAAGAGTTTGCAGTAATCGGCTTCTCTTTCCCCATCATTGAAACGGAGTTCGCCCCATTGCGATGCAAAATGCAGGCATGTGAACTCGGGGGTATATTTATGGTTGTGCTGTCCAAATGGTGGCTTGAGTCCATGTTAAATCTCGTTTTAGATATCTGATCTTTCCTTCTATGATAACTTCTTCGTCATTTGGGATCAATCCATGGTGGTTAGTCGTCCTGTTGACTCTTGTTGAGGTTGTACGTCCTCCTAGGGCGGCATTTCGTGGAGTATGTGACGAAAGGCCAATAGATTTTGATCCAAGCTTGCTGCTCCACCTGGGTCCACTGATCTACCACAAATGTTGAAGGGCATGCTGTCATATTGTATCCTGCTAAACTACACGTTGAAGCAAATCAGAAAGAATATGTCATAAATTTCAGGTACCTGGATTAGTAGGGCCTTAATATCGACAGGTGGTTCCTAAAGCGGCTCAGTTGTTGGTAGAATGCCGAACTGCTGCGCTTCAGGCTGCTCAACAACCTGGATTTCCATTTGAATCGAGCTGTAGGACCTGGTTAAATGCTGTACTGTCTAGGTTAAGCTGCTGCAATCCGCCATGAGGAATATTGACGTTCACGTCATTTTTTAAGCACCAGATGTGTCCTATCCAGTCATTGTTTTAATAAACCTCAATAAGAATAAGGACACGGACAAGGCTAAAAATGGCTGAAGAAAATGGTCAATGTATGGCCAGGAAAATGATTGAAATATGGCCGAATAATGTTTTTTGATCCAAGACGATTTTGATAAGCGTCTTAAGTTCTAATGGCTAAAATAAAAATGGATAAAGCAGAATTTATTTGGCACAAGGATATAGTACAAAAATTTGAGTGGCCAGATCAATGTTCAAAGCCTCGAAAATTCATGAAGCACCGGAAAGACGGAAATAGAAATAGAAATGTATGATGATGAGAAGTCAAAGAACAAAGGACAATTGAATTAGAAAAAGTATTTGTGGTTGGATAAAAAGTTGAATCGGTTAGAGTATCAGTTGCATTGGTTGTGAAACTTCTTCTTTGATAGTAAAGATTACAGAACGCCATAAAACAAAGACTGCAAGTGATGTCGAGAAAATAACCGGATAGCCCGGGATGAAAATCCAAGTAGATTGAGAGGAATTATAAGTTTAGTTTTGAAAGAAGTAATGATACGGAAAGATTCATCGTGAAAATTAGCGGGTCGGAAATGCTTGCTGTTTGGCTTCGATATTTCTTGAAATCTCATAAAAACTAATTTAAATTATTAAAGTAGGAATGACCTTATTATTATTTTAGAATGCTTTAGTCTGGGAAAGCCAGGTTCTTGCCAACGAGAAAAGTTTCTGTCGATACGAATCATACAATGACACATTTGGAAATGATTGCAGCTCGTTCGGATCGTATACGATGTGTTGGGTGAGTCTGAAAGCTGTTGAATGATGCATCTGCATAATTGTCTCGTCCACGCAAGTGGATAAGTCTCCCCATGACTGGACCACCCCAAGCTTCTGCTGGTTAATTGTTATTGGTTAGTTTGGTGGCTACCCAAAAATCAGGTTTTAATTGGACATATTTGTGGATGCACGTCAATCTCTCTCCAATTGGTTAGATTGGGCAGCCATGACAGCTCTTGCTTACTTACCCACGACCTAACCCCCCCTAGCCATCCCCCTCACCTATAAATAGCCCCAAACACCTTAGTTTATTTGCACACCCACCCCGACAATATGCATCCTGAGAGCATATGAGCCTTACTATAAACATTATAGTCTTTAGCTTCTGTCTTAATTTAATTTTTAATTCTTTATTTAAATTTAGATCCTGCTTCCAAATTATCGAACATAAGTAATCCATTTGTTCTAGGATTAATTCGATAGAAGTTGTGCGTTGTGCCGACCGCGAGATAGAGGTGATAGAGTTCGATAAGGATATCGTGCAAAGGCCAAACCACTCAATCTCCCAGGTGAGCCTCGGTTAAGGGTTGTATTGTTGAGTGTGCGGTTAGTGCCTGAAAAACAAGAATTAATTGATTCATTTCTAGGTTGTGCGTTTAGTAATATGATGATCATAATTGATGCTTGTGAAAGATATTGGGTTATATCGTGGGGGTATAACCTATATATAATGTGTTATTGAGTTATATCGTTCGGTCCTTGGTCCAAAGGGGATAATATGGTTTCTATGAATGTATAAATGAGTTATATCTTTCAGGAATACCGTTTATATGCAGTTAATGTAACGGGATTACCGGGTAGTGACTTGAATGTGAATGGAAGGGTTCACCGGGTATGGAACCTTATAGCCATAGGTTCTCCTTAAAGAGGAATCCATGAGGCTCCGACATTCGAGGAGGAGTGTCGAGATAGTCACTAGTGTCCTCTTCTTGGTGATCTGGATGGGACTTGTTCTCTGGCCAGACACCAAGCGTTGTACGGATTGATCACCTGGATGCGTGCTACACGACAAGTGTTAGAGTGGTTATTGATTGTGGCCTTTAAGTATTTGTGTCTTTGGTTGTGAATCATGGATGGGAATCACTAATGACAAGGGGCAAGCCTCGATGACCAATGATGATCTAACCACCTATGAAGGGTGGATGTGTGGCTTACTTGATTGCTTAATTTGTGCACTGATATTACATGAAATATTTTATCTTGTTGCTTGATGATTCATGCATATTTGGAATGATTTAATTGATAGGAAACTCTAATTCACTGAACAAATTAGTTGTTCATTAGACACTTTGTTTTGCAGGTAACATAGGGGTATCTCGAGTTGCGAATGAGCAGTACTGCTGGAGTAGTGTTTTAGTCTTTTTCAAATGAGTATGTATTATAATATGTAATAAGTTTGGAAGTGGTGCACGTTATATATGTTTGATGTTGTTTGAACCAAAATAATATATGAATAATAAAGGTTTGTGAAAATTGTTAGAATCCATATGATATTAGTCCTAGTCCGACACGAACCAACTAACGGCTTCAAACTCAGATTACAAAGCCTTAACTTAAAACCGCTAAGAAACCCGTTCTTGGACATTTGACCTTGGGATCTCAGATTTGATCTAGGAACCTCATGTCAAATGTTTGTGCACAGGTAGTAGCAGCTTTGATATGGTTAAAGTTCTTTAGTTCACTATGCATGTTCTTGTATGATTGTTGCACGACAAAGTAATCAACTTTAAATTAATCCAGATTGGGGTGGTACAATTATGTCATGTGTTTCACATCAGATTACTTAGAGTTTTTTTTTATGCAGAATCGCCCCTGCAAGGTTCTCGAACCGTGTATTGAGTGAGGTAAAATCCGCCTCCAGCAACAAGGTTGCTCATAATCACCATACTTTTTTTATCTACATGAATTCTTAATCAAAGATGATTCATGTATCAGCTACATCAACTCAGATAGGATACGATCCTCGTTGTCAAAACATGCAGCTTTCCCATTTGTGTTTCGCAGATGACATCATGGTCTTTGCTGATGGAACAAAGAGTTCAATAGAAGGTATCCTAGCGATTTTGTGGAATTTGGTAAAATGTATTGTCTCATAATTCGCTTGGAGAAGTCAACATTATACATGGCATGTCTATCTCTTCTGAAACAAAAATACATCCTAAACCCCTTTACATTTGCAACATGGAAACTTTTGGTATGATACTTGGGACTCCTGTTGATGACAAACAATATGTTAATCTCTGATTTTCTGCCTCTGATAGAGAAGACTAGACCGTGTATTACCACTTGTACATGGAGGTTCCTCTCATATGATGAGAGATTGCAGCTGTTTAAATTAGTAATCACAATCTTATAAACTTATGGATAGCTGCATTTCGTCTTCCAAGTGTGCCTAACAAAGATTGAAAGAATATGCTCAGCTATTTTTTTGTTGGATCTTGATTTAAACATCAAAAAGGCTAAGAGAGCTTGACATGAAATATGCAAACTAAAACAGAAACGTGGACGAGGAATGAGACCTTTAAGAGAAGTGAATTACGCATGTTACTTGAAACTAATATGGCGAATCCTCTGATCCAAGATATCGTTATCGATGAATTGGATTAAGTCTACCTCATCAGAAAATGATATCTATGGACAATGAAAGAAATCACAAAACAGACTCTTGGATGTGGGGAAAGATGCTAAAGGATCGTCAGTTGCGAAGCAGTTTTATCGATAGGAAGTAAAAAATGGAAGGAGTACTTCATTCTGGCACGAATCCTGGTATTCTTTGGGCTGTCTTACTAGTCTTCTTGGAGATAGAGGTTTCACTGATATTGGGATCTCAGCGAATGCAACTGTGGATGCAGTTGTAACCCTCAGGAAAAGGAATCACAGAGTGCCATTATTGAACATACTCGAAACAGACATCAAAAAGTGCAGAGCTAACTTTGTGTAGGAGGAAGATATTTCATTATGGAAACATGGAGATAAGTGCAACATGGAATTCAATCTGCGAAAAGCTCCAGGTTAGGAATTGGTTCAAAGCCATGTGGTTCCCATATGCAACAGTGAAATTCTCTTTTCTCTTATGATTTGCTATACATGAGAGAATTTCTACAGGAAACTGTACGAAGCAGTGGAACAAAAACGTCGATTCTTCATCTATTTTCTGCAAAGCATCTTTGGAATCAACTGCACATATATTAAGTGCCAATATGCTGCACAGATTTGGGAGGCATTGACAAAAGGATTTCTCAGCCATAATAAGTATTCGACAAATTGTCAAAATTTTCTTACCCTTATCATTGACTCCACGCAAAGTAAGTTGATGCTCTTCACTCTAAGATGCATCTATCAAGCAGTGGTCCACAATATTTGGAGAGAAAAACCAAAGAAAGTGCGGAGAATTGGCTTCCCCAGCCACAAGATTGATCAAGCTAATCGATAAAACTGTGAGGAACAAATTCAGAACCATAAAGAAGAAAGGAGACAAGGATTTGAGGGAAGCCTAACCTTCTGGTTTTCCACAAAACCACAGATTTAGAACATGGATTACAAACTCAATGGCGAAGGCTTAAAATGGCGAAGGCTTACAAACTTGCTTACAAACTCAATGGCGAAGGCTTAAAATGATTTCTTCTTTGCTTTAGAAGTTTTCTTTATTGCACGATTTGTTTTTCTTTTTATCGAATATTATATGTTCTATTTTTAGTAAATTACTTAAATTTCAAGGAAAAAAACCATCGTAATGTAGAAATACAAATCAAGCTCCATGATTTTAATAATCATCGAGAGATTGTCAAGATAAGATATTCCAATTTGGACTTCTGTTTCGTCCCTTCCAAAATATCCTACAATTTTTTCACCATTTGGCATTATTTGACTCTTTCTTTTAACACCGAATAACACAATTACGTCATCATATAATCTCTAATTCTATTAGAGATAATGATTAACTAATTATAACTTATACAATATTGATAAGCAATTCCTCGGATAATGATTTCACAATGAAGTTTTTCTCGAAATACTTGAATGATGGACGGATTTTTTGCAGGTATGATATCTTCGATGAACATGCTCTCCCTTCACAAAATAGACACAATGAAAAGTTCTACATGCAGTACTCTCAAAAAATTTGATAAGCTTTGCATCCTTTAGTCTGCAAGAAATTGCATTATCTAGAATTCGCACTCAATATTTGAGTGTAGAAACATTTAACTTTGACCATTAGACCACCGCGCTTCCACTTATTTGATTTTTCTTCAAGGAAAATAATATAAAAACTTTGTCACTTTTGTTGTAAAACAAGAGATAAAGAGAGATATAAATCGTTTGTTATATATTATTCATAAGCATGAGGGGTTCCTCTATATAGGAAATACAACCGACCAAGAAAAGGAAATATAACAAAATCATAGGAAAAAGGAAAATATCTAAAACCAACAACCAATAGGTTTTCCTATTCGGCCAACCCTAAACCTATTTGGTTTAGGTTTAGTAAACCTCTATAGCATAGGAATGTTTGGGCCGGTAATAGACGGGGCGACCATGGGTTCATCGACCATGGTCCACATAGAGGTTATGACAATCCACATTGGTTCATAACACTCCTCCTTGGATATCATAACCGTGTAATACACCTTAGGTGTTGCCTCATTAAAACTTTTGGCTAGGAAAAACCCAATGGGATAATACCATGGATAAGAAAAAAGAGTACAACGCGTATTACTCCCCATATTTTGTACCTCACTGAAGATCTTTCAATCTTCTCATTCCAATCTGATGTATAAGCTTCTTCAAGGTCGAGGTTGGCAGTGATTTGGTGAAGAGGTCGAGTGAATTGTCACTGGATCATACTTGAACCACTTGGACCTCTCCAGCTTTCTACAACTCGTGTGTGAAGAAGAACTTAGGCAATATGTGTTTCGTCCTACCTCCTTTGATGTATCCATCTTTGAGCTGAGCTATGCATACTGCATTGTCTTCATACATGATGGTTGGTTCTTCTTTTCCATCGACCATCCCACAATCTGACTGGATGTGTTGGGTCATGGATCTCAACCAAACAAATTCTCTACTTGCTTCATGAATAGCTAAGATCTCGGCACGGTTGGATGATGTAGCTGCTATGGTCTGCTTCATGGATCTCCAACTTATGGCTGTTACACCAATTGTAAACACATGACCTGTCTGAGATCGTGCATGGTGTGGATCTGATAAGTAACATGCATCAGCAAAACCAACTAAACCTTCTTGTGATTGGTTAGTATAAAATAATCCAAGATCTTTCATTCATTGTAGGTAACAAAGTAAATGTTTAATCTCATTCCAGTCCCTTTGTTTCGGACATGAACTGCATCTCGACAATAAGTTCACTGTAAAACATATATCTGGTCGAGTGTGGCTAGCAAGATATATCAAGGCTCCTATGGCACTTAGTTATGGCATTTTTGGACCGAGTATTTATTCATTGTCCTTTTTGGAACATATGGGTCAGTGTCCGGTCTAAGGGACCGTACGACCATGGGCGATGACAATGGGTGATATTGGTCCGTGTTAAATCGTTTGAGTACCTTTTCTGTATATGGCATTTGATGCACAAGGATTCCATTGTTTATGTACTCAAGCTGTAATCCCAAACAAAATTTGGTTTTACCTAGGTCTTTCATTTCGAATTATTTCTTGAGATATTCTACTGTTTGGAAAATCTCTCCAGAGGTTCCTATGATATTCAAATCATCAACATAAGCTGCTATGATCACAAATCCTTTGCTTTTGAACTTCTTTATGAATATGCATGGACTTATCGAATAATTCTTATATCCTTCTTTCACTAAGTATTCACTAAGTCTATTATACCACATTCGGCCACTTTGTTTTAATCCACAAAGAGATTTGTTCAGTTTAATGCAATGTTGTTCTCGAGAACTTTTCTTATATTTGAGCTCAATACCTTCTGGAACTCTCATGTATATATCATTATCCAGTGGACCGTATAAGTATGTTGTTACTACATCCATCACGTGTAAATCCAATTTCTCTCTTATGGCCAGACTTATCAAAAATCGAAATGTAGTAGCATCCACAACATGGGAATATGTTTCCTCATAATCTATTCTTGGTCTCTGTGAGAATCCTTATGCAACGAGCCTTGCCTTATATCTCACGATTTCACCATGTTCATTTCTCTTCCTCACAAAGACCCACTTATATCCAATTGGTTTAACATCATATGGTGTCCTTATAATCGGACCAAACATATTTCTCTTCTTTAAAGAGTTTAACTCCACGTTTATAGCTTCTTTCCACTTAAGCCAATCTGATCTACGAGTGCACTCTAATATAGACGTGGGTTCATGATCCTCATTCAAATCCACAATTTTAAGTGCTACTTTATATGCAAATATATCATCTATGTCGACATCTTTTTTGTTCCATTTTGTTCCAGACATAAGATAATTGATTGAGATCTCATTGTTATCAATATCCTCAGTACCTGGAAGTTTGGTGTCCCAAACATCCTTATTTGGCACATTCGAATTAACCTGGTCTGGTATTGGTTCGGCCATCGTCGGTTCGACCATGGACTGTCCGACTGTGGTTGGTCCAACCACCTTTGGTTCGACTATGGTTGGGTCGACCATGTCAATTGCCTCAGATTTCTTTACTGCACCTTTCTTAACTTTCCGAGGAACCTTATCTTTGGAACCTATTGGGCTACCACGTTTTAGACGTGTGTTAGACTCCGTAACAACTTGATTTTTTCTCTCTTGAACATCAATTCTTATAGGTGCATTACAAGCTGGTATATGTGACTTAGTCACTTTCTTTGGGTCAGCAAATGAGTCTGACAACTGATTAGCTAGCTTTTGCAAATGTATAATCTTTTGGACTTCTATATCACATTCTTTAGTTTGAGGATTTTCCGAAGACACTGATTGTCGATTCCATTCGATCTCTTTTACCAGCTTATTATCTCCCTCTAATGTTGGATAGTTTGACGCATCAAAATGAGAGTCTGCTAACCTGGTCTTAAATAAATCACCCGTGGTTGGCTCAAGGTATTTGATTATGGTGGGAGAATCATATCCAACATATATTTCCATCCTCCTTTGAGGTCCCATCTTAGTTCTCTGTGGTGGAGCAATTGGTACATATATTTCACATCCAAATGTTTTTAGATGGGACACGTCTGGCTCATGACCCGTAATCAATTAGGATGGTGAATATCTATGCTCACTAGATGACCTGATGCGAATTAACTTAGCAGCAGGGAAAACTGCATGTCCCCAAGCAGATACTGGGAGTTACGACCTCATGAGTAATGGTCGAGCAATCAATTGAATTCTTTTAGTGAATGATTTGGCCAAGTCGTTTTGAGTATGGACATGTGCCACATTATGTTCCACATTTACCCCATGGACATACAATAATCATTAAAAACTTGGGAAGTGAATTCACCAACATTATCTAGGCGTATAGTCTTTAAATGAAAGTCTGAAAAGTGAGCTCTTAATCTCATAATCTGTGCAAGTAATTTTGCAAATGCCAAATTTCGTGTGGACAATAAGCATACATGCGATTATCTGGTCGATGCATCTATAAGGACCATGAAATATCGAAATGTCCAACAAGGTGGGTGTATTGGTCCACATATATCTCCTTGTATCCTTTCCAAAAAGTTTATCATTTATTTAGTCACTTTGATTGGTGATAGCCTAACAATGAGATTCCCTTGTGAACATGCTACACACGTGAGATTCTTTGGGATAACTCTTCTTTCTTTCAAGATGTGCGCTTTAGTATTCATTATAATTTTTCGCATCATGTTTGAACCAGGATGGCCAAGCCTGTCATGCCATAAAGTGAAATCATCAGTGAACCTTTTGTTCACTGTGGCATTAGCCTCTATCATACTGGTCGTGGCATAGTACAGACCAGTAGAGAATGCATGTATAGTTTCGACCACTTTCTTATGGCCTTGGGCGTGATCTACAATCTGAAGGATTCTTTGTTTCCTTCGCCCATTCTTTCAATATGGTATCCATTAAATCTTATATCTTTGAAACTTAATAGGCTCCTTTTAGAGTTGGGTGAGTATAGAGCATCTGCTATCTCTAAATGTGTGCCTTTAGGCAATAAGATACTTGCCTGGCCATGGCCCTCAATAAGGCTGGCTATACCCGCAATGGTACTTATATTGGAAATTTGTAGGGTCAAGTCTATAAAATATCTTTTATCTTTGAGAATTGTTTGGCTTGACCCATTATCCACAATCAGTATGCTCGTACCATCTTTCATTCTATCAAAATAAGAAATCATGCATCTTATTATAAATTCAAAGCAAAAACAATCAAGTAATATTGCAAAGAAACATAAAGTCAAAAGACACAAAACAAATTGAAAAACACAACAAGGTTTGATGTTGAAATCAACTGGACTCTTTAATACAATCAGAAGTTTCATATTCCATAAGATTATCTTGATCATGATCGAAATCACCATTGTCATCTTGGACCAAATGGGCTTCTGGATTCTTCCCTTTGATACTCTCTTGGTAGAGGTCAACAAGGTGTCTAGGAGTTCAACAATTCTTTGCCCAATGATTTCCCATACCACATCTATGACAAGAAGATTTGGTCGAGTGTGGTGGCTTAAAGGATGTACCACGGCCACCTCGTCCTCAAACATGGCCGAAACAGGGACCATGACCTTGGTTATTGTGGTTCCCTCTGGCACGGTTTGAGTTATAGCCTCGGCCATAAGAATTGTGGTAACCTCGACCACGACCATTCCATCCACCACGGCTGTGGCCGTGTGGTCTGTTCTGGACATGGTTGCTTTCTTTAGTTTCTTTATTCTCTTTCGTGGTCTTGCTGGCTTCTGGTAATGGGGTTGATCTAGAAGGTCTCATTTCACTGTTTCTCATCAACAGTTCATTGTTTTGTTCGGCCAGTAATAGGCACGAGTTCAGATCAGCATACGTTTTAAAGCCCTTTTCTCTATATTGATGTTGTAACAACACATAGCTTGTGTGGAAGGTGGAAAATGTCTTTTCCAACATGTCATTATCCGTTATAACCTTACCACACAGTTTCAGTAGAAAAATTATCTTAAATAGGACTGAGTTATATTCATCCACAGACTTATAGTCCTGGATCCTCAGGTTCCTCCAATCAAATAAGGCATTTGGTAATAGCACCGTTCTTTGGTGATGATATCTCATCTTTAATTCATTCCAAAGATCTAGAGGATTCTCAATGGTTAGATACTGATCTTTGAGACTCTCAGCAAGGTGATGGTGAATAATCAATATTGCCATGTATCTATCTTTCTCACTAGCACTGTTGCCTTCTGTGATACATTCACAATGTCCTTTTGACTTTAGGATAATCTTAGTATCCAATGCCCATTGTAGGTAATTATCTCCAGAGAGATTTAGGGCTTCATAGTCTAGATTGTTGAGTTTCGACATCTGAAATCATATACCAATTAATTTAGGCTTCTAAACCAATCGATCAAAAGCAATCAAGTTTATCGACCATTCGACCAGGTCTAATTCAAGCAAGCCACACGGCTATATGGAATGATGCAACAATCCTATCAGTTGTGATCTATATGGTCAAGTAACCTTAGTAAAGCAATCTATCAAACTGTGTAATGGATCACATTCTTAATATATATGGTCGGATCCTAAAACAAGATGGTCGGATTAACTCTTAAGGTCATTTGATCTAGGTTCAACCAAATTAGGGTTTCAATTTCAACCAAGTTAGGTTATATCAATCAATCTAACACCCTAACTTACAAACAGGAACAATCAATGATTAGGGTTTTAGGATTTAGGGATTTTCCTAGTCAGATTAGGGTTAAGGTTTAGCATTAGGGTTAATTCCCTAATCAACCTAGCAATCGTCTAGGGTTAAGACATGAATTGAAAAACAATCAATATAATCAACCTAACAATTGGTTTAAGAACCTCAAGACAATCAAATCAAACAATCAAGGATCAAGCATATACTTTAGAGTTTCAATTGATTTAGGCTTTTAGGGTTTATGCCTAACGATTAGGTTTTAGGTTAAGGTCATTATAGAAACAATAGTAAATTGGTCAAGAAAAATAAGCAAGTAACCTCTATTCTCAAAATAATCAATCAAAACAATCAAAGTCTTTTAGGGTTTTAATTTGTACATTAGTTTTTTCGATTAGAGTTTTGATCAAACAATCAACCATGTATAGGAAACAATCTATCCAGCAACTTAGCAATCTTTCTAATTTCTTATAATAGGTTTTAGGTCTTAGTTTGATCATAGATTCATTCTATTAGCGTTTTGAGAAAATTAGGATTCATCGAGTTTAAGTTTCTTCTATCGGGTTGGATGGTCCATCGATTGATCGATTGCACAGACAAGGAGGTGATCGAACTGATTCACGGACTAGTATTGATTCACAGATGATCTGAGCTTGTTCTTCGTGGATTAGGATCGTCTAGAAGGCTTGATTGTATGGAGGTTTGAAAACGGATCAAAAGTATGAAAAAGGATGATGGTTTTTGATCGATGGTGATCTAGGGTTTATGATGAAACTTTAGCTTAGGGTTTATGAAGCAAACTCGTGCTGATAACATGTTGTAAAACTAGAGAGAAAGAGAGAGATGTAAATCGTGTGTGTTGTATATTATTCATAAGCATAAGGGGTTCATTTTTATAGGAAATTCAACCGACCAAGAAAGGAAAATATATCAAATCCTAGGAAAAAGGAAAATCTCAAAACCAACAAGCAATAGGTTTTCCTATTCGGTCAACCCTAAACCTATTTGGTTTAGATTTAATTAACCTCTATCACATAGGTTTATGTTTAGGCCGGTAATGGATGGGTCGACCATAGGTCCATCGACCATGGTCCCCATATAGGTTATGACAATCCACATTGGTTCATAAAAACTTTGATTTTTTTCCTCAAAAATCTTTACTACACATGATTTTTCTTATTTGGATTTGCCAAATTTGAATATTATGACATTTTGAGAACAGAATAAGCAAATAAACAGACATGCAAAATCCCATAGATATGCAAAGATCTCTCATAATCTCTTGTTTCCCTCTCACTCTTCCTTATAAATCCCTATTGCTTCATTTTCCTTTTGCAAAATCAAATCTCTCACTGTCTTCTCAAATCATAAGCAGTCTCTCTCTCTCTCTCTCTCTCTCTCTCTCTCTCTCTCTCTCTCTCTCTCTCTCTGTCTCTAGATCTCTCTAGTTTAAAGATCTTTGATTGATATGGTGGAGGTTATGCGTCCGGAGAAGTTGATAGCGCGAGAATCACCTGAGCTTCTTCACGTTCTCGCCGTAGACGATAGCATCGTTGATCAAAAATTCATCGAGAGGTTGCTGAGAGTCTCATCTTGTAAAGGTAAAAGCAAAGAAGTTTCAGTTCATCGTTTTACTTTTCTGGATTTTCGTAATCTGACAGTTTTTTTTTTATAAATATTTGGGA
>CAJHQP010000349.1:0-207692 GCA_905132765.1 Moricandia arvensis
TAGAAACGGAAACTCCTTGGAACTTTGCTCAACACAGTTGATTCCTAAGTAAGTTGATTCTTCCTCTTTGTTGAGCTGGATTCGGATTGCTTCTGTCCATTTGGAGTGTACACACGTCCTGCTCATGTACATGTGGTTATGTACTCTTAGCTTAGACGTCTTTTGATCAGGAGGTCGTGTGAAGAAACTTCCATAGTATTCTTTGAGTAATGGATCGTCCATGACCTTTCCAAAGTATTGCAGGTCCTTGGCTGATACATGTAACTCCAACATGCTTTGTTCTTTCTTACCTTTGTTGCTGGTTTGCATCACATCATCCTCTCTCCATTCAAAAGAATTTGACCACAAATCCTGTTCTTCAAGAATGAATGATTTGTGTGACTTCAGCTGCAAGGTTCTTCTTTTTGGACCAGGATGTTGTTTAGATCTTTAAACCCACATGTGATTCCTCCTGGTTCAAATACGAAGTTCTGAAACACTACAAGAAATTTCAGTATTAATAGCACCTGAAAAACGCTACTATAGATTTTTTGTAGCGTTTCGAAGAACGCCGTGACAGCCGCAACTATGGTAGACCCCCCTTGTATCATAGCGTATTTCGCGTGCTACAAAAATTTAAAGATATTATAGCATTTATTCTTCGCTATATTAAAACCTTTTAATAACATCATAACTTTGTTACTATATGATTTTCTACGACGTTTTTCATGTGTCATAACATAATTTTTAAAGATATAGTTATAACCCTATAATTAATAATAAAATAATTAAAAATGTTAAATTAATTTATTAAAATTTAATTAATAAAATAATTAATAAAAAATATTAAAAAATAAGTCGACAATTAATTTTTAATTAAAATAAAATTTTATTTATTAATTAAAATTAGATTACAAATAAGTATAAACTAAACCAGGATAAGAAAATAAATAAACCAGAATACATTAAACCAAAAACTAATTAAAACACATTAAACCAATACCTAATTAAACCAAACCTAATAAACCAAAACCTAAACCTAATCTACGCCGCCGCCGTCATCTTCCGACTCCATCCTACTCACATCTCTGTCGTCTCTTCTTCTCCGCCTTTCTCTTCTTCTTCTTCTTGCTCGGCTCCACCACCACTGCCGCTACCTTCCTTTGACATATCCACACCACACACAGCTTCTTCAGATCATGCTTTCGTTTTTCTGCAGAATAATTAAAACACAAGACAATTAGGAAATAAAACTGATGAGAAACCAATATATAGCAAATGAAAGACGAGACAGATACCAAAGGTGCGAGTCCGATAGTGGCCGATACGGCATGGTTCATTTGAGTAGGGAGGAGCGGAAGGAGATGTGAAGGGGGTGGGATAGTTATTGGTCGGATTTATCTCGGTAGAACTAGATCTGGTGGTGGTGGGCTTTGTGTTCATTGTCGTCATCTTATTCATCCAGTCATGAATATCGTCGTTTTCCTCTGAAGCTGTGACCTTCAACAGTTTTCTTCTTTCAGCCAAGCTTTTTGTTCATGGAGTGATAAAGTAGTAGACAAAATTGACGAGAGATTGAATTTTTTTAAACATGTTTCCATGGAAAGATTGAGAGATTGGGTGAGAATCTATGGAGAGAAGATGGAGAAAAAAAATAAAGAAAAAGAGAACAAAGTGACGACGGGGAGAGGGAGAGAGAGCGAGAGACAATGGTCAGATGTGGTCCGTTGAATTAAATCTAATCCAACGGTAAATGATGTGATCCGGGTAGATTGATGTTGTTGGTCCCAGAGAGAGAGAGAGTATGTTAGATGTGGTCCGTTGGATTAATCTAATCCAACGATAAAGAATGTGATGCGTTAGTGACGTATGACTCGGTCACCTTGCACAGTGTGACTCCTCTCAGGCCATCTCAGATTCTCAGCCAAGTCGGAACCCCTCACACCGGCCCGCACCCACTGCAGTGGTAATCAACTCCAACCCTTTCTTCGACAATCCAGGAAGCTCAATTGGTTGTCAGCTCTCATAAAAGATTGCTGATAAAGGGTAAGGGGTTCGATCCCCCGAGCCAACAACCTATCGATTTAATCCAAGAATGGATTGTCGAAGAAATGGTTGGAGTTGATTACCACTGCAGTGGGTGCGGGCCAGTGTGAGGGGTTCCGACTTGGCTGAGATGGCCTGAGAGGAGTCACACTATGCAGGGTGACCGAGTCATACGTCACTAACGCATCATAAAAGTTTAGGGATTAGGGTTTTTTTTGTAATTACAAATATTCCATGAAACTTAATACCTTTTTAATTTTAATTTATATCTTTATAAATATAGATGATAATTTAATTTTTAAACATAACTTTTTATAAAATTTCATTTATTTGATTAATATTTTACATATTATAAATTTATTAGACTTTCATATATAACCTTTATATTCCATAAATTATCCAAAATACATAATTTTTACAGCACAACTTATCCAAAATATATATACCAAGTCTAATACTAACTCAACCAGGTCGAGTCAACCTAGTACATAACTTCAAAACTTTCCGAAGTACTTTGCCACTAGTCTCCAAGGAGACTCCAAATACTTTCTCAACAGACTTGTGTTCTGTTTTCTTTGTAGTTAATTCGTCATCCTTCTTCTTCAAGTCATCTTTCAGAAAATGAAGTAACTTATCCAATATCTGCAGCAAACGTATAATGTGTTTAAGAACACAAAAACACATGAACACAAAAAAAATATGATTTATCTATCAATACCTGAAAGATAGTATCCCATTATCTTTGCGCCATACTTTGCCATCAACAGGAGAGCTTACCTTAACACAATTTCTTCCCATCTGAAACTCTATGCTATGTCATAAAGAACAGAATAAAACCCAAAACCAACAAAAGATGTCATTAAGAAACTACACTTATATTTGGTTATGCTTTGGGAGAACACTTTCGTTGACCAGAAAAAAAGAGTTCAAAGACACTGATTCCATAGAAAGAGACCAAACTAATAAAGAGATTCATAATTTTGCGTGAGCCAATTATCGTTAGGGAAAAACTCCAATATCAGAAATCAATCCATTGCTTTAATAGAAAATAAAAATCTTGAAAAGGAGAGAAAGACATACAAGTGTTAGCTGAGATGGATCTTCTTGTTGACGATGCTAAAACGGGAAAGAAGATACGAAGAATCACTTCTGAAAATACATAGCTCCAAATGTCAAGCTCGTCAAAAACAATACCATCACCTTACACATCTTGTCCCCACGATATTAATAAACATGACTAACAAGATTGAAGACTTGCACTTGATAAAAATAAAACTAAGCCATTACCTCTAAGCACACTGCAAAATTCTTAACTGATGAAGTCTTGGTATCCTGAACTCCATGAAACTCTTCTCTGCACATGCCAAGTCCGTGTAATTTTTTTTGATGTTTTAAGCAAAAGTACAAACCTTTAAGAACTTTGCTGGCCTGATTTTTCATCTCCTCGGCCCGAGAAACATAAGGGCTCTCATTCTTAGTCTCCATGTTATCAGAACAACCTTATCTCTTACTCGACCTTGGTGTCTTAGTTAGCCAGTGAAGCTAGAACTGATTGAAAAGAAAAAATAACTATCACAATCAGATCGCATGCTGAACAATAATCACAATCACAATCGCTACTCAAACTCAATTCAGTTCTACTTAACAAATGAGCTAGTCTAAGAGCTTTGAAGATTGCAATCATACTCAATCTCAATAAAGTTCAAATCTGTAGAGCTTTAGACACATATAACAAGATATGAAGAAAACTCATTCATACACACCAATAAGTTGAAAATCGCACAAAGACCCAAATCCAGATACGAACAACACAGTGCATAGCATAAAGTTGCAAGCTTTAATATCAGAAGACCTCAAATCTGCATATCTAAGATGTCTAGAAATCAAACGACCAAGCAAGAATTTAAACCAAGTCATATATTCCCCATAGAGAGTAATAGCTGAGAATCGAGTCATGGAAGCACTAACCTTTACCTGATTATTTCTGGGAAAATGAAGTAAGAATCAAGAGGAAGCGCTAGCAGCAAGACCACTAGTGGAGAAATCTTCTCAGGAAGAGAGCACGAGAACTTTGAAATTCATAAACGATTTATTGATGAGTTCTAAGCATTCATCAGTAACCAACATCCTCTTCAAACTTTATCTCTACAAGACTCAGACATCGACAACTTCATAGCAGAGATGAGAAAGCTCCAGTGGAACTGAAAAGACTAGAAGAAGAAGAAGAAGCGAGAGAGAAGGCAAAGTTCATGGTGGTGAAGAGCGACAGAGGAAGGCGGAATTAGGGCTCGGTTCCATCAGCGTCTCCGATTGGCATTGAATTAGGGTTCCTAAATTTTGATTTTGAACAAGGTGACATCAGTGTCTTTGATTTGAATGGCATTGATCGAGAATAATCTGATTCGCTCATTTTGTCCACCAAAGAATGAGTTTACGATTGATGACCAGAGGGAGAAGAAAGATAGATGAAGAAAGAAAAAAAGAATAAAAAAATTTCATCTGTTAGAGAAGAAACAGGGAAAAAAACAGAGGGGAAAAAACAGAGGGAATAATGAATTATTTTTGTAAGTGTTGGCACACAATAACGAAATTTTCGCACCAAAATGTTATTATAAACAAAATCAGTGATTTTTTGCGTTCCCGCATAGTAATTTTTTTTCATAGCGCAAATTCAATGCTATGATAGTGTTGTGTTCCGATTTTGACATTTTTAGTAGCAGTTGGTGAATTCGTGCTACTGCGAACTGCTACGAATACTCATATTTCTTGTAGTGAAACCTCTTCACAAACCTTAAGTGCTCCATGAGATTTAACTGAACACAAACAAGAGGTTTGATCAGTGAATAATGAGAATAAAATTTAATGAATCTACCTTGTTCTTAACCCATTCTTTTAATAAAAATCATAGAGCTTTTAGCTTATTTTTGTCTCTTGGAGACTTCTACCTTGATCATACACGTGATCATATCCATCTTAATCACCCAAGAAGGAGACCCTTCTGTTTACGTGAATCCATCAGGTACACACGTCCTGCTCATGTACATGTGGTTATGTACTCTTAGCTTAGACGTCTTTTGATCAGCAGGTCGTGTGAAGCAACTTTCATAATCTTCTTTGAGTAATGGATCGTCCCTGCCCTTTCCAAATGTTTCAGGTCTTTGAACCTGAAGTTTCTTGACAATCCCCCTTGAATTCATCTTGGACCAATCCACAAATATGAATGGATCGCTACAAGGTTCAATCTTCAAACGCAGCTGCTCAACCATCACTCTGGGCATAATACTGACTGAAGAACCTGTGACGCATATTGCATTAGGGTAGTTGTGACCTCCAATCATGCAAGGAATCACGAACTTCCCAGGGTCTGTCTTCTTCGTCAATGTAATCCTCTGCTTCATTTTATCTCTGATATCATGAAACATATGCTCAATGTCCTCTTTTGTCTCTTTGCTATCTTTGAAAAACATACAGAGTCTGTGGATCCAATAAGCATCATTGAATAGAATGTCCACTGGGATCTCCATCATCCTCTTGGTGAAACTATCCATCTGTTTCTTATTAGCTCCTCTCTTTATATGCTTAGGAACCTTGTGCTTCATCCTCTTAGAAGTTTGGACTTCTATAGCTTCCTGAACAATCATATGCTCTGATGCCTCTTCGGTTATCTGACTCGTGTCTACTGCTGGCTTTGTTGATGTCTGAGACAAGTTTATTGAAGCATGATATGTCTTGGTTTTTACCTGATTTTACCCATGATATGTATACGATTTTAGAGTCATTTATATGCAATTGGTATTGTTTTAGAGTGTTTACAAGTCAAATACTCATTGGAAGCAATTGGAGCTTTTAGATAATTATGGAGCATTAAAGAATGCTCAACCGAAAACTCGAAGTAAGAACCAAAAAACGTTAAGACCATCGATTGACGTCTCACCTTGAGTGTCGATCGACGGTCAACACTTCTGCCGAGTTAATAGAAGATTTGATGAAATCACAATTCTACCCAGAAGTTCCATTTGTGGTAACCGAAATCCACACTATCAATTTTTGTAAATTAAGGAAATTCAAGTGAACCCGACTCTCCCAAAGGCCCCGGATTATCTGAGTAAGCACACGAAAACGAAAAAGAAAGAGATAACAAAATATCGATAGTAAGTTGCACATAGGCGTTTTATTGATTGATATGAACAAAGCTACATGATTTTCCGAAGAACAAAACGAGTAGAATCTAGCTAAAAAGAGAATCTCAAAACAAAGGTGAAGAAGAATCTAAGTAAATTTTCGAGTATGCAGCCACCTAAATTCTAGGTTCTTCTAAGCTAGCCGAGAGTTTCTAGGTGTAAATATCCGGGGCCCCTTGCGCCTTTAGCTTTAGCTTTAGCTCTCCTTCTGTATGCCTTTTGGGTCGGTTCCCCTTTCCTTTTTTCCCCTATGTCAAGTTTATCGCTTCGCGGAAATATTTCTTTTTATTTTGATCTTCATCACTAACTTGGAAACTTGACAATTATCTTTCGATTTTGCGAGATCTATTTTCTTTTGCGAGTAAAGATACACCGTCAATGTCCCTTTCGAGAGAAAACCTTCTGCCCTTTTTAGTGCGTGCATATCGATCATTTCCTGATTGCCCTTCTTCTTTGTCTCGCAGTTTGTCTCGTTGATCGATGGGATGATCAGTTAATGCGGATCAGAGGCTGAGCGTCTTGCTAAGGAGTTAGCAGTGTCACGAGAACGGTCGTCGCAGCTCGAAGGGAAGTTGAAGGTTATCAAGGATGCTCATTCCCTCGAAGTAACTCAGTTTGAGTCTCGGATTGGTGAACTCGAGCTGGATCTTGGGAAGACCGCAAGCTCTTTGCTTAAGGCGAAATAAGCGAAAGCGGCTAAATACTCGGAATTGCGTCGGCTATTCCGCAAGGTCAAGAGTGGGGAGGGATCGACTGTTAGTGCGATCGAAGAAGCTAAGGAAGCCGTGCGTACTGAGTTTCAGACCCGTCTTACGAGGATTGCGGACTCCCTTGATTCCTTGGCGGTCGTCCATGTTAGGGACTTGGCCCTGGCAGGCGTCGAGGGAGGGATGAGCGAGGTCCAGTTTTTCGCAGTGAAGTGCCCTCGTCTCCACGAGTTGAAGAGGCCAAGCTTTCCGCTTGTAAAGTGGAGTTAGTGGATGTAGAAGTGACTTTGACCTGATCCTCGCGGGCCTGAAGTCCAAGTGCACCTGATGTGGGGTTTTATATCACCATCAAATTAACCCTATTCTCATGTTTACTCTCTCAAATAAGAGGTTCAATGTAGTACTTAGTGATCAAATACACAGAGACTCTAGGATTGCATAATATATTTATTGTTATCGAATTAAAGATAGATAGAAGATAATAATAGTAACCAAAGCGATTCCAAGATTGATTTGGTTTGTGAAGGTTAAATGAAGGGACTGGACTTAGGATAAATTCTCATGTAAGATTAGGCAAGGTAGATTAATAGAATACTAGGGTTTTAATTAAGTACCGTTCTCGAACTAAAACCTCAGGGTTTAGGAGATTACTCTCGCGCATCTCGGTTGAGTATCGATCAATGTCCATATAGTCGTATCGATCAATTCTCTTTCTAAACCGTACTGGTTTTGCGGTTTGATGGGTCCTCTAAACTTCCAATTCAACTCTCGTTTGTTACTAGTTATTTTGGTTGTTTAAGATAGGTTTAGGGTCATAACCAGGCTCTCGCTTGAGCTATGGAACACTAACTTCTAAGGATGAGGTGATCAAATTCAACTTAGCATTAAGAACAATCTTAAACAAAGAACCAAGAAGATAACCCTAACAATTCTATAAAAATCAATAAGACATTATTACCATTGAAGAACCCTAAATCTAACAATGAATTACGCAGACATAGCAATAAAGAACATGATTAAAGTCTGAATAAATTGCATTAAATAAATCTAGTAAAGAGATAAGGAGTTCAAGATCTACTCTGTAATAAGGGTCAGTTCTCTCTCTATAATAGACGTAGCAAGGTGTTCCAACTCTTAGAACTAATTCTCTGGCGGCCTCCTCAACTAAGATAGAAAATCCTAATAACTAGTCTATATTTCGGCTACGGACTTGTCTTGCAAATGAGGAAACTTCTAGGTAAAACTTGTAATATCTCAGGTCTTCATTAATCTCACAGCCGACTTGGCTCTCGATCGACGCACAATGTGTGACGTCGATGGATGCTTCATAAATAGCCAGGATCCTACTATGAGTTTCTTGCTGAGCATCCTAAATGATCCAAAATAGCCCAAAAGCTCCAATTGCTTCCAATGAGTACCTAGACTTGTAAATACTCCAAAACATTGTCTAGACACACATAATATACCCTAAATAGAGCCTAGAATATAGCCTAAAACTGGTAATAAATAGGCTATATAAACTCCCCCAGACTTAACATTTTGCTTGTCCTCAAGCAAACTAAGCCTATGAAAGAGGTTTTGAAAAGCAGAGACTCACATAATATCTAAGTACAACCGTCACCTTACTTTGTTGCAACCACATCCTATTAAGTCAATCACATAGAAACTTTATATACCCATCCTAGTATTGCAACCAAATCCATTCTACCAACAACATAGCAAATACTAGTCTTACTCACCTCTTCTTTGCATAAAATAAAGTGTAGGCTTTACCTTGGGAGTATCGATCAAAGGACATATGGACTCTACCTCTGTAAGTATCTGAACAACCAGACACAGTCTTCTCTGATTCTTTTCTTCCCCTTTTTCTCTCTGAATCTTTCTAGATCTCAAACTCAATGGACAATGATGATGATACAGTCCATCTTGCCATCTCATATTTGATTTTCCTCTTCTTTTCTTCTTTTCTTTTTATTTTCTTTTGCTTTTTGGGCAAAGTTGTAGGCGAATAGTGTGATCATCAGTAATGTACCTACCCCTCATTTCCAACAATGTGTGATCGTTCCTCCATATTAGAATAATGGGGTCATAGGTAATTTACCTATCCTCTGCATGTCGGGAAGTTATCTCAATCTTCTAAGCTATTAGGTAGATGCTGAGAAGAAAGAGGAAGGGAATCAAAGGTGTAATGACTTGTACCTACATAATTGCAGAAGAAATCCGATCCAGTGTATACCAAATCCCAAAGCAAGAAAATAATGTCAGGATTAGCGTTGGAAATCAGCCTTGGTTCCTTCAAACTATCTAAGCAAGTGTGATATAATGGCATGATGATCAACTTTGGTATCTCTAGTAATATCTGCAACAACCTTCTAAGAATGGTGTTAAAGTGTGGTTAGTCTATACTAAATCTTGATCATAGTCCCCTTCTTGACACAATAAAACATTTTGAAAAACTTATATATATAGCAAATAAAACTCAAAACAAGTTAACTAGCATTAGCAAACCTCCCCCAAACTTAAAAAAAATAAATAAATTAAACTGTCCCCAGTGTAATACGTCTCGAATTGGTAAGGAAAAATTAAATCATAAGTAAATAGTATAAGTAGAATACACGATACCTCTTTTATATGGGAGTGTCGATCGATGGTTATAAGTGTGAGTGACCGATGGTAAACCATCACGGTCGATCGATGGAGAACTTGAACTATCTACTAAACTCCTTGTTAGATCACTTATCTATCAACAGCAACCAAGTGCCATTTATCGATGCTAGACGTATCAGACCGAAATCGTGCGTGTGCCTATTCTCCAATCTGGTCATCTCTCTTTGGGTTAGCTCTGTTAGACACTCAAACACACATCAAACATCCAAATAACATAATAATAATAATAATAATAATAATAATAATAAAAATAATAATAATAATAATAATAATAATAATAATGATAATAATAATAATAATAATAATAATAATAATAAGTCTAAATCCAAAGGCGACAAAATAAAATAAGTACTAATATAAGTCTCAAAATAAGATAAGAGACGAGGAGGTAACAAAGGAGACTACTCCTCGTCTGAGGTATCCGAGTCGATCTTCTGTGGTGTGGGTCCTGGTGGTGATCTCGCTCTGATCCTGGGATGGCTGAAACACTGGCATCAAGACATTGTCTCCACCCTAGACCATATAGCACGAAGCACGTCCACCACGACTCTCTGTAAGTCACCATGGTCGTGGATGGGGATCTTTGGAATCCGAGGGAAGGCTGGGAGATGTGGAGGTGGCTGTGCTGGCTCGTCGGCTGCTACTTCGGCGACTGGATGGGCTGGTCGGAGGCCTCCTCTGCGGCACACTCTGAGAGATGCTGTGTGGAGGTGCTGCTTAGCTGGTCTGAAAGCGAGGTGATATGGATCATCATCAAAACCTGTCACCCCTGGCGCTGGAAGCGGTATCATCCTAGGCCCCTTGTCATCCACAAAAGACCAATAGCGTCCCTCCTTCAGCCAGCTAGTCCTCGCCAAGTGCCCTTTATCCATGATGTGCAAGTCCCTCTCTACTGAGGCTCCCTCATAGCTGATGCCGGGAAAGCTGAATAGAGGCGTCAAGAGGCTCTTGATCGTCTCTTTCTTCGGGCCAGAACCCTTGAAGGGTTTCTCCTTCAGGGTCACCAAGTTCTCAGGAAAAAAGCCCCCACTCACCCGCTGATCGCTCAATGGTGGAGGAAAGACCTCGTCATCAAGTCCCACCAACTCTCTAACAGAGTAGTACAGCAGTGTGAGGTCCTGAACCCTAACCTTGTTGGGTTCCATCTTGCACAAAAGAGTGTTGGCAAGGACCTTCATGAAATAGTGCACGGTGGGGTGACGGATATCCACCTGAGTAGCATAGCCCGAGTCGAAAGGGCATGTAACAATGAGTCCCCAAAAGGTATGCAGACCGGGGAAAGGAGAAACTGAGCAGGCAAGAGTACCGGTGTGGAACCCATAGATCTGACAGAGCTCTAGAATGGTGATCTAGTATCTGATGCCTCTCATGAGAAAGGTCAGAGTAGCCTCGTTCGCCAGCTTCACCAGAGGGCTCTTGTAGAGGACCTGAGCTGTGGCGATGCACTGTCGGACCAGGTCGGGGTAAAGAGGGTATGGCTTAGTAGCCATGCTGCTTAATCCCAGCTCCCTCACAATCTGTGTGAAGTCTTTCAGGAGCCCCAACTTCTTCAAGGTGCGTCTGTCGGTGAACCTGGTGGGCTCAGTAGAGGCTGTCAAAATCGTCCAATTCCTCACGCACATGACGATGGGTGCATTCCTTCGATGCTACAGCTTCCCCAGGGTCAGGGAAGGTCTCGAACGTCTCGACAAAACTCTCTTCCTCTTTTGGCTAAGGGTGTCGGCATGGCGGACCCTGTGGCGGAGCGCTGGAGCTACCTGTCTCAAACCGTGCCTTGGTGCGCCTCTTGTTCATCTGCATTTAATAAACAAAGCCAAGAATCAGATTCTATGTATATACTATCAACCATCGACCGATGCTACCGCATAAGCATCAATCAATTTGTCCTCATGGCTGTCGATCAACGACGCCTCATGGGCATCGATCAATTTGTCCTCATGGCTATCGATCGACGACACCTCATGGGCATCGATCGATGCGGGATCGCGAACAAGGGAATAGGAAATGCAAAAGGACAACCTCAAATCGTGCAAATCTTGTGTAAAGATGGTAGATAGTTCCTAATCTTGTAATCCAGCACCCTAGAGTGTTCTGAATTCCGGGGTAACATGATAAAAATTTGATTTTTCTTCAAACCCTAAAAGTTTCCCTAAACTATGAGATTTAGAGAACATACCTTGATGATCGGATGATTTAGTGAACTAAACATTAAGAGAGGGTGAAAATCGAGGGATTTGGGCTCAAGAACGAGCAAAATCGGCCAAAAATCGCGAGAGAAATCGAGTGTCTACTCGTTTTGTGTTTTAGTGGTTTTGAGGAAAGTGATTTATGAAATGGGGTGGTGTCGAGTTAACCTACTCGACAGATGACCATCGATCGACGGTCGTATAGGGGTGTCGATCGATGGTATGTTCGTTGCCCCTTTTAAGTTAATAAATATGTAAATATTTAATTTTTTTTTGTTTTGAAATTTAGTGGGTTACGTCCCACTCAGCGCTTGCTTAAAGTCATTAGCTTGACGAGAAATGGGTTTATCATTCGGGGTCAGGCACCTCCAGACGTATGGTCTGAGTGTGCGGAATTTCGGCTTTAGCCCAGTAATGTTTCACTCTATGCCCATTCACCATGAAATCCTCTCCTTTAGGGTTAAATAGCACGACTACCCCACTAGGCATAAGTTCTTTAATGGTGAAGCGTCTGGGCCAACGAGAACATAGTTTTCCGGGAAATAGAGTTAAACGCGAGTTATACAAGAGTACTTGATCGTTCGGTTCGAAATGCCTAGAAATGATTTTCTTGTCATGATAGGCTTTTGTTCTTTCTTTGTATAACTTCGAGTTTTTGTAGGCGTGATGCCTAATTTCTTATAGTTTAGCTGGATCAATCTCTTTTCTGCAGTGGGTTTAGCATCAAAATTTGTCTTTTTGATGGCCCATTCTGCTTTATGTGCTAATTCTACTGAGATATGACATGCTTTTACATAGAGTAAATGAAACGGGGTAGTTCCTAATGGTGTTTTAAATACTGTTCGGTATGCCCAAAGCGCATCATCCAATTCTAGAGACCAATCTTTCCGGGTTGATCCTACCATCTTTTCTAAAATTTCTTTTATTTGACGGTAGGATACTTCAACTTGTCCACTGGTCCGAGGATGGTAAGGTGTGGCTACTCGATGGTGAACTCCATGTTTCATTAGTAGTTTTTTCGAATACTCTATTTATAAAGTAAGTACCTCCGTCGCTTATGACTACTCGAGAAACTCCAAATCTAGGAAAGATGATGCTCTTAAAGAGTTTAACGACTACAGAAGCGTCATTTTCGGAGTTGCTATTGCTTCGATCCATTTGGATACGTAGTCTACGGCAACCAGAATGTATTTATTTTCCTGCGAAGAAGGGAAACGGCCCATGAAATCGATGCCCCAGAAATCGAACACTTCAACTTCGAGTATGAAATTTTATTCCATTTTGGTTTCTCTTGCTAATTTTCCTTTTCTTTGGCAGGAGTCGCATTTTGCTATGTAGGCTTGAGCATCTCAAAACATGGTTGGCCACCAAAATCCTGCTTGCAAAATTTTTGACACTGTCTTGAAACTGGCGAAATATCCGGCATAATCGAATCCATGACAATGATGCAAAATTTCTGGAGTTTCGCTTTCAGCAACACATGGTCTGTATATGCCATCAGAGCAATGTTTATAAAATAGGGTTCATCCCAGTGATATTCCGGATTTCTCTTAAAATTTTCTTTTTATGATATCCTTTGAAGAGCTCGAGTTCTTCTTTCGCTGCAAGATAGTTAACTATATCTGCATACCAAGGTCTATCAGTGGGGCTCAATGAAAACACCCCTGACTTAAACTTCTACCTCCGGGAGAACCATTATTTGGGAACGAAAGATTACAACCGACGTTTATGTCATCTTTTGTGACAAATGTATTGTCGGTTGACAGAGTATGGAAAGCATCAATCAATTCTTTGTGGTTGAAATCGTTTGATGGGCTTGGCACGTTATTGATCAATTCCATTTCATGTGCCGAACTTACTTTACCACGAAAGTTGATTCTGCGAAGTAGACATTTTCTGTGGGCAAGAAGTCATCTATAGGGATGTCAACATCCACCCTTATTCATGATAGGTGATCTGCGACTCCATTTGCCATCCCTTTCTTGCCTTTTACTTATATATCAAATTCTTGGAGTAGTAAAATCCAACATAAGAGTCTCGGCTTGGTGTGTTTTTTTGTTCATTAGGTATTTCAATGCTGCGTGGTCAGTGTGTACAACTACTTTTTAACGGACTAGATAGGAATGGAATTTCACGAAGGCAAATACCACGGCTAGTAATTCTTTTTCTGTTTTCACATAATTATGTTGTGCATCGTCGAGAGTTATACTTGCGTAGTATATCGCATGCAGCTTTTTGTCCTTCTTTTGTCCAAGTGCCGTGCCCACAGCGAAATCGCTAGTGTCGCACATAATTTCGAATGGTAGATCCCAGTCTGGTGCTTGGACAATAGGGGCAGATATGAGTGCGGATTTGATTTCCTTAAAGGCCTCGAGACATTCATGTGTAAAATCGAATTTCACCTCTTCGCACATGAGTGCAGTGAGGGGTCGAGCGATTTTGCTAAAATCTTTTATGAACCTCCTATAGAATCCAGCGTGTCCTAAGAAACTTCTAAAGTCCTTGTCATTAGAGGGTGGCAGCAATCCAGTCATTACTTCAATGTTTGCCTTGTCCACCTCAATTCCGGCCGCTGAGACCTTGTGTCCTAGGACAATTCCGATGTTTACCATAAAGTGACATTTTTCCCATTTCAAAACCAGATTCTTTTCTTCGCATCTAGCTAGTACCTTGCACAGGTTATCGAGGCATGTTTTGAAATTTGGACCGTATACTGAGAAATCATCCATGAAACCTCCATGAAATCCTAAATCATATCAGTGAATATTACATCATGCATCTTTAGAAAGTCGCAGGGGCGGTACAGAGGCCGAAAGGCATCCTGCGATAGCGAACGTTCCATAGGGACAAGTGAAGGTGGTCTTTTCTTGATCATCCGAATGTAAGGGAATTTGGAAAAACTCCTGAACACCTGTCGAGAAAATGGTAGTATTCGTGGCTTCGAGCCTTTCTAACATCTGATCGATAAAGGATAAAGGGAAAATGATCTTTTCGAGTGGCAACATTCAGTTTCCTATAATAAATACACATCCTATATCCGGTGAAAGTTCTCATAGGGATCAATTCATATTTGTCATTCTTTACCACCGTAATTCCACCTTTCTTTGTAACAACATGAACCAAACTAAACCGGTTGCTGTCCGGGATAGGATAGATAACTCCTGATTCTAGAAGTTTCATGATTTCTTTTTTACGTCTTCCTTCAGGTTGGGATTTAATCTCATGTGATGCCCAATGGATGATTTGAATTCATCATCAAGGTGAATTCTATGCATGCATAAATCAGGAGAGATTCCTGGAATGTCATCTAACAATAGCCGACAGCTTTGCGGTGTTTCCACAATTTATTCAGAAACAATACATGTTTTCCGTTACTCAAGTTTGCATTTATGATGACAGGGTAGGAGTTTCCGTAAAGGAAAGCGTATTTAAGACAAACGGGAAGTGGTTTAAGCTGGATTTTAGGTGTTTTTGCTTTGCGCTAGTCATCGCTTACGGTACGATGTCGATCGATGGTTGCATCAGGGTATTGATCGACGGGGGTGGATAGATCGAGTTCCTCGATATCGACATTGAAGACTTCCTCTGTGGCGTCCATCAACCTTGTATAATCTACATTTCGGTCATCGATCGCAAAGATGTCTCCTTCAGGATGTAATTGCTCTCTCAAGAGTATCATTTGAGTACTTAACCATGAATGATTCTTTTGCTAGGTCGGAGAGATAATCGATATGATAGGTTTGACCGTCGATCAGAGGTCCATGTCAAATACCGTCGGTATCTTCCCGATGTTGAGGCACATACGCCCTCCTCTGGCATCAATGATCGCTCTGGCAGTGGCCGGGAAAGGTCTTCCTAAAAAAAATCGGGTTTCTGGGTTCCTTCTCGTATTTAAGCACTATGAAATCTGCTGGTATATCGCTGTCATGAATGCTTACAAGAACCTCCTCAAGCATGCCTTCCGGAATTCTAGTGGATCTATCAGTTAAAACGAGAGTGACCCTGGTAGGTTGAAACTGTGTTAACCCGAGGGTGACTGCAACTGAACAAGGCATCAAGTTTACACTAGAGCCTAATCACAGAGGGATCTTTGGAATCTCTCATCGCTAATAGTGCATTCCAGAACAAAACCACCAGGATCAGGGAGTTTAATTGGAGTTTTTCCTTGAATAATTTCGCTCACTTCTTCGGATACCATCATCAGGCAGTGTTCTGATTCAAGAAATCCTCGCGATGCCGCATCTTTCACGTACTGCTTAATAGCAGACGAGATGTGAATGGCCTCGCTGGGCGGCATCTCAATGCTTAATTTGTCAAACGCTTTCTTGCATATTGCTTTATCTAGCTGCTTCTTTTTCTGCTTAGCGCTTTTTGGAGGAAAAGGGGTGTTTGCTTGGTAGACCCTTATTCTAACCGGTTCAGCCGGTTCTGGATCGGATTGTTGATCCCTTCTTGCTTCAGCGCGTTGATCCATTATGGGGTCGGAGTGTCGCTCGATTCTCGGTAAGGAGGGTTGCTCGATGTTTCCTACTTCCGTGATCTTTTCTCTTTGTTTATCAACCAATTCCTTAAGATCGTCAATCTGGTATAACTCTTCAGTTTTGGGGGCGATCTCGGGGGTTTGCTCGTTAGTTGCAAGCTAGACGGGGTATGATTTTTCTTTTTCATCTGTCGCGATTTATGCGAATTCATCAATAGTGATGCTTTCTTTAACGCTAGGGGTGAGTTGTCTACCACTTCGCAAAGCCATGACATTGTAGTAGCTCCTAGGGTTAGCATCAGTTTTACTAGGTAAGAATTCGTCCTCTCTCCTGATGGATATAGCGTTACTTGCCACTTGGTTGTCAATCCTCTTAATGTGTTCGCTTTGAGTTTCAAATTTTTTGTCATCTCCGAGTATATCAGATCTTACTTCTCGTTGAGGTCAGCGACTATTCTACGGTTTCCTGTGAAGGCTTGATTCATCTTTGACTTTGAACTTCTTTTGTGTCTGTCCACAGCGGTGTCGTAGTTGCTTGTGAAATTGCCAATGATTTCCCTAAAACATTGATTATTCAGATCCATCACTTCGGAGAACTCATTTTGCTTTTTGGGATCAGGAAAAACAGCATCGTCCAGAAGGGCCACAACGGATGCCATAGTCTTTCTAACTCGGATTGAGGGCTCTTACCTTTCAGTGTCTCTCCTTTCAAAATTTCTACCTAAGGCTATGTTTTCTATCAGCTATTTAGCGCTTGGTGGGCATCAGACACCTTAGTTCCCCTCGCTGGCTGTATCAAGGATTGTTTGATATTCTAGGTTTAGTCCTCTTTAAAAACGTGTTGACGAGTTGGGGTTCTGCAAATCCATGGCGAGGGCACGAAAGCTGATAGATTTTGAATCTTGCCAAGGCGTTTTTAAAAGATTCACGGCTACCTTGAATAAATGTGGATTTTCCCTTCTTGCTTCCTAGTATCTCTCCTCGTCAAAGAAGTGACTGATGAACGTGCTTTTAATATCTTCCCAAATCTTCAGAGATCCTGGTGTTAGCAGGTTCAGCCACCTCCTGGCGTCACCTTCAAGGGAGAGAGGAAAAACTATGCAGCGATTGAAATTTCAGTTCACCATTTCTTCTAGCATCTTGATGTGATCAGTCGGGTGTTCAGCAGGAAGGCCACTAAACTGGTTTTTGCTCGCAATAATTAGAAAGTCGATATCAAGCTCAGAGATTCATGTATGCTTGTCTGATAATCGAATTGTAGACCTATTCGAATAGGTTCGGCTGGGGGTTAGGTAATAGAGTATTGGCAGTCCATGCTTAAACTTATTTTTTGGAGATTTAGTAACTTGATCATGGATTGAAGCCCCCTGATATTTAATAAGCTGGCTTGATTCGTTGCTTTTATTGTTCATTGGTTCTATCAAGACTATTCTTATTGTCAGGATCAGTAAAGGCGTACTTACCTGCTTCCGGCTGATAGGTATCGATCGATGGCGGTGGAAGGGTGTCACCCGACAGTAGTGGACACCCATCGATCGCCTCCAGATGCTCTCTGTCGATCAATTTTTGTTGACCCGAATCCATATTCTCACCCTTTAAGTACCTGTGTCAGAGGATAAGGGAAAGAACAATGTAGCAAACAGTAAAGTAAAAATCTAGACAATATTATAAACAAAATCTAATGGCAATAAGAACGAGTCCCCGGCAAATTCGCCAAATTTGATGTGGAGTTTTATATCACTCTCAAATTAACCCTATCCCACCTTTACTCTTTCAAATAATAGGTTCCATTTAGTCCTTAGGGATCAAATCCACAGAGACTCTAGGATTGCACAATTGATTTATTGTTATCGATTTAAAGCTAGATAGAAGATAAAAATACTAAACAAAGTGATTTCAAGATTGATTTGGTTTGTAAAGGTTAAATTAAGGGACTAGACTTAGGGTGAGTTCTCAATTAAGATTAGGAAAGGTAGATTAATATATTGGTAGGGTTCCATTTAGCCATTCAAGCCGAGCAAAAAATGAAGAAAAAGTCCACCAAGAGAAAACTACAGGCTGTTTGGGGTTCAAGCAACAACTCCAACAACTATCCAAAACCACTGGATAAGGAAAAAGGGATTGATATAGGCAACCAGAACAAGAGCCGACCCACTGAGCCCAACAAAGACACCCGGATAGAACCTGGTAGGAATGCTAACCCTCAACGCTCCAGAGACATCACTTGTTTCAAGTGCAAAGGCCGAGGGAATTTGGCAAGGGAATGTCAAAACCAAAGGGTCCTGTTACTCAATGATGAAGGATATGAGTCCCATGTTGAGGATGATCCAATGGTCCAAGAAGAGTTTGAAGAGATTGAGTATCCAGATGTAGGAGAAAGCTTGATGATGAGGAAAGTGCTCAGTTTCCAAGTGCAACCAGCTGAGACCATCTAAAGGGAGAACATATCCCAAAACCTGTGTACCATCAGAGGCAAGGTATGTAATCTCATCATTGATGGTGGGTCTTGCACTAATGCTGCTAGTGCATACATGGTAGAAAAACTTGGCTTAGAAAAGACTAAGCATCCTCATCCATAGAGACTAAGGTGGTTAGATGATAAGGTTGAACTTCAGATTAAAGAACAAGTGACCACTCCATTTAGCATTGGTAAGTACCACGATGAAGTAGTTTGTGATGTAGTACCCGTGCAAGTTGGACATGTTCTATTAGGTAGACCTTGGCCATGGGATAGAAAAATTAAGCATGATGGTCGGTCTAATATATACAATTTCATGCATGATAAGCGTAAGATAGACTAGCACCTCTCACACAAGCACAAGTCCATGAGTTGCATTTGCAAATGGTTAAGAAAAAAGAGAAATCTGTTAAGTCTAATTTTATTATTAGGCCTAGATATATTCGATAGACTGTTGCTACCAAACACACAATTCTACTAATGATCTTTAAGGAGATTTTGAGTGCAAGTACTGATGAGTTGCCACTTCATCCAGAGATCACTAAGCTTCTTGACAGGTTCAAAGATGTGTTCCCAGAGGAGATCCCTCATGGCTTACCACCACTTAGGGGCATAGAACACCAAATAGATTTCATACCGGAGCTGCCTTGCCAAACAAACCAGCCTATAGGGTAAACCCGGAGGAAACCAAGGAACTAGAGAGGCAAGTCCATGATATATTAGACAAGGGTTATGTTAGGGAAAGCCTTAGTTCTTTTGCTGTACCCGTGTTGTTTGTACCCAAGAAGGATGGCACATGTAGGATGGGTGTAGACTGCCGAGCCATAAACAACATCACCATTAAGTATAGGAACCCCATACCACATCTAGATGACATGTTAGATGAGTTAAGTGTAGCCACTATATTCTCTAAGATAGACCTTAAAAGTGGGTACCACCAAGTGAGGATGAAGGAAGGTGATGAGTGGAAGACTGCCTTCAAGACCAAGCAAGGTCTTTATGAGTGGCTAGTTATGCCATTTGGACTCACCAATGCTCCTAGCACCTTCATGCGACTCATGAACCATATTATTAGACCCTACATCAGTAAGTTTGTTGTGGTATATTTTGAGGACATTTTGATTTATAGTAGTACCTTGTTTGAACATGTTACACATCTTGAAAAAGTACTAGAGACACTTCGACAAGAATGGTTAATGCAAACCTCAAGAAGTGCACATTATGAACTGATAAACTTGTTTTCCTAGGATTTTTTGTGAGTTCACATGGACCACAGGTGGATGAGTAAAAGGTGAAGGCAATCCAAGACTGGATGGAACCAACCAATATCAGCCAAGTCCATATTTGCCATGGTTTAGCAAGCTTCTACAGGCGATTTGTCCAAGAATTCAGTAGTATAGCCTCACCTCTCACTGCTGTGGTGAAGAATAGCATTGGGTTTACATGGGAGAAGTCCCAGCAAGATGCCTTTCAAACATCGAAGGACCGCCTGACCCATGCACCAGTCCTAGGCCTTCCTGATTTCAACAAAACCTTTGAGGTGGAGTGTGATGCATCCAAAATTGGGATTGGGTCCGTACTGACTCAAGGAGGAAAATCAGTGGCCTATTTCAGTGATAAGTTGAGTTGGGCCACACTAAAATACCCAACATGTGATAAGGAGTTGTATGCACTAGTGAGGGCATTGGAGACATGGCAGCACTAGTTGATGTCCATGGAATTTGTGGTGCACACCGACCATGAAACCTTGAAACACCAATGAGGTCAGACCAAACTGAAGAAGAGACATACTCGGTGGATGTAGTTTATAGAGACCTTCCCATACATTATTAAGTACAAGAAGGGAAAGGACAACATTGTAGCTGATGCACATTCAAGGAGATGTGCCTTGATTGCAACAATGGAAGCCAAGGTGATGGGACTTGAGTTCGTCAAAGATCCAATGGAGGATACCCAGACCTTCCTGAGACTTATGCTGGTTGTACCAAGGGACCACAAGGGAAGTTCTAAATTCATCAGGGCTTCCTGTTCAAGGGTAGGAGATGTGCATCCCACAATGTTCATTGAGGGACTTAATCACCCGAGAGGCTTCATGGAGGAAGTCTCATGGGACACTTTGGAGTGGAAAAGACTTTGGCTGTGGGGGGGAACATTTCTACTAGCCTCACCTGAAGAAGACTATCGAATTCCATTATGAAATATGTGTGACTTGCAAGAAAGCCAAGTCCAAGGTGCAACCACATGGCCTATACATGCCCATGCCAATCCATACTGCTCCTTAGGTAGATCTATCCATGGACTTTATCCTAGGCCTGCCAAAGGTGCAACACAAGGATTCAATATTTTTGGTGGTGAATCGATTTTTCAAGATGGCACACTTAATACCTTGTGCCAAGGTGAATGATGCATCTAAGACAGCCGACCTATTCTTCAGGGAGGTTGTGCGTTTACATGGGGTACCTCGGACCATTTGATATAGCCTACTTATTACAAGTTCTAGACCATGTTCTAGGCTCTATTTAGGGTCTATTATGTGTGTCTAAAATATGTTTTAGAGCATTTACAGGCCCAAAGACGTTTTGGAGATAAATAGAGAAACTTGGAACTTTAGGAGCATTTAGAGGAGAAGAATCTGTAGCTGACTATTACAGGAGTCGAAGTACAAGCCTATCGTCAATCGACAACATAACCTTGGAATCGACCGATGATGAAACACTAAGGTCGATAAATGCTGCACACTTGCCATCGATCGACACCCAACTCGCAGATAGTCGATTGAAAAGCCCAAGTTCAGAAGACAAAAGACAAGAATACCCTTGACCAATTTTGACCTAGATTTTAGGGTTTTCATATTTATGTTTGAGTATTGAGAGCTTGCAGAGTGTCCTAGTGTGGTGCAAGTGCAAGTACAAGCTTAGGCAAGGCTTGACACAAAACACATAGCGTTATAGTTTTAGGAATTTAGGGGAGAAGATTCATAACCCCTTAGGGAGATTTGTATTGGAAACCCACTATTTTATCTATGCATTATATTCTGATTATTATTCTTTCCTTTATCATGTTTGAGTAGTCATCCACAAGGTTTAGTGTTGTATGATAGCAATCATGAATTAGCCCAATAGCAGGATTGCTAGCTAAGTCAATATCCATCAATTGAGTTGTTCTTAATGCTTGCATTCTAGAGTAGCTAACTAGGATCTCGAGGGTAGGACATGGACCATTACGAGAGTAGGTTCTGTGCCAGAACATACCACATTGAACTAGGCTGTTAGGCGCATGCGAGAGCTGGTCTAACGAGTCTGGTGGACTTATAGAATCTCGATTTCACTGTCGATCGACATCAGGCTTTCACCGTCGATCGATGGTCTTTCCTTTTGCTCGCATGCGAGAGTTGGAGTTAAAAGGGTCATAATAGTTAATATTTGAGTTCTAGTATATTTACATATCTATGCTTTCTATCATCTATAATCCATTAAGGTTGAAGCACTAGATCTAGCATATTAACATTTGCATCAAGTTAGTCTATTAGAATATTTCCATATTTACATTATTTCCATATTTGCATTATTAGCATATTTCCATATTGCATCTTTACTTTTTGAAAAGGAATATTTCCTTAATTAATTGTTTGCCAACCTATTTATATTCACCTAGCTTAATCTTTAAGAATAAGAAATCTAATGTGTGTCATTGCTCCATGTGGATTCGATTCCTAAGTAATACACCTGATCTCTTTTGGCAAGAGTACTATTTGTGTGTTAAAGACTATGGTTAATTTGATAGTGATTTATTTAGGATATTTATACCATGCTAAAACAATTAAAACACGCGAGTCAAATTTGGCGCCATTGCCGGGGAGCATTGATCGCCCTTAGATTTGATTTCTAGTATTTAGTCTAGGTTTGTTACTACATTCAAGTTACTAAATTTTTCTTTTTCTTTGTTTTTCAGGTGCATGCAAAGACACACCAGGAGCAATAAAGGACAAGAACTACTATTTTCTGATCCGATCGAATCGAACATACGATCCGCAAAGAAAAATGGCATGCATCGATCGACGACAACAACTCTGCGTCGACCGACACACCTTTTCGAACAGCATCGGCCAACATCAGAACTCGAGCATCGACCGAGACTGATCACACACCGAAGATCGACAGCATAGTACACGCATCGATTCAAAAAAGCCGACGAGTTCAGATGGTTGCTACGCTGATTTTTGACTCGAGATGAGGCTGAGAACATGCATGACCAAAATGGTCATCTGCGTAATGCAGCAGGTCAAAAGATAGACGATCAGAGGGCTGTAATCCTTGATGCAGAAGTAGAAGAAGACGCTGCAGCAGCTCAACCTGAAGTTAATGCCCAAGCTACTCAGAGAACACTGGCTGACTACAACCATCCAGACCAGTTCTACGCCAACAGATCCGCCATTTGCCCTCCAACTTTTCAGAGGAATGAATTTGAAATCAAGCCCGCCTTCTTCGGACTTGTAGCGCATACACCTTACCATGGGTTACGAAATGAGCACTCTATGGATCATCTGGAGCGATTTGAGGATCTATTGACTACTATCAAAGCCAATGGAGTCCTTGAGGACTGTCTCTTTTGTAACCTCTTCAAGTACTCACTTGCTGAAGAAACTTCATATTGGCTTAAGTAGTTACCACTAGGATCTATGACATCCTGGAATGGCATAAAGAATGTTTTCTTGCGCAACTTCTTTGATGACGCTAGAGCAGAAGACCTGAGGAGAAAGATTGTTACTTTTTTTACAAGAACCCTCAGAGTCTTTCAGAAACTCTTGGATGAGATTCAAATCATACCAAGAGATTGTCCACACCATGGGTTCAACGACGCGCAACTTCTGAACTTTCTTTAGAGGTATTGGATTACAGTATCAGTTGGCTTTGGACACAACTAGTGAGGGAAATTTCAGCACTAAGAATCCTGAAGAAGTTACAAGGTTGATTGAGAACCTGGAATCAAGCAGCAGTACGAAGAACACAAACTTTGAAAGAAAAAGTTCAACACCAACTATGAGTAAGGATCAGATTGAAGAAGTCAAAGCAAAACTGGATAGTGTTCAGAAATTATTCAGGAAGCAAGTCACTTTTGCAGAGGTGGAAGCAATAGAGTCTGAATTTATGAGATTGAATAAGAAGATGTGAACTACATTGATGGGAATGGTTTCCAGAGAAAAGGGAATCCATGTTTCAACAGGAACTCCTATGGGAATTGTCAAAGGAGTAGCTTTAATCAGGGTTCACAGCGAAAGTCCTTCGACAACAACATAACTTACGGAACTTCCTACTACCAGAATCTTCCTCCAGAGACTCTAGAAAGCAAGATTAAAGTGATGGTTGAGAGAGTTTTAGAGTGACAACAAAAGATGACTATGAATTTCAATGGAAAGATAGATGGACTGTACCTCAACCTTAACACCGAGTTTGAGAACCTCAACACCCATATGAAGAAGCTAGAGAATCAGGTACTGCAAACAAGTGAAGCCATCAGGAGACATGAGAGCGTGATTAAGGAGAAAATTGAAGCTGGACAGAAGCACCACGTCAATGCATTGATTGATGATGATTTTTAGCAGGATGTTAAGAGGTAAGAGCTCCAAGAAGGAGATTTCCGTGTGGAATGTTCGATGTCAATTGGAAGTTTGCATTGGTGTCGATCGACACCAACCAAAGAGCATCAATCGACCGAGAATCCTGCTGCATCAGTGGCTTCGTGTAAATCGACAAAAGTCGATCGACACCTACCTGTGACAGTCGATCGACAGAGTGATAGAGGGATCGATCAACCATGCGATCTGAGCATCGATCGACATATGAGGAAGCCGGTTTGACTACCAAGCATCGCTGCAAATTTAATTGTGCGTCTGACCATAACGGTTTCAGAACAGTATACTGACACATCTGAAAGTATGGATCTTGATAGAGAAGATGAGGGAAACTCCAAAAGGGAGCAAAATATCCCCAAACATCTACGTAGAGAAGCAAATGAAAAAGAGATGGAGAACTTTACCAAAAGAATTCTCAAAATTCCTTTAGATACTCCTTTTGATGAAGCTTATGATACTAACAGATTGTAGATGTTTTTCAGGGAGACAAGGGTGACAGACGATGATATATAAGTCATGTTCAATCATCTCAGAGAAAATATGAAACAAAGAACCTATCTGAAGAAGAAAAGTGATCCTGGGGAGTTTGTGATTCCATGCTTTATCAAGCGCAACATATGCCCTAATTCCCTCTGTGATATTGGATCATCAATGAGCATTATGCCAATAACTATGGCAGAGGAGCTGAACCTGAAAGTGGAACCCTCCAATGATTCCTTCACATTTGTAGACTGCTTAAAAGTGAACTCAGGAGGGATGGTAAAAGATGTTCCAGTGCAGATCAACAACACCTTAGTACCAGTAGACTTCCATGTGATGGACATCAAGATAGATTGGAACTCTTCAGTTTTACTTGGAAGAGCATTCGATATGAAGTTATATCTATCTCTAATTGAACAAAATATTTTCTATGAACTTGTCAAGAATAAGAACAAGGCTATTGTAATTGAGTTGAGTGATAATGCAGAACTTGTGGCCATATGCTTCTGCGATTATGACTTCAATGAAGAGTCGGAAGATGTACCATCTACCGACACCCAGCCCAGTCTATCGATCGACACGTTTGCTGTTCAGGAATCGGTCGACAGCCACCCATTTTTATCGATCAACACTCATACTCCAGAACCGATCAACGCCCACCACACAGATGGTGAGTACAACACAAACTACCCCGAGTACAACGAAGACTACAGAGAAAAAGAGATGATCGAGTATTGTTGTATTGCTATGGAAGAGGATGTTGTCTTTCATATTTCCCATAGATTCTGGAATTCGACATCGATCGACGGCAACCCTATGCCATCAATCGTACTGACCAAGAAGCAGATACCGAAGTAGATTCAGCTGCAGCACGCGAGAAGGAATATGGTTATCTACAACCAGACGAGTTCGGTATTATGAGAGATCCAGACGGTCACGCAAGAGCTATGGATGGCAAATTACTTAATGTCACGAGGAAAGATATTGCAGACATTCTTGCCATGGCGAATGAAGCTGGAAACCTTTTCTCACAACAGTCTGGTTATCGAGCATCGATCGATGGTCACCATATACCATCAATCGATACGCATCAAGTATGCAGATGGATACGATGAAGATTACTGAGAGGAAGAGCAGATTGAATGTTGCGGCCTGGCATCAGAGGAAACTGGTTGGGTAATGAATGCGAGAGTGGATAATCAAGCATCGATCACATGCTACTCATGGCCTTCAAATGACATCAGACGCGAACCAGAACACCAACATGGAGCAGAGTAGACATATATTGGTAACCTTAGACCAGATGATTTTGGTTTTTCAGAGACCCAGAGGGACATGCACGAGCTCATGATGGGAGACTCCTACATTTATCCAAGGAGGATGTAGCAGATTCCCTTATTATTGCTAATGGATTAGACAATATATTTGGACAGCAGCAGAGGCCATCGATCAACGAACACCATTCAGCATCGATCGATTTTGAGGAGCAGAGACGCGAGCCGATCCGTACTGATGCCTACACCTTTCCCCCATCGACCGACACAGTGAGACGGACATCGATCAATTCGCGTTATGAACAAGGTACACGAGCTTTTGATACTGAATGCAACAAACTTTTCCACTGGGAAAAGAAAGATGAGTATGGTAATGCACAAGCTACAGACGGAAGGGTAGTGAATGTGCAAGCTGAAGACATTTGAGCAGTTCTAGAGAGAGCTAATATGTTCAAGCACATCTACATATGTTTACCAAAACATGCATTAAAGATCGCTATGTCTATGAAGTACCATCAGACATACATCAGAGAAGAGATTGATGAGATTGTAAATGCAATCTACAAAACTCAAGATATGTCACTAGATGATTTTTACAAGAAGTTGGATGATGTCTACTATCCTATAGACACATGCCTTACCGGTTTGACTGCACGCATGGATGAGATGAAGCAATATTTCGATACTGTTCAGAGACAGCATACGATTGGGGCAGAAAACTGAGCATCGATCGACAACAACATCAACGCATCGATCGACACTGATGAACATGGACAGAAGACAGCAGCGGAAGTGGAATTAGAAGATAGGTTCGCTGAGATTGCATTTTCTCAGAGCCTGATGAAGGAAGATATTTCTCAGCAATTGGAGGATTTATCAGAGACTACTGCTGCCAGACTTAGGATGCTACAGCGCAGTATTGAGAAACTACAACAAGGAATGCATTCAATGGCATTTTTCAGAATAGTTACAAGGAATGAGAAAACCAGAAAAGATGAGGCATTGAGGAACTTCATCGGTACATAGTTTCAGAAGAGGAAAGAAGATGTAAATACTTATTTTCCAAGTGTTGATCCAACTTCCTACTAGTCAGAAAGTTTGCAATGTCGAGCTAAAGACTATAACCAAGCGCTGAGTAGGAGGCAAACCACAATTTAACAAGCTTTTATTTCATTTTTACTTATCCTACTACTTATTTCGGGTTTTACTTTGTTTTATAGACCTTTTGAGTCACCACTAATCACCACTATAGAGGTATCATCAGTCGACACTGGATCGTGACCATCGATCGACCACACATGCCTACCATCAATTGATACTCTTCAAAGAGTTCGGTATGGAGTTTCTCTACCTATATATTTACTTATGATTTATCTTTTCCTAACTAATCTGGGACGGATTACACTGCGAACAGTGTAATTTAAGTTTGGGGGAGGTTCGCTAATGCTGTTTAAGTTGTTTTGAGTTCTATTTGCTATATAAATATAAGTTTTTCAAAAAGTTTTATTGAGTCAAGAAGGGGATTATGATCAAGATTTATTATTGACTAACCACACTTTAGCACCATTCTTAGAAGGTTGTTGCAAAGATTACTAGAGATACCAAAGTGGATCATCCTACCACTATATCACACTTGCTTAGAAAGTTAGAAGGAACTGGAGCTGATTTCCAACACTAATCCTCACATTATTTGCTTGCTTTGGGACTTGGTACACACTGGATCAGATTCCTTCTACAAAGTCTGAAGGTACAAGTCATTGCGCTTTTGGTTCCCTTCTCTCTTTCTCTTCAGCATCTACCTAATAGCTTAAAAGTTTGAGATGACTTCCCGAGATGCAGAAGGGTAGGTAAATTACCTATGACCCTATTATTTTAATTCGGAAGAACGATCACACATTGTTGGAAGCGAGGGGTAGGTACATTACTGATGACCCCACTATTCGCCTACAACTTTTCCCAAAAAGCAAAAGAAAAGAAAAGAAAAGAAGAAGAAAAATAAAAAGAAAAGAATAGAAGAAGAAAAATAAAAAGAAAAGAAAAGAAAAAGAAGAGGAAAATCAAAAATTAGATGACAAGATGGACTGTATCAACATCAATGTCCATTGAGTTTGAGATCTAGAAAGATTCGGAGAGAAACGGGGAAGAAAGGAATCAGAGAAGACTTTGTGCCTAGTTGTTCAAATACTTTGTAGAGGTAGAGTCCATATGTGCTTTGATCGATACTCCCAAGGTAAAGCCTACACTTTATTTTATGCAAGGAAATAGAATCAGTAGAGGGCTGATTCAGAATAGTATTTGCTAAGTTTTTGGTAGACTCGATTTGGTTGCTATACTAGGATATGGTATATTAAGCTTCTCTGTGATTGAATTGATAGGATGTCGTTGCAATAGAGTAAGATGACAGTTATACTTAGACATTATGTGAATCTCCGCTTTTCAAACCTCTTTCACACGCTTGGTTTCCTTGAGGACAAGCAAAAGGTTATGTGTGAGGAGTTGATATAGCCTATTAATTACCAATTTTAGGCCATGTTATAGGCTTTATTTAGGGTCTATTATGTGTGTCTAGGATATGTTGTAGAGTATTTACAGGTCCAAGGACGTTTTGGAGATAAATGGAGATACTTGGAGATTTTGGAACATTTAGAGGAGAAGAATCCGTAGCTGGGTATTAGAGGAGTAGAAGTATAAGCATGTCGTCGATTGACGACTTAACCTTGGAATTGACCTATGATGAAACACTAAGGTCAATCGAGGCTGCACACTTTCCATTGATCGACGCCCAACTCACAGATAGCCGACTGAAAAGCCCAAAATCAGAAGGCTAAAGACAAGAATACCCTGGACGAGTTTTGACCTAGATTTTAGGATTTTCATATTTATGTTCATGTATTGAGAGCATGCAGAGTGTGCTAGTGTGGTGCAAGTGTAAGTACAAGCTTAGGCAAGGCTTGACACAACACACATAGCTTTATAGTTTTAGGAATTTTGGGGTAGAAGATTCATAACTCCTTAGGGAGTTTTGTATTGGAGCCCCTATTTTATCTATGCATTCTAGTCATATTATTATTCTTTCTTTTATCATTTCTGAGTAGTCATCAACTAGATTTAGAGTTGTATGATAGGAATAATGTATTAGCCCAAAAGTAGGATTGCTAGCTAAGTTAATATCCATCAATTGAGTTGTGCTTAATGCTTTCATTCTAGAGTAGCTAACTAGGATCCACTACAAAAAAAGTTGCTATTCATAGCACATTGTTATAGCTCGTTTTACTGAACTGCTGTCGTTGATGAGGGTAATATTTTTTTTTATTATAGAACAACATTAGATAAATGCTATGATAGAGTTTTAGTAAGCGGGAACCTAAAATTAGCTTTTACGCGAAACACTTAGTGAAAATTAGCTTTTCCCTCACTCTCATCGGGGTTCCCTCTCATCTCTCTCATTTTTCCCTCTTTCTCTTTTGAACCCTAAATGAAATCCCCATTGATTCTCTCTCGAAAAAAAATCTGGAAACCAATTAGCTCGGGAACCAATCTCTATCAACCTCCATCTCGAAAACCCTAAACAAAATCCGCCTCATTTCCCATCTCGAAACCAATCCTCACCGCTTCTCCCATCCTCGCCGCTTCTCAAACAGTTCTTCGATTAAGCCCATCCTTTCAAACATTTCTTCGATTCAGCTCCGGTTGTACATCTCGAAGGTAGTGGGAGTCCTAATTTTGAGTTGAAATCGATTTACATAATCTCGAATTTATTATTTTACTTTTTGAGTTCTCGGTTGCTTTGAGTTCTTATTTGCTTTGAGTTCTTATTTGCTTTGAGTTCTTGGTTGCTTTGAGTTCTTGTTTGCTCTCAATTATTTTGATGATTTTTTTGGATTTTATGTATCGTTATATGCTCTGAGGACAACTTGACATCACAGTACGATGGACAAAGCTTGGGTACATCTAAGCAGGTACTGATCTTAAGCATATATATTTTAGTTTTCATTTTGTGCATCGCACTAACATGTTTCTTTTGTTTTCATTTTGATTGTTAATGGAAGAGTTTATCCTAGATATGAGAGAGGGGCTTCACAGTTTGTCCGGGATGTGGCTTCAGCTATGGGAGGGATTGATATGATTATATGCCCGTGCATAGACTGCCGTAACATTGATCGTCATTCAGAAAGTGTTGTAGTTCACCATCTGGTTACCAGGGGATGGAGGAGGGTTATAAGATGCGGAGTGATTGGTATCTACATGGAGAAGTGAACTCAGAGGTTGCAGGTGAAAGTAGATAAACTGAATGGAATGATGAGATCGTTGGGCTGTACAGAGCTGCTGAGCTTTTTGATGAAGAGTTAGCTGAGACGAGTGATTTATCTGAAGCTGCAGAGGGAGACGACAAGAAAGAAGATGAGTTTTTGGCAAAGTTAGCTGAGGCTGAAACACCCGTGTATCCAGCATGTGTCAACCATAGTAAGCTCTCTGCAATTGTTTCGTTATTTCGACTGAAGACTCATAATGGGTGGTCTGACAAGAGCTTCAATGATCTGCTAGAGACATTGCCGAAGATGTTACCAGAGGATAATGTGCTTCACACATCACTGTATGACATGAAGAAATTTCTGAAATCCTTCGACATGGGTTATGAGAAGATTCATGCATGTATTAATGACTGTTGTCTGTTCAGAAAGAGGTTCGAGAAGCTTGAGAAGTGTCCAAAGTGTAAGGCTTCGAGATGGACGACAAATATGCATACTGGTGAGAAGAAGAGGGGCGTCCCACAGAAGGTATTACGTTATTTTCCTATAATTCCTAGACTGAAGAGAATGTTCCGTTCGGAGGAAATGGCTAAGGATTTACGGTGGGACTCTATGAACAAAAGCAGTGATGGTAAGCTTCGTCACCCTGTTGATTCAGTGACATGGGATCAGATGGATGCTAAATATCCAACGTTTGCAGCAGATGCAAGGAACATCAGGCTTGGCCTTTCAACAGATGGATTTAATCCATTCAACATGAAGAACTCCATGTACAGTTGCTGGCCTGTATTACTGGTAAACTACAACTTGCCACCTGACTTATGCATGAAGAAGGAGAACATCATGCTCTCATCGTTGATTCCTGGTCCACAGCAGCCTAGTAATAGTATAGATGTATACTTAGAACCCCTCATCGAGGATCTGAACAGCCTGTGGAGCATTGGAGAGTTAACATTCGACGCTCTGACTTGATCAACATTTACTCTTAAGGTAGCACTGCTCTGGACAATCAATGATTTTCCGGCTTCCGGGAATCTTGCAGGCTGCAAAGTAAAGGGTAAAATGGGGTGTCCGTTATGTGGGAAAAAGACAGATAGCATGTGGTTAAAGTACAGCAGAAAACATGTGTACATGTGCCATAGGAAGGGTCTCCCACCAGGTCATCTTTTCCGGGGAAAGAAAAGATGGTTTGATGGCAAAGCTGAACAAGGAAGAAGAGGAAGAATACAGACTGGGCGTGAAATTTCTCAACACCATAGAAATTTCAAGAATGATTTTGGAATTTTCAAAGGATCTGCAAGAAAGAGAAAAAGGGTTCAGTGTGCTGATAATAAAGGCTCTGATAGTGAGGCTTTATCGAGTGAATCAGAAGAAGAAGAAGAAGAAGAAGTAGAAGTAGATGAAGATGAGTTATCTAGATGGAAGAAGAGGTCAATCTTCTTCAAGCTACCTTACTGGGAGGTAAGAAACTTATCTCTTTTCCTTAAAGGGTTTTCTATTCCAACTGCCTTTTGATTAATTTTTTTTTCTTTTGTTTATGGTTGAGTAGGAACTTCCGGTGAGACACAACTTAGATGTTATGCATGTGGAGAGAAATGTGGCTGCGAGTCTAGTGTCAACTTTGTTGCACTGTGGTAAATCAAAGGATGGTCTTGCAGCTCGTAAAGATCTCGAGGAGCTTGGTATTAGGCCAGAGTTGCACCCTAGAGTTCAGGGTAAACGCACATATCTTCCTCCAGCACCGTGGTCGTTGTCCATGGCAGAGAAGAAGATCTTTTGTAGACGTCTATTCGACTTCAAAGGGCCGGATGGATATTGTTCTAACATCTCAAGAGGTGTCTCGTTAGATGAGTGTAAAGTCACAGGGTTGAAATCACATGACTACCATGTGTTGATGCAGCAACTTCTGCCCATTGCACTGAAAGGTTTGTTACCAAAAGGACCGAGGCTTGCAGTGTTTAGGTTATGCGCATTCTTCAATCTGCTGTGTCAGAGAGTTATTGATAGGGAGAAGCTTTTGGTCATGGAAGCTGAGATTCTTGAGACTCTGTGCTTGTTCAAAAGATTCTTTCCTCCAAGCTTCTTTGATATCATGCTCCATTTGACTGTCCATCTTGGAAGAGAAGCCCGGCTTGGTGGACCAGTACATTTTAGATGGATGTACCCATTTGAAAGGTAAGATAGATATGACTAATTTTAACAAAAATTCTTTTGAATTGAGTTTCTATCTGCTCTAAATTTTGTCACTTGTTTCAGGTATATGAAAGTCCTTAAAGACTTTTTAAGGAATCTTGCAAGACCAGAGGGATGCATTGCTGAGTGCTATCTAGCTGAGGAATGTATCAGGTTTTGTAATGAATTTTTGAAGAAGACTACAAATGTCCAGCAGAAAGTAGATAGAAACATGGAGTTCGAGAACAATTATGTCTTAGAGGGTTGTCCAATATCCGGAGGCACTTCAGTTACTCTCAGTGAAACAGAAAAAAGATTGCTCATCTGGCTATCATCCAAAACATGGCTCTCGTCGAACCTTATGTAGAGTAAGTGCCATATTTTACTCTTTCATTAATTCGTTGACCGTAACTAACATATTGTTTGTTTTCAATATTGAAGTGCACATCTACAACATTTGCAAGACAGTGATGGAAGATGCCGTCGAGATGCATCAACCTTATGGAGTATGCATACAAATAATTTTGCAAGCTGGCTAAAAGAACAGGAGCTCTTGATTCTACAGCACATGATGAAACACTTAAGTGGATAGCTTATGGTCCAAGATGTACTGCAAGGTCATATACAGGATTCATAGTTAATGGGCAGAGATTTCACAATATATCTGTTGATAGGAAGAGTCAAAACATTGGGGTTTATTACGAGGCAACATCAGTTTGTAGATCAAGTACCAAAGATACATCACAGGTCGTTGATTTGGTTTCCTACTACGACAGAGTAACTGACATCATTTTGGTGGACTATAACATCTTCTATGTTCCTCTGTTCCGGTGTCAATGGGCCGTAAAGGGTAATGGAGTGAAGATTGAAGATGGTTTTATACTTGTTAACATGAATCATAGTCAAGCCTCCTTTACAAGTGACCCCTACATACTAGCATCTCAAGCCAAGCAAGTCTTCTACTCTAGGGAAGATGAGTCTTCGAATTGGTATATAGTCATGAGAGGTCCTTCCAGAAGATACAGTAAGGAAGAGACTCAAGAGGGAACTGCAGACATTGGACCATTGCCATCAAATATAGACATGGATGCTGAGATTGATGAAGCTGAGAATTCTAGAAGTGATGCTGAAGGCATTTATGAGTAACATGTATCCTTATTGTTCGTGTGTGTCATGTTTGCTTGGTCATTGACTCATTGTTGGTTTGTGGTCTGTTTGCTTGGTCCTTGTGTCTTTGTTGGTGTGTCTTGTATGGTTTCTGTTTATGTAAAGAGTGAACTCATGAATTTTAATATTTTGTTTCAGTTAAATTGAGATTGGGCGTCTAAAGGGCAGCAAACGCGGAAGGAAACCAACAATCAAGAAGAAGAAAAAAGATGACGAGGTTGAGTTTGTGTGTACTGTAAAGGAACAAGACCAAGCTCCAGCTACTGTAGAGGAACAAGTCGAGGAACAAGTCGGGGAACAAGACCAAGCTCCAGCCCATGTAGAGGAACAAGATCAATTTGAGGAACATGAAACTCAACAAGAGCAATCCGAGGAACATGTATTAGGGCGTCCAAAGGGCAGCAAACGCGGAAGGAAACCAACAATCAAGAAGAAGAAAAAAGATGACGAGGTTGAGTTCGTGTGTACTGTAAAGGAACAAGACCAAGCTCCAGCTACTGTAGAGGAACAAGTCGGGGAACAAGACCAAGCTCTAGCCCATGTAGAGGAACAAGATCAATTTGAGGAACATGAAACTCAACAAGAGCAATCCGATGGACATGAATCTGAACAAGAGCAATCCGAGGAACATGTATTGGAACAAGAGGAAGCTGCTGATGTGCTAGAAGAAGAGCATGATGCCGATGTGCCTCAAGGTGAGATCGAATATACTGAGGGACCAATAGCTTCAAGTTCTCGTAAGAGAAAGCGTGGACCAACAATGATGAGAGACCTAGCTAAAGATCCAAATAGCAGAGTTCGTGTGGATTTCACATTCATGGGAGAAGCATATGGTCCTGGATCAGTCAAGTTGTCCTCATATTTAGGTCCATTGGTTAGGGAGCACGTGCATGTTACTTTAGAAAGTTGGAAACATCTCACTGAAGAAGTGAAGACAGTGCTCTGGAAATCAGTCCAGGTAACACTTTCTTGACAATGTGAACACGTATCTATCTAGCATTTCAGAGAATAAAGCTTAATTATTTGCTTACTATGTGAGTGTAGGCAAGGTTTGAGGTTGATGAGGACTACCAAAGGGTTTCAGTTCTGAAGCAGATGGGAGGATTATGGAGAGCATCCAAGTCACGCCTAGTTACACAAATTAATCAATCAGATAATAACCAACAGAGGATGCAGCTGAGGCCTAAGAATGTTTCTCCTATTGAGTGGTGCAAATTTGTTAAACTGAAAACTAGCAAAGAATTCAAGGTATGCAATTCAACTAAGGCCTAAGAATGTTCTCTAAACATGCATTGGATTACTCATTTGATTACATATTTTCAACCATTTGATAGGTTCTGAGTGATAGCTACAAGGATAGGAGACGCAAACAGATTCCTCACACATGTAGTCGGAAGGGAATGGTTAGACTAGCAGAAGAGATGGTAATTAACCATACTACATATTATTTTTTGGCATTCTACATATTAATTAGACAAGTCTGTTGACATATTATTTTGCCATAGAAAAATAGTTCTGAAGACCCGTCTGAAGTGTCAAGACTTAAAGTCGGGGTGAAGTCACGTACAAGGAAAGATGGAACACCAGTCAACACAAATGCAGCTGAGAAGATTGTGAGTTTAACCCATTTTCTGATACTATAAAACAAAATTCTAATTTCCCTGATCTTTTTTTGATGTTCTCTACAGCAAAAGACAGCTGAGATAGTTAATGGTGCTAATCAGACTGCTAAAAATGTAGATTAAGACACACTCATCAAGGTCTTAGGACCTGATAATCCTGGTCGAATGAGAGCAATGGGGAGAAATATTAGTAAAACGAAATTAGCTTGCTTCAATGTCAACCACAAGTCTATCTCTGAGATGCAAGAGAAGCAAATTCAGCTTATGCAAAAGGTTAACGAGTTACATTCTGAACTTGCGAAAGTGAAAAGCCAGGTTAGATACATCTTGTAGAATTCATAAAGATAAGTAGTTATGCAATAATTTTAAGCTTTGGAATGGATTTATGTTACAGAGAGAAGACAGTGAAGTGGGGGAAACCTCTGCTGCAAGAGTAAGTCATATATATATATATGAGATCAATGGTTTTGTTTATTTATTTTACACTAGGATTTTTACTCTTGACCATTTGACAGAGTGTAAACAAGAGATCACAAAAGAAATGTCTTCTGATTGAATGGGCTGATGAAGATGGGAACGTTGCTGAGGGCCGTATCCTTGCTTCTGATCCAGATGACATAGTGAATGACAGTCGCCTAGGACCTAAGGATGCAAAGGTCTTAGTTGAAACTGTACTGAACCGGAAGCATTCCTCTGGAGACCTGCGAGTAACATGTGCACAATTAAGGAAGCTGTTGGTCAAATCATTGCATGGCCAAAGAATAAATGTGTCGAACTAGGTATGGGCCTTGGATCAGAATACATTGCACCACTGGTAAATACTATTTCTCTTGCATTCACATAGTAATTAAAGTCAAGATTTCGTCTATGATGAGTTTGATATCTGAATATGTTTGACAGGGTTCGAGAGCAAATTCTCTCAACAAATGCAAAATACTGGATTGGTCTGATAATAGTGTAGTTGTCGGTGAAGGGCGTTGGCAGACACAAGAACCAAAGGCACTGGTTAATGGCATTCCTCTCGGACCTAAAGCTGTTAAAGTATTTCTGGATGTTGTGCTTGAGGAGGGAACATATTTATGGAGGCCAACGATGGATCTTGCATGCCTTGACGACTGTTTAAACTCTTTTATATCATGGCCTGCTCGGAAAGTTGCCTTTGAAAAGACACCAGGATCAACAAGACAACATTCTCCTTCTCCAAACACTGTCCCTTCATCAGTACGACACGGAAGAGAAACTGGTAGCAAAGATACATCGGTAGGTTCACCCGCTGGAAAGGTGTTACAAAAGGTGCAAAACCAGGTGCAAAATCAGGTGCAACAATGTCTGCTCCTACTGAGGATTCTCCACCAACTGATCAGGTAATTATTTTTTACTCATTATGCTTTCATCTGGTTATATTAGTCTCAGTTTGAAGTTGTGCTCATGTATATTGTAAAGTGTCAGATGAAGCTTGGATCTAAAGCTGTGAAACCGAATCAGAAGTGCAAACTGATGGACGTTGGTGTGAAGAAACAAGTTGTTGCTGAAGGACGTGTGCATTCAACAGACCCAGCTCAAATGGTCCTCTTTGTACGCTTAGGTCCGAAAGCAGCTAGAGTTTGGGTAGATGTTGTGCTCGTAGATGATGCAGAAGTTTGGAGGAAATCAGATGAGATTGAGTGTGTGAAAGATGCACATGGTTCATCAATTGCTTGGCCAACTGATAAATTGGTCATCTTTTAAGCTGCTGTGAGTGTTGTATTTTTTTGTTATAACCTTGCATATGTAATTGCTTTGTTGATGATCAGAGTTTATCTCATCTCAGGGAGCAGCGGGAATGAAGAACTTAGGTCAAGATTAGCTAGTTTTAACCTAGACTAATGAACTCCATGTATGATATTATTTCTTATGACTTTGGTATCAGTTTTCAAACGACATCAGTAACACTTATGTGTAATGACTTATGTAGTTGGAACTTATTTTATGAATGGATTTGTTTGGATTTGAATTTCTGTTTTGGTGAAACAAATTACGTATTAAGCAAATCATAGCTCTTAGACACAAAAAACAATAGCTAAAAAAACTGTTGTCATTACAAATCATAGCATTCCAAATTACATATAATTTAAACTATCATGATATATTTCGAAGCTATTACACCCTTTTGTATAGCACTTAATAACTGCAATTACCAGAATAAGCTTTTGCTATTGTAGAAGTCTCTACCATTGCACGAATATGTATCGTAATTGATTTGTAACAGAAAATAAACTTGCCATAGATTAGTTAATAACATCACCCAGTTAGTGCTATTGTAAATTAACATTTCGTAGCATCACAGGAAAACTCTATCCTGGGGGGGGGTACCTATGATTTCTGCCGTATACATAGCATTTGGTAAAACGCTATCAAACCCCTAACATAGCATAAAACTTGTGCTAACAATGGCCATATTTCTTGTAGTGATCCCAAAAGTAGGACATGGACGACTACAAGAGTAGGTTCTGTGCCAGAACAAACAACATTGAACTACGATGTTAGGCTCATGCAAGAGCTGGTCTAACGAGTATAGTGGACTTATCAATCTCATTCACACTTCCTTCTGACTTCACCGTCGATCGACATCAGGCCTTCACCGTCGATTGATGGTCTTTTCTTTTGCTCGCATACGAGAGTTGGAGTTAAAAAGGTCATCATAGTTAATATTTGAGTTCTAGTATATTTATATATCTATGCTTCCTATCCTATATAATCCATTAAGCTTGAAACACTAGATCTAGCATATTACATTTGCATCAAGTTAGTCTATTAGAATATTTCCATATTTACATTATTTCCATATTTGCATTATTAGCATATTTCCATATTGCATCTCTACTTCTTGAAAAGGGATATTTCCTTAATTGATTGTTTGCCAACCTATTTATATTTACCTAGCTTAATCTTTAGGAAAAGAAATCTAAAGTGTGTCATTGCTCCCTGTGGATTCGATTCCTAAGTACTACACATGATCTCTTTTGTCAAGAGTACTATTTGTGTGTTAAAGACTATGGTTAATCTGATAGTGATTTGTTTAGGATATTTATACCCTGCTAGAACAATTAAAACACGCGAGTCAAATTTGGCGCTGTTGCCGGGGAGCATTGATCGCAATTGGATTTAATTTCTAGTATTTAGTCTAGGTTTGTTACTACATTCAAGTTACTAAATTTTTTTTTTTCAGGTGCATGCAAAGACACACCAGGAGCAATAAAGGACAAGAACTACTATTTTCTGATCCGATAGAATCGACCATACGATCCGCAAAGAAAGATGGCACGCATCGATTGACAACAACAACTCTGCGTCGACCGACACAGCTTTTCGAACAGCATCGACCGACATCAGAACTCGAGCATCGACCGACACTGATCACACACCGAAGATCGACAGCATAGTACACGCATCGATTGACAGAAGTTGGCGAGTTCAGATGGTTGCTATGCTGAATTTGACTCGTGATGAGAATGAGAACATGCATGACCAAGATTGTCATCTGCAAAATGCAGCAGGTCAAAAGATAGACGATCAGAGGGCTGTAATCTTTGATGCAGAAGTAGAAGAAGACGCTGCAGCAGCTCAACCTGAAGTTAATGTCCAAGCTACTCAGAGAACACTGGCTGACTACAACCATCCAGACTAGTTCTACGCCAACAGATCCGCCATTTGCCCTCCAGCTTTTCAGAGGAATGAATTTGAAATCAAGCCCGCCTTCTTCGGACTTGTAGCGCATATACCGTACCATGGGTTACGAAATGAGCACTCTATCAAAGCCTAGTGACCATCCGAAAAGATCAAGCCTACAAGTGAAGATCTTTTGCCATTCATTCCAGACAAAAACGACCCAAAAGGTAAGAAGGTAAGCATTTAGATTCCCATTTCTAACGATTTGATTTGCTTTGCAGCTTTTGTCCCTTTTGTTTCTTTTTATTTAAATTATTTTACCAAACTTTATTAGTTGTCTTGCACGCCTATTAGGGTTTTCCTTTTGTCACAAATTTTGTATTATTTTCTTCAAAGACCCTTGAAGGCACCACGGTAATAAACGTCTGTATAAGTCCCCTATAAACCGCTTGTACTTTTTCTACGCATGATATAAAACATAATTTTTCTAGTGAAAACCCTAAGAGCTCTAACAAGAACTCGCCTCCTTCTCTTTGCCTTGTTAGACCAGAACCTCCACGGCCAAGAGGATTTTTTGTATCATGAGCCTTTCATCCCTCGTGTGGTGCACTTCTTTCCATCCAGTTACTTGTTCATCAGATATTTTGGTTGATTAGATCAGTCCAAACGGTCCACCCTTGTGTAGATCGAGTTTCACTCTCTTGCCTCGGATCATATAAGCCTTTGTCAGCCTAGGCTTGTATCACCGAGGGTCAGGATCCCATATCTGAGGAGGATGGAAACGGCGTGGTTCCAAACCCGGACGGGGGGGGGATTGGTGAAGGTGAGGTTCCACGTGCGGAGGATGATTGAGTTTGCAGTCTCGTGTGAGAATTTTTTTATGTTATATTTCATGTTTTGCTCAGGCCAAGTGTGTCCGTGTTTTTAACTTGAGACTGGCCGCTTGTGGCCTTGAATCGCCGTCTCTTCTTCGATTTTTTAATGAACTTTGTTTTGCGTTTTAAGAGCTTATCGAGCACTTATGTGGGTGTAGAGGGAAGATTATGAGTTGTCATCTCATAATCTAACTCTGAGTGAATTACTATATCCGTGATCTGTTTCTAAAGTTTTCTGCAGTGCGTAAACTTGCAAGATTACCGAAGACGCTCGAATATTAGCCAAGAGAAAAAATTTGGGATCTCGTATCATGGTGTTTGATACTTTTCCTAGAGATGTTAGAGACCAGTGTGCTGGGTTTAGGGCAAGAGCTAGGTCTAATAACGGTTTTAGGGAGTGCGATGACTAATTCGACTTACGTTTCCCATATCGTTTCCAACCTGATCTCATCCTGCTTTAAAGTCCGCAATATGTTCTCTGCTTATGTGACTTGTATGGTAGGAATCGAGCATCTTATCGCGGATAATTTTTAAGTCTCCCGAAAGTGCTGACAAAAAATTGAAATTTCTTTTATAGAGCTATTACCCTTGTGTCGGGTGTACGAGAGCTATCTCTACTAAATGTCTTAGTCTGTTTAGGACGTTAAGAGTTTGTTGTGATCAGCAAAAAAATTATCGGTTGATATTACCGTTTTTGACTCTTCGCAAAGGATACGTGTTAAGAAGGTGTTGTTTATAGTCTTGGATGGACTGTTTTTAAAGTGAGACCTTTTTGATTTTTTATGAAGAAGCAGTTCTTCGAGCGTTAGCGACGTCTCGCTGTGTTGAAGGTAGAAATTCTTTATGTCGTTTTTAAGCGAAGCGAGTTACGAGATGGGGTGTTCTGATGATAGATAGATTTTGGGAGGTTTCCCGCCGTGTTATCTAAAAAAAGTTTCAAAAATACCAAGTTTGGATGCGGATATATGAACTTTTGGGAGTATACGTATATGTACCCACTCCCCCTTTTTTATTGAGGGGGACAGCTGAGCTCGTCTTGCGACAAATTGCCTACGTACCCTCTTCAGGGATCAAACCGTCTCGTAGTTCAGTTTGAAGCGTTGTTTAGTGGTCTAGTGGTAGTATTTCTTGAGCTGCATCACGTTCCAAGTTCTTGGAATTTCGATGTCATGTATGTTCGCGATTTCGTATGCGCCTGGTCAGACTACTTTTATGAGTTTGTAAGGTCCTTCCCAGTTCGCTCCGAGTTTTCCTGCGTTTTGCTCAGAAGTGTTTTGGAAAACCTTTCGTAGGACTAAGTTTCCTTTTTTGAATCTGCGGCTGCGTACATTAGAGTTGTAGTACTTTGCGGCCGCCTGCAGATAGTTCTAAATTTGTACGAGGGCCTAGTCCTGACGTTCGTTGATTAGATCAAGCTCATCAAGAAACATTAGATTGTTCGAATCCTCTCGTTCTGGGAGCAGTCTTCTGTATACTCCGGGAATTCGACTTCCACCGGGATCCTGCATTCTCTCCGTATACTAGGGCGAATGGGGCTTCCCCCGTTGAACGTCTCAGAGTTGTACGATGTGACCATAAGACTCCTTTGAGTTCCATGGCCCAGCCAGCCTTTTCGGCATCCAGACTTTTTTAAGCCCATCGAGGACGGTCTTATCAATAGTTTCGGCTTGGCCATTGCATTGCGGGTATTTAGGAGTTGACTTGGTCACTCGTATTTTCCACTTCTCGCAGAAGGCAACAAACCTGGTTGAAATAAATTGGGAACTCCATGTCTATAAATGATATTCCTCCATACAAAGCTTTCGACTTGAGCGTCGTTTATGCTTGCGTAGGAGTCCGCTTTGACACATTTTGAGAAAAAAAACTGTTAAGACCAGCAATAAACGTTTTTATTTTGACCTGTGCATGGGTCCGACTGTTTCCATCGCCCATTTTATGAATGGATAAGGTGCTGAGAACGATGAGAGGATCTCTGCCAGTTGATGGATAGTAGGGGTGTGCCTCAGGCATTTTTTTCATTTTTGTGCAAAGTTCTCGCAATCATTGATCATTGTTGGCCAATAGTATCCGTGGCGTTGGATTTATTTCAAGGGACCTTCCCCTAGAGTGATTTCCATACGATCCAGAATGGACCTCGTCCATTATTTTTTGTGCTTTCTCTCCTTCTACGCAGATAATGAGTAACCCGGAGAATCTCCACTTGTAGAGTTCCCCGTCGACCAAGATGTATCATGCGGCTTGGATCTTAACCTTTCGGGCTGCCATTTTTCGGCTGGGAGTTTTTCGTTGGCGATATACGCAAGGATTGTCTCTTTCCAAGGTTTGCCAAATACGTACATGGATTTCTCAGAATCTTGCATAGCCTGTACGTCAATTTCGTTGGAGTCGCTGCCAGGTGAATCGATTAAGTTTATAATGACAAGCCGTCCGATGCTAGGATGCTCTTTGAATTCTATGGGAATCACCTTGCTCAGACCTAGATCCGAACTGGATGCCAAGGCGACTAGGGCGTCGGCCTGGGAATTTTCAGCGTGAGGAATCCGGGTAAGAGAAAATTGATCGAAACTTTGAGCCAAGTTTTGGACTAGTTTCAAGTAAGCATCCATTCTTTCGTCCCTTTCTTCGTATTCCCGCTGTATTGACTTGCCACAAGTTGGGAATCACAGTAGGAGTAAATGTGGCTTATCTTTAAGGCATGAGCCAATCGTAAGCCCGTGATCAGGGCTTTGTACTCGGCTTCGTTGTTTGCGGCGTGGAAAACTAGTCAGAATGACTGTTCTAGTACTTCCCCTGTTGGTGACTTGAGTCGGATCCCAATTCCGGAGCCCTATTTGATTGAGGATCCGTGTACGTGGAGGGTCCAGGTCGAGCTGGGTTCTTGGTTATTCGTGCACGCTGCAGGGAGTTCTACTAAGAAATCGGCGAGGACTTGCGATTTTGCGCAAGCTCTCGCTTGATACTTGATGTCGTACTCGCTCAACTCGATTGCCCATTTTGCGAACCTTCCAGATTGACTGGGGAAATGCAAGATTGTCAGTAGTGGGGACGATGTGAGCACTACGATTGTATGGGACCGAAAGTATAGCCTTAGCTTCTGTGCTGACATTACAACCGCATGTGCCAGTTTTTCCATCATCGGGTAACGCGTCTATGCATCGAACCAAGTTTTGCTTACGTAAAAGATGGGCTTTTGCTCTCTGCGTTCCTCTCAGATGAGGACGTCGCTCACGGCCGTGACTGATACTGCGATGTACAGAAACAGTAGTCCACCTTCAACAATTTTGGCGAGTACCGGGGGAGCGGCCAAGTAGTGTTTCAGCTGTTTGAAAGATTTTTCACATTCTTCGGTCCACTCAAATTTCTTGTTCCCTTTCAACGTGTCGTAGAAAGACAAACATTTGTCCGTTGATCGCGAGATAAATCTGTTAAGTGCTGCAACCCTACCGGTCAATCTCTGCACCTCTTGTTTTGTTCTCGGAGATGCCATTTTGATCAGCGCAGTGATTTGTTTCGGTTTAGCCTTGATCCTACGGTAGATGACGAGGTATCCCACGAATTATCCCGATGCTACTGCAAACCTGAAATTCATGGGGTTCAGTTTAATATTGTGGAGGTTTAGCCTTTCAAAGCATTCTTGGAGGTGGGCGATATGATCTTGCTCTTCGAGAGATTTCCAAGCATACCGTCGATGTATACCTCCATTGTTTTCCGATCTGTTCAGAGAACATACGGTTCACGAGCCCTTGATAGGTCGCGCCAGCATTGTTGAGACCCAACGGCATTACCCTGTAACAGTAAGTGCCACAATCAGTTATGAATGCAGTTTTTTCTTGATCATCGGGGTTCATCCTAATCTCACTGTACCTGGAGAACGCATCCATAAAGAACAAGAGTTTGTTCCTTGCCGTTGGTTCGAATAAGCGGTCAATGTGTGGCAGTGGGAAGCTATCCTTTAGACATGCTTTATTGAGATCGGTGAAATTGACGCAAACTCGCCACTTTTCGTTCTTCTTTTTCACAACGACTGGGTTAGCCAGCCAGTCGGGATACCTAACCTCTATTATGGGTCCAACTTTGAGGAGTTTTTCGAACTCGTGGTTAACCGCACCAGTGAATTCTGAACTCAACTTTCATCTTTTTGTTTGAAAGGTTTGAAAGTTGGGTCGACGTTGAGATCATGACATGTTATGGTTATGTCAATTCCTGGCATGTCTTCCGCGGTCCACGCTAACGTGTGCAAGTTCTTTTTAAAACTAGATATGAGCTTAATTTTTAAAGGCTCGCTCAGGTTCGAGTTGATTTCAATGCAGCGGTCTTGGAATGCCTCGTCTAGGCATACCGAGACAACATATTCGCAAGTCGGCTCGCGTTTTCCTTTCAAAGCTTCGATCACTCGTGACTGCCAAAATATTTCATCTTGTTCAGGGGCATTGTCAACGACAGACAATGCCATCCCCGAAGAGCAAGACGAGATGAATATTCCACTGGATAAAAGTATCGGATCCAATTCTTCGATTCCAAATAGTGATTCTCCCGGATGTAGAAGTTTAAGTCGGGGTGCGTGCGTTGAATACCTCTGATAGATCCTAGTATTCAGATCTAGTGAACTATCTTGCAGCTGACATAGACCTAGAGCTTTTTAAAGGATACCACAAACATTTTTCTTTCGGCATATAAAGACGACGCGTTGCTGAAAGCGAAATCGCATATATTTTGTATCATTGACATGAATCCTATTATGCTGGGAATTTCGCAAGTTTTAAGACTGTCAAAAATTCTACAAGCAGGCTTTTGGTGTCCAACCATGTTCGAGATGCTCAAGCCTACATAGCAAAGTGTGATCCCTATCAAATGAGAGGGAAAAAGCAGCAAGAGACAATATACATATTAGTCACTGTAGACTATCCAAATGGATTGAAGTTGAAGTGTTTTAGTGCTGGGGCATCGACTTTATGGGCTCTTTTCCCTTTTCGCACGAAAAATATACATATTAGTCACTGTAGACTATCCAAATGGATTGAAGTGATAGCCACTACGTAAAATGGCGCTGATGTAGTCGTCAAACTTTTAAAAAAATATAATATTTCTCCTATTTGGAGTTCCACAAATCGTAATAAGCGACGGAGGTACCAACTTTATTAACAGAGTTTTCGAAAAACTACTCAAGAAATATGAAGTTCACCATCGAGTAGCAACACCCTATCATCCTCAGACTAGTGGACAAGTAGAAATGTTCAACCGTCAAATCAAAGAAATCTTAGAAAAGACGGTAGGAACAACCCGCAAAGACTGGTCTCAAAAATTGGATGACTCACTTTCGGCTTACTGAACGCGTTTAAAACACCGTTAGGGATCACCCCATTCCACTTAATCTATGGAAAAGCATGCCATTTCTCAGTGGAGCTAGCGCACAAAGAAGAATGGACCATCAAAGCAACAAATTTTGATGTCAAACCCGCTGCAGAAAGGAAATTAATCCAATTAAATGAACTGGATGAGATCAGGTACCACGCCTACGATAACTCAAAATTGTACAAGGAGAGAACTAAAGCTTATCACAACAAAAAATAATTTCTAGGCATTTTGCACCTAACGACCAAGTACTCTTCTACAACTCTCGGTTAACTCTATTTCCCGGGAAATTGCGTTGTCGTTGGTCTGGACTCTTCACCGTGAGAGAAGTTACACCTTATGAAGGAAGTTTTCTGATTAACTCGGAAGGGGATGACGTCACAATGGGCAAAGACTAAAGCATTACAGGGCTAGAGATGATATTCCGCATTCTCAGACCACACTTCTAAAGATGTCAAATCCTGATTGACAAGCATAGTTTCCTGTCAAGCTTACAACCTTAAACAAGCACTGAGTGGGAGGCAACCCACTTGTAAATATCTAAATTTTAAATTTTACTTTTTGAAAGCTTTTTAGGAAATTTAGTTATAATATAATAAATTATAATAATAAAAATATAAAATAAATATAAAACATATAATGAATTTATAGTTATGCACAAAAATAAATAAGGAGAGCAACCATCGATGGACGTCCCTATCAGACCATCGATCGACGTCCCTATCATACCATCGATCGACAGTGGAGCATCGAGTCTGTATAAGCTCAACACAACCCTTTTTCATAAACACTTTCCATAACCAAAAAAAACCTTGCGAATTTTAAGAGCAGATTTCTCTCTTAATCTTTTGCCGATTTTGCTCGTTCTTGAGCCTAACCCACTTTATTTTACCTCTTCCATCTGTTTAGGTCACTAAATCAACCGATCTTCAAGGAATGTTCTCTAAATCTCTTAGTTTGGAATTTGAAACGGTTTTGGGGGATGGGTTACTAGAATAGGAGTTATCAACTAATTGTAACTGTTGTTTGCACGATTTTGATTCGATTTGAGAGATAAAAAACTCATGACAATCGCGACAGACCATCAATCGACGCCCGCGAGGGACCGTCAATCGACGGTCATAACGACTTGAGCGTAATTACTGATTCTTGTTTATTTTGCGATTGTAGGTGAGCGAGAGAAGAAACAAGGTGCGTTTCGATGTTGGTCGCTCAAGTTCCAAACCATCAGGACCTCCATGCCGTGAACCTTGGCCTGAGGAGGAGAGGGAGTTGATTGACACGTTTGAGCATTACCTTGACCCTAAGGCAGCTCTAGCCTTGAGGGATGCACTCAGAGAGCTTTGTCTCAGGACTGGGATGACTACGACAACCTCTACTACAACGCCTGGCAACTATTTCCCATCGAGCCCACCAGGTTCGTCGATAGAGACGTCCTGACAAATCTGGGATGGGAACCATGGCTACTAGGCCATATTCTCTCTATCCCGACCTGGTCCGACAGTTTATGGCCACAACTCGGATAATTTATCAGAACTCCAGGGAAAAGAAGGCGACCAAGGCCTATTTTTCCTTCATGGTTAGAGGAATCAGATACTACATCACCATCCCTGACCTCTGCCACATCTACGGGTTTAACAACCCCGAGTACCTCGGCTGCACCGTCCCTTCCTTCCGTGGAAAGACTACTTTCTGGGGACTCATCGCCATAGACCATTTCGATTCCAGCTCAGCCACACAGACTGACGTCCGCCACCCCTCCATGCACTATTTTCTAAAGATCCTTGCCAACACCCTATTGTGCAATATGGCACCCAACAAGCTGAGGTTTCAGGAGCTTACATTATTGTACGAGTCAGTCAGGCGCGTGGGTTAGCTCGATGACGAGGTCGTTACACCACCCGTGAGAGACCAGCAGGTGAACCTAGGGGCCATATTCGCTGAGCACTTAGTGTCCCTGAAGGGAAACCCCTTGAAGGGATCCATAAAGAAGAAGGAGACGGTGGGGAGCCTTCTAGCACTCATCTTTTTACGCATTGGGATGAGTCTTCAGGGAGCCTTTAAGCAGTCTAAGATTGTGTATATGGATGAGGCTCACCTGACAAGGGCGATATGGCTGAAGGACGCTTCTTGTTCTATGTAGATGATGAAGGGCCTCACATGATAGAGCTTCAAGAGCCCAATGTGACGGTCTTTGCCCGACACCCATGCACGCCATGAGTTCAGGACGGACGAGTACCTCGTGCGCAATGCACCTGTCCGTATATGGCACAGAGGAGGACACAGAGCAGCACACGCGCCTGCAGAGGACCAGGCAGCAGCAACGCCACCCCCTCTGTCAGCATTCCCACAGATCCTAGAGATCCACACCCACGATCACGGAGACTTCCAGCGATTTGTGGTCGTTGCAATTCAGGCAATATGGGGTAGGTTAGAGGCGATGACCAGGTTCCATTGCTTCAGTCGTCCGCATACCAGAGCGAGGTCGCCACCAGAAGCTCCAGCACCACCTCACCAGCCGGATATGGATACTACTGATGAGAAGTAGCCTACATTTTTGCTCTCCTCCCTTTTATCTCTATTTCAGACTTGTCCATGACTTATTTTGTTTTGTTTATTTTGTTGGATTTTAGAAATCATGTTTATTATCATTACTTGCTTCTTTAACTTATTTTTTTGAGAGTCTAACCGTGATAAGACAAAGAGAGATGATCAGAATGTGGAGGTCTTAGACAATTTTTACGGTTACTTCCTGGTGGGTTCATGCTGTCTATCGACCATCAATCGATAGCCCTTAGGCACCGTCGATCAATGGCGGCTACGACAGAAAGGTACGAGTTCTTAAATCTTAACAACTAATTTATTTACATTCCAATTATTTAATCCCGCCAATCTTAGACTATTTTCACACTGAGAGAGTGTTATTCAAGTCTGGGGTAGGTAGCTACTAACACCGTATTTTATTTTGATGTTTTATTTCTTACTAACGATTATAAAAAAATATTTTATTGAGTCAAAGTTAGAAGTTAGTTATAAACTATAACCTTTTTCTGGAACAGTTTGTTCCACCATTTTCTAGCACCATTCTGAGATTGAATGGTAAAACTAAGTAGATTGATTATACTGTCATACCCACACTTGCTAAGAACTTCTGAAGAACCAAAGCTAACCTCCAACCTAAGTAACTATATTTTCTTGTTTTGGGGCTTGTTATACATACGATCGAAATCCTCTTGCAAATCTGAAAGGTAAAAATACTTTACTTCCTGATCCTCCTCTCACCTTTTTCAGCATCTATAAAGAAAAGATTGAGAGGATTTCCTGAGATGCAGAGGGGTAGGTACATTACCGATGACCCCATTATTATAATCCAAAGGAATGATCACACATTGTTGGAAGCGATCGTAGGTACATTACCGATGACCCCGCTATTTGCCTAAAAATTTGTCATTAATTTTTTTTTTAAAATGAGATGGCAAGATGGACTGTATCAGAATCAATGTCTATAAAATTTGACATATAAGAAGATTCAGAGAAGAAAGAAGAGAGAGGAAAAGGATTAGAAAAGCTAGTGATTCTTACACTTGCTTGGGTAAGAGTCCATGTGTCCTCTGATAGATAATCCCAGGATAAAGCATGCACCTTATATTATGTATTTAAATGAGGATAGTAAAGGGTATGTCAGATAGTTTCTGGTAGGTTGTGTTAGGGAATATTGATTAGCTAAGAAAAGTACATGGAAATACTCTAGATGTGGTTCCAACAGAAACTTAGGTGAAACAGTGTTCTAAGGAGCTGGTAAGTCTTTGTGTTTTCAAACCTTTCTGTTTTTCATTCTATATTTTTCTTGAGGGCACGTAAAGGATAAATCTGGGGGAGTTGATATGTCATGGTTTTTACCTTATCTTACCCATGAAATTTATACGGTTTTAGAGTCTTTTATATGCAATTGGTATTATATTTGAGTCTTTACAAGTTCAGGTACTCATTGAAAGTAATTGGAGATTTTAGATCATTCTAGAGCACTAACCAATGCTCAGCCGAAAACTCATAGTCAGAACCAGAAAACGTTAGGACCATCGATCGACGTCTCACCCTAAGTGTAGATCGACGGTCAACACTTCCACCGAGTTAATAGAAGATTTTAATAAATGACAATTTCACAATTATACCCTGAAACATATCTTAAACACTCTAAAACTCTAGTAACAAAAGAGTTGAACTACAAGTTTAGATGACATATCAAACATCTAAATCATATATGTTTAGAAGTAGCATCGATTGATACCACGCAGTGGCCGTCGATTGACACTCCGTTAAGAATCACGAGAGTGATTTATCTATACCCTTGAATTTGAGTTCAGAACAACGCTTCACTAAAACCCTTAACATTCTTTTAGTCTGCATTACCAAGTCTACCTGAGAGTTCTCCTAAGTCTAATCCTTTCCAATAATCTTCACAAACTAAACCAATCTTTAATTCAATATTCTTAAATCAATACTTTCATCTAGATTTATTTCGAAGCAATAAATCTATTGTGTGATCTTAAAGTCTTTGTGGATTCGATCCTTAAGTACTACACTGAACCTCTTATTTGAGAGAGTAAAAACTAGTGAATAAGTTTAATTTAAGAATGCATATAAAAGCTACATCAAAGCATTCAGACGCTCTACGTCAATATTTGGAATTCGAACTCGGTAATTGTGGGAACCAAAACCCGCACTGGCGATTTTCGTTCATTTAGGAAGGCAAGGTAAACCTAGCTTTCCCAGAGGTCCCGGATTTCTGCTAAGCCAAAAACGTCAAGTAACCAAACAGTGAGAACAAACGACATAACAATGAATTAGTAAAAACGAAAAGAGAGCAAAGATGATCTTATTTTGAATCTGCGATTTCAGAGTTACAACAGGTAAAACCTTGGCGTAAAGAGCCGTCGAAGAGTTCCTAGTTCTAACCTTGTAAGACCTGGATAACCTAGTTGAGACGTCAATCAATAACAAAAAAATTGAAATATGCCTAATTTCCCTAAATGCTATGCTTGCTCTGAGTAAGATTTTTTGTGTCCCTCTTCATCTTCAGCCTCGAAGCTCTTATATACTCCTCCGAGAGGCAGTTCGCTCTTTCCCCTTCTACCCTCGGTCGAATTTATTGCTTCGCGGAAATCTTCCTTTTTTCCTTCGATCTTGTGATTATATTTGGAAACATAACATTTATCTTTCGAACTTAACATTTATCTATTCCTGCAATAAGAAAGATAGACCGTCATAATGAATGTGCTCGATTTCATGTAAGACAGTGAGTGGGATTTTAGCCGAGTTTTAGACCTTCTCGGGCCGCTTTTCGACTTAAGCGCTTTTACAATTTTATCAAAACAGTACTTCTGAAACGATGTTGATCCCGAAGAGAGTTTGAATCTCTCGTATAGTGTAGACAACTTTAGGTGTTTAGTTAACCGTTGTCGTTTTACACTATCAATTCAAAATTTTATACGAGGTAACGAGTTCTCACGGTAAAGTTCCAACGCCAATCTCGATCGAGACGAAACAGGAACGAGTTCGATCCGGTTTCGAAGAAGGGAGTTACGAGGACGGGATGAAAATGGATTGGTTGATCCAACTCGCCGAATGGGCGAGTTTGATTGCTTGTCCTACCCAACTCGCCTGTTTGGCGAGTTGGATTGGTCCAACTCTCTGAACGGGCGAGTTGGTTGTCTTGCTTGATCCAACTCGCCGAACGGCGAGTTAGTTGGCTTCGGTCGATCCAACTCGCCCGTTCGGCGAGTTGGATTCGTTCAACTTTTTGAACGGGCGAGTTGGACGACTCGTTCAGTCTAACTCGCCTGTTCGGTGAATTGGATTGCTTGGTTGGTTTCGTGCTCCATTTCTCTTGAGTTTTTAGCTCGGGAACGTGTTGAGATAGCTTTTGTGTGGAAACACAATTTTTAGACATTGATTTCGAGAGAACAGTTTCTGACCCCCAACAGTTAGCCCCCCCCCAGCTCGCAAATTTCGAGCATGATTCTTGCGGGCGAATGATGGTGTTAATCAGAATCAGTGATAAAAATTGGTTTTTCTCGAAAGGTCTTTTCTGATTACTTTAATGCAGAAAATTCTTCAACTTTTGTTTCTTCTATAAATAGCGCTTCCCATTTTTCATTATCTCCACACCCTCCCATCTTATTAAGTTATCTTTGAAATTACTCTTAGGAATTTCTCTCCGCCGAGATATCTTGTTCCAGCAACTTCTAAAAGATTGGTGATGTCGAGATGAGCAATGTCGCCGGCGTGATTTCTTTGGATCTCCCTGCCACCGGAGTTGTTCCAGCTCATATTGCGGAATTTCTTTCCTTTCAGAGTGAGTTGGCTCATCACGAGGCCGAGGAGATGACAAACTCCACAAGCGGCGTGCCTCCAAGACCTACGGCTCCAGCCGATACCATGACTCCCAAGATTCCCCACGTACACGATGCTGTTTTAGCCGGAGAGGAGGTCACCACAGATGCGTTGGCACATGAGGTCGAGGTTTAGCCATCGAGTTCCTCTACGACCCTCTCCATGTCATCGATGTGGAACTAGCTCACAAATCGATGTATCCTCCCCCAGCCAAGAGAGCGATCGTCTTGGGTTTCCTGCACATAGTACGATTTTGGCTCCAACGCGGAAGGGTCGCAAAAGGCCATTTGCTAATCCCGACGCGGCCAAGAAGGGGAGGTGCACCAAGGACTCTGGGACTGATCGTCTGGCTGCAACCGTGTCAAGGCATCGCGCCAAGGTTCATTTCAAGAAAAAAAACTTTTTTCCTTTTATTTATTGCGCGTATATCGATCGTTTCATGACTGCCACTTTTACTTTGCTTCACAATCTGTCTCATTGATCGATGGGATAATCAGCGAGTGCGGATCAGAGGCTGATAATTTTTCTAAGGAGTTAGCGGATTCGCGAGAAAGGTCGTTGCAGCTTGAAGTGAAGTTGAAGGTTATCGAGGATGCTCATTCACTCGAGGTAACTCAATTCGAGTCTCGGATCGGCGAGCTGGAGCGGGATCTCGGGAAGAACACGAGCTCTTTGCTTAAGGCGAAAGAAGCAAAGACGGCTAAATCCTCGGAGTTTCATCGGCTAAAGCGTAGGATTAAGAGTGGAGAGAAATCGTCGGTTGACGCGATCGATGAAACCAAGGGAGCTGAGGGTCAGGGTCCTATAGCGAGGAAAATGATGGACTGTTTTCTTCGCAAAGTATACGTGTTTAAGAAGGTATGTGTTTTATAGTCGTAGATGGACTGTTTTTTGAAGTGCATATTCCTTTTTTGGAAAGATCTGACGAAAAAGAGTGTCCTTCGAGTGCTAGCAACGTCTCGCTGTGTCGAAGTTGAATTTTTTACGTCGTTTTTTAAGCGAAGCAAGTCGCAGAATGTTCTGATGATAGACAAATTTCAGAAGGGTTTTTCTGAACTATTTAAAAGTTTCGAAAATACGGAGTCTGAGAGCGGATATTTTTGAATTTTTGCGAGTATACCAGTATACGTGTACGTACCCACTCCCCCCCCCTTTTAATGAGGGGGGACAGCTGAGCTTGTCTTGCGACAAATTGCCCACATACCCTCTTCAGGGATCAAGCCGTCTCGTAGTTCAATTCCAAGCGTTGCATAGTGGTAGTATTTCTTGAGGTGCATCGCGTTCCAAGTTCTCGCAATTTTGATGTCCTGCATATTCGCGATTTCGTACGAGCCTGATCAGAAAACTTTATGACTTTGTATGGTCCTTCCCAGTTTGCTATGATTTTTTCAGTGTTCCGCTCGGCGGTGTTCTGGAAAACATTTCGAATACTAGATTACCTTCTTTGAATCTGCGGCTGCGCACGTTAGCGTTGTAGTAGTTAACGGCCACCTGCTGATAGTTTTGAATTCGTATAAGGGCCTGGTCCCGACGTTCATTGATAATATGGAGCTCGTGAAGCAGCATTAGATTGTTTGACTCTTCTCCCTATGGGAGCAATATTCTGCGTACTCTGGGAAATTCGACTTCTGCTGGGATCATGCATTATGCTCCATATACGAGGGCGATTGGAGTTTCTCCCGTTGCACGTCTCGAAGTTGTGCGATATGACCATAGGACTCCTTCGAGTTCTTTGGACCATCTACCCTTTTTGGCGTCCAAATGTTTTTTAGTCCATCAAGGATGGTCTTGTTAGTAGTTTTGTTGGCTAGGCCGTTGCACTGCGGGTATTTAGGGATTGATTTCATCAGTCGTATCTTTTATTTTCGCGGAAGACCTTGAATCTGGTCGATATAAACTGAGATCCGTTGTCCGTTACAATTTCGTACAGACTCCATGTCTTCAAAAAATGTTTTCCATAGGAAGCTTTCGACGTGGGCGTCCTTAATGCTTGCGTAGGAGTCTGCCTCGACTCATTTTGAGAAAACATATGTCAAGACCAGCAAGAATCGTTTTTGCTTTGATCTATGCATGGGTCCGACTATATCAATCGACCATCGCATGAATGGATATGGTACCGAGATCAATGAGAGGACCTCTGCCGGTTTATGGATAGTAGGGGCGTGCCTCTAGCATTTTTTGCATTTCCGCGCATAGTTCTCGCAATATTTGATCAACGTTGGCAGTTGTGTCTGTGGCGTTTGATTTTGACTGCGAGATATCTTCCACCAGAACTATTTCCGCAGGATCCAGAGTGGACCTCTTCCATTATCCTTTGTGCCTTCTATCCTTCTACGCAGGTCATGAGTAGCCCATAAAATCTACACTTGTAAAGTCCCCCTTAACGAAGAGGTATCGCACGGCTTGGGTTTAATCTTCCGGGCTGCCCATTTTTCTGACTGGAGTTTCCCGTCGGCAATGTACGCAAGGATTGCCTCTGTCCAAGGTTCGTCGAATCCCTACTCTGACCGCTCGAACTCTTGTGTGGCTTGGACATCGACGTCGTTGGTATTGATGCCGGTAGAGTCGATTAGATTTATGAAAACAGGTGGTCCTATGCTAGGATGTTCTATGAATTATATGAGAATCACCCTGCTCAAACCTGGATCCGTACTGGATGCCAAGGCGGCTAGGGCGTAGGCCTGGGCGTTTTCGGCTCGAGGGACCCGGGTGAGAGCGAACCGATCTAAACTTTGAGCTAAGTCTCAAACGAGTTTTAAGTAAGCATCCATTATTTCGTCTCTTGCTTTGTATTCTCCGTTGTAATGGCTTGCCACAAGTTTGGAATCGCAGTAGGCGTGAATGTTGCGTATTTTAAGCCGTGAGCCAATCGTAAACCTGCGATCAAAGCTTTGTACTCGGCTACGTTGTTCGAGGCGTGGAGGATTAGTCAGAATGACTGTTCCAGCACTTCCCTAGTTGGTGACATGAGTCGGATCCTAAACCCAGAGCCCTGCTTGGACGAAGATCCGTCGAGATGGAGGGTCCAAGTGGAATCGGGTTCTTGATTGGTTTTGCACCATGCAGGAGGTTCTACTAACAAATCAGCGAGTACTTGCAATTTTGGCAAGTTTTCACTCGATACTTGATGTCGTACTCACTTAGGATTTTTGCACAAGTTTTTGCTCGATCTCGTACTCGCTTAGCTCAATTGCCCATTTTGCTAACCTTCCAGATTTTCTGGGGCTATGCAAGATAGCCCGCAGTGGGAATGATGTGAGCATTGCAATTTTATGGGACTGGAAGTATGGCCTTAGCTTTTGTGCTGACATTACGACCGCCAGTGCCAGTTTTTCCATCATTGGATAGCGTGTCTCTGCAACGAGCAATGTTTTGCTCACGTAAAAGCTAGTTTTTTCTCGCTGTGTTCCTCTTGGATAAGGAAGACGCTCACATCCATGGTTGATATTGCGATGTACATGAACAATGGTTCGCTTTCTACAGGTTTTTTGAGTACCGAGCGAATGGCCAAGTAGTGTTTCAGCTGTTGGAAAGAATTTTCTTATTCTTCAGTCCATTCGAATTTCTTATTACCTTTCAAAATGTCATATAAAGGCAAACATTGGTTTGTCGATCGCGAGATAAATCTGTTAAGCGTTGTGACCTTACCGGTCAATCTATGTACCTCTCGTTTTGTTCGCGGAGATGCAATTTTTATCAGCGCACAATTTGTCCACGGTAGGTGACGAGGTATCTCAGATATTCTCCCGATGCTACTACAAACCTGCACTTCGCGGGGTTAATTTCATATTGTGGAGGTTTAGCCTTTCAAAGTGTTCTTGGAGGTGGGCGATATGGTCTTGCTCTTCAAGCGATTTTACGAGCATATAGTCACTGTATACCTCCAATGTTTTTCCGAGCTGTTCAGTGAACATATGGTTGAAAAGTCGTTGATAGGTTGCGCCAGCATTCTTGAGACCGAATGACATTACCCTGTAACAGTAAGTGATGCGATCAGTTATGAATGCAGTTTTCTCTTGATTGTCGGGGTTCATCCTAATTTGATTGTACCCAAGAGAGTGCATCCATAAAGGAAAAGAGTTTATTCCCTACTGTTGCTTCGACTAAGCGGTCGATGTGTGGCAGTGGGAAGCTATCCTTTGGACACGCTTTATTGAGATCAGTGAAATCAACGCAAACTCTCCACTTTCCATTCTTCTTTTTTGACAACTGCTGGGTTAGCAAGCCAATTGGGATACATGACTTCTGTTATGGATCTGACTTTGAGGAGTTTTTCGACCTTGTCGTTAATAGCACCAATGCGTTCTGGTCCCAAATTTGCACTGACAATTTCCGTTGAATTAGGAACGCAGGTTAAACCCTAGTTTCCTAGAGGTCTCTGATATCTGCTAAACCACACGCCAATCAATCAGAATACGAAGTAAAGATAGATAAATAAAGTGAATCAAAGAGAGAGCAAATAGATGAATTATCCCAAATTTACGTATGAGCCTTTACAACAGGATAGAAGCCTTGGCTATGAGAGCTGTCGGCGACATCCCTAGTTCTAACAACCAAAGACTGCAAACCCCTAGTTGAGTCGCAGCTCGAATAACAAAAACGGAAAGTTGCCTAAATGCTCTAAGTGCTATGTTTTCTCTAAGTAGATATTTTTGTGTCTTTTGCATCATCACCCTCGAAGTCCTTAAATACTCCTCTAGAGGCGGTTTGCTTTCCCCTTTTGCCTTTGGTCGAATTTATCGCTTCACAAAAATATTCCTTTTTTTCCTCGATCTTCATGATTATCTTTGTAAACTTAACATTTATCCTCTGATCTTGATATTTATCTTCTGGACTTACCATTTATCCCTTCTTGCAAAATAAAAGATAAACCGTCACAAAGTTTGGGCTCGATTTCAGATAAAATCGTGAGTGGGCTTTTAGCCGAGTTTTAGACCTCATCGGGCCGTTTTTTGACTTGGGCGTTTTTATGATTTTATGGAAAAAGCATTCCTAAGACGACGACGTGCGGGAGTTTAGGACCTCTCATATGGGGTGTGCGACTCTAGGGGTTTAGTTAACCGTTAGCGTTTCATTCGATCGACTCAATCCTTTCTCGAGAACACGAGGTCTTTCGGTAAAGTTCCAATGTCAATTTCGATCGAGACAGAACAAAGATAAGTTCGATTAAGTTTCGAAAGAGAGAGTTACGAAGATGAAGTGAAAAGGGATTGAGTGATCCAAGTCGCTGAACGGGCAAGTCGGATTTCTTGTGCTACCTATCTCGCTTGTTTGGCGATTTGGGCTTGTCAAACTCGCCGAACGGGTGAGTTGGCAGTCTTGATCAACCCAACTCGCCCGTTCGGCGAATTGAGCTTGTCCAACTCGCCGAACGGGCGAGTTGGTCATCCTATGCTGTCCAACTCGCCAAACGGGCGAGTTGGTCGACCCGTGCTGTCCAACTCGCTGAACAGACGAGTTGATCGGCCCACGCTTTCCAACTCGCCCGTTTGACAAGTTGGACTGCTCGGTTGGTTTAGTGTTCCTTTCTTTCGAGTTTTTGGCTCCGAAACTTTCGTTGAGACGGTATTGTGATGCGTCCCTAGGATGCTCTTTGGTTGATGGGGATGGATAAATCCTTGGAAGAACGAATCAGAGACTCAAGTTCTTCAAGGTTGTGGATCGATTGGTGACACAAGAGGGATGATAAGATCTCTTGATACTCCTAGATGAATAACTCGGATATGACACACCAAGCAAACACCCTTAGGTTCCTGGATACTACACACCAGAAGAAACTCAACAACTATTCTAGAGAGAGAGCCGTCAAGAGAGAAAGATAATATGCTTGAGTACAATAGGGTTTAGAGACCCGTTTAAATAAGGAGAAACCAGAGAACATGCTCTCTAGGGTTTCGGAAATAAGTAAAAAGGAAACTATAGTTTAAAGATAACATAAGCTTTAAAATGAAATAAAATGTAAACTTCTTTAGTCTTGGACCGAGATAGGGCCTAAGTGATGTGAAGACAAGTTGTGGCCTCGTTAAAAACCTTCCTCCGGAAAACCTCGTGGGACAAAACCAAAAGCAAGGAAAAGAGAACGCACCCCATGTCTTGCCTAGACACTAACTCAGCTTGATGTAGAGATGGCTTGAGTGGTGATCAAGACATCTCGGATCAGACCTTGTCCAAGACTTTCTTGTTGTGGATGTGAAGTGAGTAATCCAACAACATTCTCTTTAAGCTTCTTGACTCTGGAACGAGTCATGGGACCTTCAGGAATGGCTAGAGCATCATCACCAGGACGCTAGTTCAATGTGGCTTCATGTGGCTCATCTAGACTCTCCTTGTTCTCCTTAGTGATCCGGTCCATGATCACATCATCCCCTCCCTCTTGAAAAGGATTTGTCCTCAAATCAGGTTCATCTACAGCAAAAGGAGCCAAGTGAGTGACATTGAAGCTATTTGATACATCATACTTACCTTGAAGATCAAGTTTGTAGGCATTGTCATTGATCTTGTGGATGATCTCGAAGGGTCCATCAACCCTTGGCATCAGCTTGGACTTCCTCTCGTTGGGGAACCTATCCTTCCTCAGGTGCAACCAAAATTGGTCACCTACTTCAAAGGTTCTCACACGTCTCCCCTTGTTGGCTTGCTTCTCATAAAGCTTGGTTTTCTGCTCAATGTTTTGTCTAGCCTTCTCATGGATCCGTTGGACCATCTCTGCTTTCTTCTTGCCATCCTGGGACTGGACTTGGGACTTGGCATGCTTGCAAGTAGCACACCTCCCACAGATTCTCTCCACATCTCTCTTCATGTGCGGCCAATAGAAGTGATCCTGCAAAACTTTTAAGGTCTTGGCAATCCCAAAGTGTCCCATTAGACTGCCCCCATGGGATTCCCTGACAAAAAGATCTCTCAAAGAGCAGTTAGGCACACACAATCTATTGTCATAAAACAAGAAGCCTTCTTGTCTAAAGTAATGCCCTGCAGCAAACTTCTCACAAGAAGCATAAGCTTCCTTGAAGTCATGGTCAGTATCATACATATCCTTTATCTGCTCAAACCCAAGTAACTTAGCATCTAAAGTGGTCAAGAGAACATACCTCCGAGATAGTGCATCAGCAACTATGTTCTCCTTACCTTGTTTATACTTGATCACGTATGGGAAGGTCTCAATGAACTCAACCCACCTTGCGTGTCTCTTGCTAAGCTTACTCTGCCGTTTTAGATACTTTAGGGACTCATGATCAGTGTGTATGACAAACTCCTTGGGCCACAAGTAATGTTGCCACGTTTGTAATGCCCTCACCAAGGCATAGAGTTCTTTGTCATAGGTTGCATAGTTGAGAGTGGCTCCTCCAAGTTTCTCACTGAAGTAGGCTATAGGTTTCCTATCCTGCATCAATATAGCACCAATTCCAATTCCTGAGGCATCACATTCTATTTCAAACGTTTTAGTAAAGTCAGGAAGCATAAGAAGAGGTGATTGAGTAAGCTTCTCTTTTAGGCTCTGGAAAGCCTTTTATTGTGCTTCTCCCCATTTAAATCCGACATCCTTCTTTATCACTTCAGTCAAGGGAGCTGCAATGGTGCTGAAGTCTCTCACAAATCGCCTATAGAACCCAGCAAGCCCATGGAAACTCCTCACTTCTCCTACTGTGGTTGGACTCGGCCAGTCTTTGATGGCTTTGATCTTCTCCTCATCGACCTTAACTCCATCTGCACTCAGAACATAGCCTAGGAAAACCAAGTTATCCGTGCAAAAGGTGCACTTCTTCAAGTTGGCATAAAGCTTTTCATTCCTTAAAACATTCAGGACAGCCCTAAGATGTTCTAGATGTTCTTCTAAGTTCTTGTTATATACTAAGATGTCATCAAAGTATACTACAACAGAAATGCCTATGAATGATCTAAGAACAGGATTCATTAATCTCATGAATGTACTAGGTGCATTGGTTAATCCAAATGGCATGACTAACCACTCATATAATCCATGTTTAGTTTTGAATGCAGTTTTCCATTCATCTCCTTCTTTCATCCTAATCTGATGATAACCACTTTTTAAATCTATCTTAGAAAAGATGCAAGAACCATGTAATTCATCAAGCATATCATCAAGTCTAGGGATAGGGTGGCGATACTTCACTGTGATGTTGTTGATTGATCTACAATCAACACACATACGCCATGTACCATCCTTCTTAGGCACTAGGAGCACTGGTATAGCACATGGGCTCAAACTCTCTCGGATATAGCCCTTCTCCATGAGTTCCTCTACTTGTCTTTGCAACTCCTTGGTCTCAACCGGGTTGGTTCTGTATGCTGGACGGTTTGGAAGTGTAGATCCTGGAACAAAGTCTATCTGGTGCTCAATCCCTCTCAAAGGTGGTAAACCAATGGGATTGTCTTCTGGAAATACATCTTGAAACTCCTGCAAAAGAGAAACCGTTTCACTCGGATACACCGGTGTAGAATCTGTTAAGTTCAAAAGAGTTTCTTTAAACACAAGTAAGATAGCAGATTGTTTAGAGCAGAGAGTTCTTTTGATATCACCCATGTTAGCATAGAAGTTTGGCTGCTTAGTTCCAGCCGGTTTTAGATCAATCTCCTATTTCTTTTGGAGCTGAATCTGATCTTGTTGAACTTCCTTAGGTGTCAAGGGAACCAGGGTGGTCTTGCGTCCCTTGAACTCAAAGGAGTGCTTGTTGGTGAAGCCATCATGGATAACTCGGCGATCAGATTGCCAAGGTCTTCCAAGAAATATGTGACCAGCTTCCATGGGCAACACATCACACAAGACTTCATCTTCATATCTCCCAATGGCTAAGGGAATGAGGACTTGACTTGAAACCTTCATGGTGCCTTCTTCATTCAGCCATTGTAACCGGTAAGGTTTGGGATGCTTCTGAACCTTCAATCCCAACTTCTTGACCATGGTTTCACTTGCAGCATTCACACAACTACCTCCATCAACAATGAGGCTGCACACCTTTCCTTGGACCAAGCACCGGGTGTAGAATAGGTTCTCTCGTTGCTCTATCTCCTCAGCCTTGTTTTGCAAGCTCAGAAGCCTTCTTCCTACTAGAAGCTTCCCCTGGACTGGTCCTTCTTCATGTTCTTCTTCAGTGTCTTCTTGGTCAGACTCGGTGTTGTCATCTTCTGAGGCATACTCTCCATCTTCCAGCAAGATCATGACTCTCTTGTTGGTACATTCATTGGCATAATGACCTCTTCCTTGGCACTTGAAACACTTGACATCACGAGCTCTGGAACTAGAAGCTTCAACCTTGCCTTTGCCTTTGTCAAGAGCACTGCTTGGTTTGGTTTCTTTTCTTGGATAGGACTTGTTGTCCTTCTGGAACGGTTTAGACTCCTTAGGGTAAGGTGACTTCTCTTCCTTGGTGTTGTGTAACCGGTTAGAGCCATAGTGTTTGCGTGAATGTCCCTTCCTCTTGAGCTGTTGCTCCACAAGAATAGCCTTGTGTAGCATCTCTTCAAGCTCCACATAATGTTGCATCTCAACATTGTCTTGTATCTCTCGGTTTAAACCACACAGGAACCTTGACATGGTTGCTTCTCTATCTTCTGATATGCTAGCTCTTAGCATGAGCAACTCCATCTCCTGGTAATACTCCTCCACTGATCTTGAACCTTGGGTAAGTTTCCTGAGCCGGTGGTGCAAGTCTCTGTGGTAATGACTTGGAACAAACCTCTTGCGCATGATAGACTTCATCTCTGTCCAAGTCTCTACTGGTTCTTCTCCATTCTTCCTACGAGTTGTGATGTACTGATCCCACCAACTTAGAGCATAGTCATAGAACTCAGTGGCAGCAATCTGAATCTTCTTGCGGTTTGTGTACTGCTTACACTGAAAGACTAACTCAATCTTCTTCTCCCACTCAAGGTAGGCATTCAGATCAGCTTTGCCATGGAATGCGGGTATCTTTATCTTCAAACCAGCAAGCTCATCTCCCTGGTTCATCCTTCTTTCTTGGACACGCCTATGTCTTCTTTGGCTTTGTCTTGAGGATGAACTGAGGTGTTAATACTCATTGTCAGTCTCCTCATAACCGGCATGCTCTTGGCTAGTTGCATGAGCTCTCTCTTCTCTCCTAGTCTCCCGGTTTGGAACTTGACTAGTAGCTCTTCTGAATTCTTCCCTGAGCTCTCTCCGGATGTCATTGAGGTTGGTCCTCATCATCTCGGTCATGGTTGCCACCATGTTCTGATTAAGTTGAGCTGACATAGCCTCCATGAGAAGCTTGTTCTTCCTGACGAGTGCAGCTTCTTCTTCAGACTCGGATCCCATGCTTCCTGCACAAAGGTAAAAAATATAACCAGTAAAAGGTTTCTAGGTAACAATACAAGCAAAAAGGAAAAAGGAGAACAAGAAATCAAGCTTGTTTTGCAAGACAAAAGCAAAAAGGAAAAAATCGGCTAGGTAAAAAGGAATAGGGTTTCCGCCTCCCAAGCAAAAAGGAAAAATCCTTTAAACTTTGTATAATCTTCTCTAAGGTTTTCTAGCACCCTAACAACCCTAATCTACTCGTGTTCAAGGTGATTAACAAGATTAACAGATGAAACAAAGTGATCTAAAAAGCAAAGACTTATGCGGCTAGGGTTTCTCTCTCTAGGGTTTCCGCAAAGCAAAAAGGAAAAAGTTTAAAACCTTGTCTAATCTCTTATGAAACTCGAGAAGCCCTACACAGATTAGTTCTACTGCTTATTCAAGATGATAGAGATGAAACACGGATGAAAAAAAAAGAACAAGAGAGAAAACGAGTACTTCCCAACCAAAGTTGCTCTGATACCACTTGATGCGTCCCTAGGATGCTCTTTGGTTGATGGGGATGGATAGATCCTTGCAAGAACGAATCAGAGACTCAAGTTCTTCAAGGTTGTGGATCGATTGGTGACACAAGAGGGATGATAAGATCTCTTGATACTCCTAGATGAATAACTCGGATATGACACACCAAGCAAACACCCTTAGGTTCCTGGATACTACACACCAGAAGAAACTCGACAACTATTCTAGAGAGAGAGCCGTCAAGAGAGAAACATAACTCGTTGATTAAAAGATGCTTGAGTACAATAGGGTTTAGAGACCCGTTTAAATAAGGGGAAACCAGAGAACATGCTCTCTAGGGTTTCAGAAATAAGTAAAAAGGAAACTATAGTTTAAAGATAACATAAGCTTTAAAATGAAATAAAATGTAAACTTCTTTAGTCTTGGAACGAGATAGGGCCTAAGTGATGTGAAGACAAGTTGTGGCCTCGTTAAAAACCTTCCTCCGGAAAACCTCGTGGGACAAAACCAAAAGCAAGGAAAAGAGCACGCACCCCATGTCTTGCCTAGACACTAACTCAGCTTGATGTAGAGATGGCTTGAATGGTGATCAAGACATCTCGGATCAGACATTTTCCAAGTTTTTCTTGTTGTGGATGTGAAGTGAGTAATCCAACAACATTCTCTTTAAGCTTCTTGACTCTGGAACGAGTCATGGGACCTTCAGGAATGGCTAGAGCATCATCACCAGGATGCTGGTGCAATGTGGCTTCATGTGGCTCATCTAGACTCTCCTTGTTCTCCTTAGTGATCCGGTCCATGATCACATCATATTGAGACTGCATTTTTAAGGAAACACAATTTTTAGATGTTGATTTTGAGAGTACCGTTTTTGAGTTAGCCCCCCAGATCGCAAGTTTCGAGCATGATTCTCGAAAAGTTTTTTTTTTGATTATTTTAATGCGGAAAATTCTTCAACTTTTGTTTCTTCTATAAATATAGCTTCCCATTTCTCATTCTCTCCACACTCTCTCATTTTCTTAAGTTCGCTTTGCATTTTCTCTTAGAAAATTTTTCCTTCCGCCGAAATGTCTTCTTCAAGCAACTTTTAGGGGAGTGCTGATGTCGAGATGAGCAACGCTGCTGGTGCAAATTCGCCGGATCTTCCTACCACTGGAGCAGTCCAATTTCATATTATGGTTGGACGAGTTGGACTGCTCGGTTGGTTCAGTGTTCCTTTCTTTTGAGTTTTTGGCTCCGAAACTTTCGTTGAGACGGTATTGAGACTTCATTTATATGGAAAAACAATTTTTAGATGTTGATTTTGAGAGTACCGTTTTTGAGTTAGCCCCTCAGATCGCAAGTTTCGGGCATGATTCTTGTGGGCGAGTGAGAGTGTTTAATCAGAATCTGCGGTAAAAATTGAATTTTCTCGAAAAGTTTTTTTTTATTATTTTAATGCGGAAAATCCTTCAACTTTTGTTTCTTTTATAAATATAGCTTCCCATTTCTCATTCTCTCCATACTCTCTCATTTTCTTAAGTTCTCTTTGCATTTTCTCTTAGAAAATTTTTCCTTCCGCCGAAATGTCTTCTTCAAGCAACTTTCAGGGGAGTGTTGATGTCGAGATGAGCAACGCTGCTGGTGCGAATTCGCCGGATCTTCCTACCACTGGAGCAGTCCCAGTTCATATTACGGTTTTTCTTTCTTTCCAGAACTAGTTCGCTCACATTGAGGCCGAGGAGACAGCGAACCTCGCACTTTCATGCCTCCGAGATCTGCGGCTCCAAGCGATACCTTAACTCCCGAGGTTCCCCCGGTGTGTGATGCTGTTCGAATCAGAGGGGAGATCACCGCGCATTCGTTGGCATCCGAGGTTCATACGCCTGGTTCTACTACGACCCCGATCCAGGTCGTTGATGTGGAGCCAGTTTAGGAATCGATGCCTCCTCCCCCAATCAAGAGGGCGATGATCTTGGGGTTGCTTGTGCCTAGCACGATTTTGGATCCTACGACGAAGGGTCGTAAGAGACCATTCGCTAATCCTGATGCGAAGAAGAAGAGGAGGTGTACCAAGGAGCCTGGGACTGACTCTCTGCTTACGACGGTGTTCGGACATCGTGCTAAGGTGTGTTTTGGAAAACAATTCTCCCTTTTTCATCCCTTTTTCTTTTCGTGCATCAACTGATTCTTGACCACCTCGTTTCCCTTGTTTGCTAGGTTGTCTCGTTGTTCGATGGGATGATCATTGAGTGTGGGTCGGAACCCGGCTGTCTTGCTAAGGAATTGGCGGAGTCACAAGAGAAGTCGTCGCAGTTTGAAAGGAAGTTGAAGGTTATCGAGGATGCCCATTCCCTTGAGATAGCTAAGTTCGATTCTTAGGTTGGTGAGCTGGAGCGGGATCTTTGGAAGACCGCTAGCTCGTTGGTTAAAGCGAAAGAGTCGAAAATGGCTAAGTCTTCATAACTGCGCCAGCTAAAGTGTAAGATCAAGAGTGGGGAGGAATCTTCGGTTGGTGCGATTGTCGAGGCCAAGGAGGTCAATCGTGCCGAGTTTTGGGCCCGTCTATCGAGGATCGCTGACTCCCTTGATTCATTGTCGATCATCCATGTCAAGCCGTCGAGGGAGGGATGCAATAGGTCCAGTAGTTTCATGGTGTTGCGCCTTCACCCCCGCGAACAGAAGAGGCCAAGCTTTCTGCTCGCAGAGCAGAGTTAGTGGATGCAGATGGAGACTTCAACCTGATCCTTGCAGGCCTGAAATCTGAATGTATCCCCCCCCACTTTGCTTGGGTGACGCCGACGGTCAGGGTCCTACAGCCGAGGAAGGTGCAGGCGAGGCGGTTCCGAGTACGAAAGGGGTGATTTGTGAAGGTGTGGCTCCGCGTGCGGAGGACGATTTAGTTCGCAGTCTCGTATGAGACTTTTTTATTTTAATGTTTTTTTGTGTTTTGATCCGTTCGAGTGTCGGGACTGGCCGCTTGTGGCTTTGAATCCCAGTCGCTTCTGCAACTTTTTTTCTTTTTAAATGAACTATGTCCTTGTTTTCGAAGGTTTTATCGAGCACCGAAGGAGATTGAATAGATTTAGATTTAAAGTATAGAGGGGAGGATACAAGTTTTCATCTTGCTCTCAAATCTTTTGCTGATCGTCCTATTCGTTTCTCATTTGGGATGTTTGAAAAATTGTCCAAAGTTTCGAGAGCAACTAGATATGGGTGAAGAGACATGCTTTTAGGATCTCGTATCTTTTTGATATCATGCCTTAAGACGTTAGAGACCAGTGTGCTGGGTTTAGGGCAAGAATTAGGTCTAATCACGGTTCTAGGGGGTGCGATGACTACTTCGTCTTACGTTTCCTGTATCGTTTTTGACCTGATTATGTCCCGCTTTAGAGTCTGCGATATGTTCTCGGCTTAAGTGACTCGTGTGGTAGGAATCGTGCATCTCCTTGGTGACAATTTTAAGCCTCCCAAAAGAGCTGACCAAAATTTTGGATTTCTTTTATAGCGCTATTTCCCTTGTGTCGGGTGTTCGAGAGCTATCTCTACGAGATGGCTTAGTCTGTTTAGGACGTTAAGAGTTTTTTTGTGATCAGCAACAAACTTATTGGTGGATATTACCGTTTTTTATTCTTTGTGAAGGATACGTGTTAAGAAGGTGTGCCGGTTTTATAGTCGTAAATGGACTGTTCTTAGTGTGAGTATTCCATTTTGGAAAGCTTTTACGAAAAAGAAAGGAGTCCTTCGAGCGTTAGCGACGTCTCGCGACGCCGGAGGTTGAATTTTTGTGTCGATTTTATGGAGTGAGTTGCGGAATCGTGGGAGTTTTCCCGATGTATCATTTCATACTGAATCCGGAATCGAATAGTTTTGAGTTTTTGGGAGTATACGAGTATACATATATGTACCCACTCCACCCCTCTTTTTGATGAGGGGGGACAGTTGAGCTCGTCTTGCGACGTACTGCCTACGTTCCCTTTTCAGGGATCAAGCCAACTCGTTGTTTAGTGGTAGTATTTCTTGAGGTGCATTGCATTCCAAGTTCTCAGAATTTTGATATCCTGCATATTCAAGACTTTGTACGAGCCTGGACGGATGACTTTTATTATTTTGTAGGGACATTTCTAGTTTGCGCCGAGTTTTGCAACATTCCATTTGGCGGTGTTCTGGAAAACTTTTCGAAGAACTAGGTCATATAAGGGTCTGATCCCGGCGTTCGTTGATCAGGTTGAGCTCGTCAAGCAGCATCAAATTGTTTGACTATTCTCGTTCCGAGAGTAACCTTATGCGTTCTTCGGGAAACTCGACCTCCGCTGGAATCATGCATTATGTTCTGTATACGAGGGCTAACGGGGTTTCTCCCATTGCACGTCTCGGAGTTGTGTGATGGGACCATAGGACTCCTTCAAGTTCTTCGGCCCATCTACCCTTCTTGGTGTTCAAACGTTTTTTGAGTCCATTAAGGATAATTTTGTTAGTAGTTTCGGCTTGGCCATTGCATTGCGGTATCTAGGGGTTCATTTTGTTAGTAGTATCTTCTATTTTTCGCAGAAGGCCTCGAATCTTGTCGAAATGAACTGAGACCCATTGTTTGTTACGATTTCATATGGGACTCCTTGCCTGCAAACAATATTTTTCCTCATGCGAAGCTTTCAACTTGGTTGTTCTTAATGCTTGCGTAGGAGTCTGCCTCCATCCATTTTGAGAAGAAGTGTGTCAAGACCAGCAAGAATTTTTTTTGTTTCGACCTATGCATGAGTCCGACTATATCCATCGACAATCGCATGAACGGGTATGGTTCCGAGATTGATGAGAGGACCTCTGCTTGTTGATGGATAGTTGGGGCGTGCCTTTGGCACTTTTTTCATTTCCACGCAAAGTTCTCCCAATCTTTGATCATTGTTGGCCAATAGTGTTCGTGGCGTTTGATTTTGACTGCGAGAGATCTTCCGCTAGATTGATTTCCACTAGACCCAGAATGGACATCTTCCATTATCTTTCGTGCCTTTTCTCCTTATACGCAGGTCATGAGTGGCCCTGAAAATCTCCACTTGTAGTTCTCCGTCAACCAAGACGTATCGCGCGGCTTGTGTTTTAATTTTTTGGGCAGCCCATTTGTCCGCCGGGAGTTTTCCGTCGGCAATAAACGCAAGGATTGTCTTTGTCCAAGGTTCGTTGAATCTGTATTCTATCCGCCTGGACTCTTGCGTGGCTTGGTCGTCGACTTCTTCGGTATCGCCGTCAGGAGAGTTGATTAGGTTTATAACAATGGGTAGTCCGATGCTCAGATATTCTATAAACTCTATGGGAATCACCCTGCTTAACCTTGGATCCGAACTGGATGTTAGGGAGGCTAGAGTGTTGGCTTGAGCGTTTTCGGCTCTCGGGACCCTGGTGAGCGCAAACAGATCAAAACTTTGAGCTAAATCTCGAACGAGTTTTATGTAAGCGTCCATTGTTTCGTTTCTTGCTTTGTATTCCCCGCTGTATTGGCTTGATACAAGTTGGGAGTCACAGTAGGCGTGAATGTTGCATATTTTAAGCCGTTTGGCAATCGTAATCCTGCGATCAGGGCTTCGTACACAGCTTCGTTGTTTGAGGTGTGGAAGATTAGTCGGAATGAATGTTCCCCCGTTGGTGACTTGAGTCAGATTCCAATCCCAGAACCCTACTTGAATGAGGATCCGTCGACGTGGAGGGTCCAGGTCGATTCTGGTTCTCGATTGACTGTGCATCCCGCAGGGAGTTCCACTAAGAAATCAGCGAGTACTTGTGATTTTGTGCAGGTTTTCGCTCAATACTCGATGTCGTACTCATTTAGTTTGATTGCCCATTTTGCCATTCTCCCAGATTGACTGGGACTATGCAAGATAGCTCGCAGTGGAAATGATGTGACCACTGCGATCGTATGGGACTGGAAGTATGGCCTTAGCTTTCGTGCTTACATTACCACTGCAAGTGCCAGTTTTTCCATCATCGGATAGCGCGTCTCTGCGTCAAGCAAAGTTTTGCTTACGTAGAAAATGGGTTTTTGCTCGCCGCGTTCTTCTCGGATAAGGATGCCGCTTACTGCCGTGGTTAATACTACGATGTATAGGAACAGCGGTTCTCCTTCTACAAGTTTTGAGAGTACCGGGGGAGTGGCCAAGTAGTGCTTCAGCTGTTGGAAAACCTTTTCGCATTCCTCAGTCCATTCGAAAATCTTGTTCTCCTTCAGAGTGTCGTAGAAGGGAAAACATTTTTCCATCGATCGTGAGATAAATCTGTTTAGTGCTGCCACCCTACCGGTCAATCTCTGTACCTCTCGTTTCGTTTTTGGAGAAGCCATTTTGATCAGCGCGGTAATCTGTCTCGGGTTAGCTTCAGTTTCACATTGTGGAGATTTAGCCTTTCAAAGAATTCTCGAAGGTGGGCGATATGATCTTGTTCTTCGAAGGATTTTATGAACATATCGTCGATGTACACCTCCATTATTTTTTTTCCGATCTGTTCTGAGAACATACGGTTGACGAGCCGTTGATAAGTTGCGGCAGCATTCTTCAGACCGAATGGCATTACCTTGTAACAGTAAGTGTCGCGGTCAGTTATGAATGCGGTCTTCTCTTGATCGTCGGGATTCATTCTAATTTGATTATACTCAGAGAAGGCATCCATAAAGGACATGATTTTTTTCCCCGCCGTTGCTTCGACTAAGCAGCCGATATGTGGCAGCGGGAAGCTATCCTTTGGGCATGCTTTATTGAGGCATCCATAAAGGACATGAGTTTGTTCCCCGTCGTTGCTTCGACTAAGCGGTCAGTGAAATTGACGAAGACTCTCCATTTCCCATTTTTGTTTTTTACAACTACTGGGTTAGCGAGCCAATCGGGATACCTGACCTCTGTTATGGACCCAACTTTGAGGAGTTTTTTTACCTCGACGTTGACCTCTTCGACGCGTTCTGGTCCCAAATTTCATCTCTTATTTTTTACGGGCTTGAAAGCCAGGTCAATGTTGCTCTCGTGAAATGTAACGTTGATGTCAATCCCTGGCATATCTTCCGCGGTTCATGCGAATGTGTGCGAGTTCTCCTTCAGACAAGCTACAAGATCGATTTTCAGAGATTTGCTCAGGTTCGCACCGATCTCTACACATCGATATGGGAACGCTTCTTCTAGACATACCGAGACAACGGGCTCGCAGGTTGGTTCTCGTTTCCCATCCAAAGCTTCGGCTGCTCGCGACTGCCAAAAGATTTCAGTATTGTCCTCTTCTGGTTTGTTGTCAATGGCAAACGATTTCTTTTTCCTTTATGGGTTCTTCCGTTTCAACTCTGCAGCGAAGCAAACTCATGAGATCCTACAATCACCCATATGGTCTTGATCCCCGAGAGGGGTTGGCAATTTGAGGTACATATGGTACGTCGACGGGATTGCATTGTAGGATGTGGGTCGATCGATGACCAGGAACTCCACAACTTTTGACACGCTATCGGCTTTTACAGAGAGGTCGATCGTGCCAAGATTCATGGTAGCTTCCCATTCGTTCGAGTGTGTCTTTGAAGATGATGTTGGCCGAGCTTCCGGTGTCGACCAATATCCTCACGACATCAATATTCTGGATTGTCAGCTCGACGACAAGGAGATCGTTAAGAGATCTGACCGGGTTGGTCGTCGCTCTTTCCTTGAAGGAGATGACACCGCTGTTCATTTTGTTATGCATATTATGTCTCAAACGTTCTGTGGTTTTTTGAGTTAGATAAATTGAGTCCCCCTCCTTCTAGCGCCAAACTGTGGGAACCAAAAATCGCCCTATCGATTCCCGTTGAATTAGGAACACAGGTTAAACCCTAGTTTCCCAGAGGTCCCAGATGTCTGCTAAACCACACGCCGATCAATCAAAATACGAAATAAAGATAGATAAAAAAAAGTAAGAACCAAAAAGAGAGAAAATAGATGTCTTATTCCGAATTTGCGTATGAGCGTTTACAACATGATAGAAGCCTTGGCTATGAGAGATGTCGGCGAGATCCCTAGTTCTAACAACCTAAGACTGCGAAACCCTAGTTGAGTCGCAGCTCGAATAACAAAAACGGAAAGTTTCCTAAATGCTCTAAGTGCTATGTTTGCTCTGAGTAGAGATTTTCGTGTCTTCTGCATCATCACCCTCGAAGCCCTTACAAAGTCCTCTAGAGGCGGTTTGCACTTTCCCCTTCTGCGCTTGGTCGAATTTATCGCTTCACAAAAATATTCCTTTTTCCTCATCTTCATGATTATCATTGGAAACTTAACATTTATCCTCAGATCTTGACATCAGTCTTCCGGACTTAACATTTATCCTTTCTTGCAAAATAAAAGATAAATGTCACAAAGTTTGGGCTCGATTTCGGATAAAATCGTGAGTGGACCTTTAGCCAAGTTTTAGACCTCATCGGGCCGTTTTTGACTTAGGCATTTTTATGATTTTATTGGAAGAGCATTCCTAAGATGACGTCGTCCGGGAGTTAGGACCTGTCGTATGGGGTGTGCGATAACAGGTGTTTAATTAACCATTACCCTCTCATACGATCGACCCGATCCTTTCTGAAGAACAAAAGTTCTTTTGGTAAAGTTCCAATGTCAATTTCGATCGAGACGGAACAAAGATAGGTTTGATCAAGTTTCAAAAGAGAGAGTTACGAGGACGAGGTGAAAATGGATTGACTGTTCCAACTCGCTGAACGGGCAAGTCAGATTGCTTGTTCTACCTATCTCGCCCGATTGGCGAGTTAAGCTTGTCTAACTTTCCGAACGGGCGAGTTCGTTAGCCCATGCCGTCCAACTCGCCCGTTCAGCGAGTTGATTGGCCCACCATGTCCAACTCGCCCGTTGGACGAGCTGGACTGCTCGGTTGGTTTAGTTTTCCTTTCTTTCGAGTTTTTGGCTTAAAAACTTCATTGAGACAGTATCGAGTATGCATTCATATGGAACACAATTTTTAGATGTTGATTTTGAGAATACCGTTTTTTTACCCCCAAAATCGGCTACTCGTGACTGCCAAAAGATTTCAGTCTCGTCTTTCTCTAGGTTTGTGAAGGATCCACTTCGCACGTCAGGTGAGGTGGATCGGTACACCTCGCCCGACAGACAAAGTGGAGGTCGTCAAGGATCAACTTCACCCGCCGGGCGAGGTGGATCGGTCCACCTCGCCCGACGGGCGAAGTGAAGGTCGTGAAGGACCCACTTTGACCGTTGGGCGAGGTGGAACAGCCCACCTCGCTCGACGGGTGAAGTGGAGGTCGTGGATCGGTCCAGCTCGCCCGACGGGAGAATGGAGTTCGTGAACGAACCACCCGTCGGGGGAGGTGGAGATCCGGCCTTCGGATTGTGATGCTGATCCACTTCGCCCGTCGGGCGAGGTAGATCGGTCCACCTCGCCCGACGGGTGAAGTGTAGTTCGTGAAGGAACCTCTTTGCCAGTCAGGCGAGGTGGATAGGTCCACCTCGCCCGACGAGCAAAGTGGAGGTCGTGAAGGATCCACTTCGCCCTTTGGGCAAGGGGGACCGGCTCACCTCGCCCGACGGGCGAAGTTGATTGTGTTGCTGATCCACTTCACCCGTCGGGCGAAGTGGAGGTCGTGAAGAACCACTTTGCCCGTTGGGCTAGGTGGACCGGCTCACCTCGCCCGACGGGCGAATTGGAGGTCATGAAGGATCCACCTCGCTTGTTCGGTAAGGTGGACTGGCCCTCCCCGCACGAGAGGCGAAGTGGAGGTCGTGAAGTATCCACTTCGCCCGTTGGGCGAGGTGGATCAGTCCACCTAGCCCAACGATCGAAGTGGAAGTCGTGAAGGAACCACCCGTCCGGAAAGGTGGAGGATCCGCCCGTCGGAATGTGTTGCTGATCCACTTTTCCCTTCAGGCATAGTGGATCGGTCCACCTCGCCGGACTGGCAAAGTGGAGGTCGTGAAGGATCCACATCGCCCGTTGGGCAAGGTGGACCGGCCCACCTCTCCCGATGGGCGAAATGGATTGTGTTACTGATCCACTTCGCCCGTCGGGCAAGGTGGATTGATCCACCTCGCCCGATAGGGGAAGTGGAAATCGTGAAGGATTCACTTCGCCCTTCGGACGAGGTGGATCGGTCCACCTCGCCTGACGGGCGAAGTGGGGGTCATGAAGGATCTACTTCGCCGGTCGGGGGAGGTGGATCGGTCCACCTGGCCTGACGGGCGAAGTAGATTGTGTTGCGATCTGATGTCTTGTTTTGGATGCTCGAATCGTTTGCCAAGAGATCATGTAACCTTTATTAGTATTTTTGAGTTTACACAAAGCGTTTAGTGACTTTTTACTTTCATACGAAGTGTTTCGGTTACTTCGTATACCTCCGTGAAGGGTTCGGGTAACTCTGTAAGCTTATACGAAGTGTTTAGGTAACTCCGTATGTTTATACAAAGCGTTAAGGCCACTTTGTATTTTTCGTAAAAGGTTGCTAAGTTTCCGTTAAAACATTTTCCGGGAACGTTTAGGCATTAATTCCGCCGTGACTGGTTTTGATACCAACAGTTAGCCCCCCAGCTCGTAAGAATCGTGGTGTTCTTGCGAGTGGTTATGGAAATTAGGCGGAATTACTGGATAAAAGATTTGCTGATATCAGTTTACTCACTCTCTAAGAGCGGAATGCAGTAGGATTGGGGCTGCGCCTTGTGAAGACTGCCGACGTACCCTTGTAGAAGGGATCAAGCTATTCGTAGTTCGTTCTGGAGGTTGGGTTCTTACGACCTGTTTTCCTGTGAGAGCTTTATGTTTTTATTTGGCCAAGTGTGGCCTTATGTTTTTATTTGGGAGTGCCCGTTGGTGGCTTTGACTCCATGCCGCTTTTTTGGATTTTGTATGACCAAGACTTTTTATAAAGGAGGTTTGCGATTAACGGGCGTGTTGTGTAATTGCGTGTAGACGGAAGATTAGGAGTTGTCATCTCGTAACCAAACTCTTACTTGTAGATCGTTATGTTCGTTGCTCGATCGGGATGTACAAAAGAGTTTCGTGAGCGTGTAGATGTGAACGACGAGACATGCTTTCAGGATCTGATATCTTCTGATATTTCATGCTTTGAGACGTTAGAGACCTGCGTGCTGGTTTTAGGGAAAGACATAGGTTTACTCTCGGTTAAGGCTATGCGATGACTAGTCGGCTTTCGTTTTGCCTGTTGCGATTTCTTCCTGATTCCGTACCGCTTTAAAGTCCGCGATATGTTCTCGGCTTATACAACTTGTATGGTCGCAATCGAGCACTCTGAAGGTGCTGACCAAAATTTGGATTTCTTTTATAGCGCTATGACACTTGTGTCGGTGTATGAGAGCTATCTCTGCGAGATAACTTAGTCTTTTTAGGACGTTGCGAGTTCGTTGTGATCAGAAGCGAACTTAATGGTAGATACTACTGTTTTGATACCAACAGTTAGCTCCCCAGTTCGTAAGAATCGTGGTGTTCTTGCGAGCGGTTATACAAATTAGGCGGAATTAATGGATAAAAGATTTGCCAATACCAGTTACTCACTCTGTAAGAGCGGAATGTAGTAGACCGAGCTTTGTTATGAAGAATTTCTCGTATGATTTCCGTTTCTGGGTTATACGATAATTATTTGCATAATCGTCACTTGCTGTTTTTAGACAAATCGTGGATAGCCATTCAGCCGTTAAGTGATCAGATGGAGCGGTGGTTGCTCAAATGTTTCAGCTTGACAAGAAGAATGCACTCAGCGGCGTGGCCGTGGACGTTCCGGTCAAGGATTAGATTATGGAACTTTCGTGTTAACATTAAGGTCATGTTAGCTTAGAATTTCCCTAAAGGGGGTGCCGAATTCTAGTTCAGACTTTTATTGGAGGGCGTAATTGGCCGAGGGCCAAAGAGCGTTTGTTAAGTTTGATGGACCAAGTCGGATTTTATCCGAACTAAGATGGCCGATGGTGTTACAAAACGATTTTGCACTTTAGGTATCAGTTATACGATGAATGTTTCGTATAATGTTCCCTTTAGTCGAACGAAAATTGTTTTATTTTTGGTTGTGTGAAGATAGAAGCTTAGGGCTTGATAAAGAACCCGTGCCCGATGACTGCGTGCTCGGTTGTAACCGATGGAAAGGAAAAGAAGAAGTCGGCGAGCCGCGAGGTTGAAGAAAGTTGCTTCGTATTACTTGTTTTGACGATACAAAGGATTTTTTGTGTAAGTTTCATAAAAAGGGTTTCTCACATAAGTAAACAGAGAATGTTCCTCGCCATTATTCGTGATCTTCCTCCTTCACGTTTTTTGTCATACGGGTGACAAGATTCATGGAAATGGTGAATTGGTGCTATGTATGGACTTGTCAGTGTAGCGATGTTTTCCGCAGATTTTACGAGAAACGTTTCCGCTCTGATTTCGATCTTTGGTGAGGTTGGTTTGAGTTACTCGAGTTTTACCAAGGTTTATTTTGTTACCATCTAATCACCGAACATTTTTCGTAAGTTCTTGACTTTTATACCAAAACTTACTTTATCAAGTCGAAAGCATCTTCGAGACTTTGCCTAATCGTCGAGTGTCAGTTTGATATTGATACAGGTTTTCTAGATGCGTGATTGCGACAAGAGATGCTGTATAGTCCTAGAGATTATATCAAAGATGGTTTGGGTATGTTGCTAGCGTTTGGACAAACCTTAGGTTGTCGTTTGCTTTTCTTGACGATTTGTCAATGAGGCATCGCATTGCCTAAATGAATTTCTGTCTACCGCTGCGAGAGTTCTCTTTGTTGAAAGCGTTTTCTCGATGCCGAGGCAAAAGGTTTTTTTAAGTACAGAAGTATACAAAAATAGTATATGTACCTACTCCCTCCTTTTTTACGAAAGGAAATGGCTGAACCAAAGTTTTTTTTCTTTCGAAAATCTGAGTGATCGATAATCTGGGTCGGTTTGGAGACGACGCTAGGATTGTGACTTGGTGATTTTAAGGTTAGCAACTTGTAATACGTCGGTATATAAGAAAATTTCTTTGAACGAGTCGGTTTTAAGATGACGTTCGTGTCTCTAGTTCTTTATTTCTTTAGGAAGCGATCTGAGTATGCGGGGCAATCGTTTTTCGGTTTTCTGAGAGTTTAGATCGGTTTGCAAGATCTACCTAAACAGTCGTAGAAAATTAGATAGGAAAATATCGCCTAAGATTAAGTTCGCTAGACTATCCGCCTAGATTCTAAGTTTCCTAAAGTTTATGGCAATCTCCAAAGCAATTTTATTTTCTTAGTTCCTTCCTACGAAAATTCAAATGCGGACATACCTTAGTTTTTCTCGAAGATTTAGGTTTGCATTATCTCCGTTTTGCATGCTATTTTTCCTTCCCCTTGTCACGTTTGTACGCAAATTACAAATACTGAAAATATTGATTTTTTTCCGGCTGCGTTTAGGTCCGAACATGTCTTGCAGTTTTCGTCGATCCATATTTTTCGGTATCGGTGCTTATCTTTCAAAACTTGACGTTTATCTTCCGAAATCGAATTTCATCTTTTCGTCAATAAAAAGATTCAAATTACTCGTATAGTTGAGGCGACTAAGCTGTTAAGTTAGTTGTTGTCGTTTTATATAATCAATTTGCATTCATACAAGAAAACAAGTCTTTGCGTTTTTTCTATCGCAAAGTTCCAATAGTAACTCCAATCGAGACGAAACGAGAGACATTTTCGATCGAGATTTGAAGGAGAACGAAAAGATGGAGGTAAGAGCGAGTAGGATGTCCAAGAGGTCGAAGAGGAGCAAACCGAGGAGTTTTGTTGAGTCTTAATTGTTTTTATCGTAAAATCTCAATGGAGACTCCGATTGAGACGAAACAAAAAGCATTTCAATCAAAATTTTAAGGAGAATCTCAAAAAGTGGTCCACTTAGCCACTGGGGAGAGGAGTACTGGTCAACTTCGTGCAACAGGTGAAGTGAACGTCATGGTTGATCGAGCGTACTCGTTTTCGTCGTAAAATCTCAACGGAAGTTCCAATTGAGACGAAACAAAAGCAGTTCGATCGTAATCCGAAGGAGAAGCTCAAGGAATGGTCCACTTCACCACTGGGACGAGGTGGACTAAGTCCACTTCTCCGAACGGGCGAAGTGAACTGCTCGTCGGTCCACTTTGCCGAACGGGCAAAGTGGAGTGCTTGTCGGTCTGTGAGCATGCTTTCGAGTTTGGCTGTTTCGTGAATGTTATCAGATTTATCCTATGAAAGTTTTATCATAAGATACTAACTCGTTTCCCTTTACGAACGAGGTTCCATAAAAAAATTCCGAGTTTAATTTTACGAAAGCTGTTTCGGAAAATGTTGTTGAACTTTGATTTTACGAAAGTTACTCTGAAAATGTCACGAGTTTAATTTTATGAAATCTGTTTCGCAAAATGTTGCTGAGTTTAGTTTTATGAAAATTTTCTGTGATGAGGTTGGTTATTGGGACTCAACTTAATCGGAAAGCTTCTCGTTTTCGCAGGATTAACCCGAGGAAGTTTTGAGCAGTTTTTCCGAAGTAAGCTTAGCCAAAAATTATTGAGAATTCACTGGATATGTGATATACAATCGAAACTTGATTTATACGAAATTTCAGGTTTCAGAAAACGTTTTCGCAGTGAGGGATACGCTCCCGTTATGCTCAATTTCGTCTTCGTCATACGCTTTAGGTTTCGAGTTATCAAATAGAGATCAACTTCGGTTCTTTGAAAATTATCAAGGAGAAGTACAGCGGTGGGAGTCGTGTCCCCGATTTGCTGTTCTTCCTTTTATCAGAGTAACACAGGGTTTCTCCGCCATTTCTGGGAGAGCAAGTTTTATTTTTCGGAAAGTTTTCAGAAAACATCTTCTGGTCGAACCCTTCCGCGCTGAGATTTCTCAAACTCGGCGATGAGACAAATTTTACGGGTTTGATAGATTTTATGGTTGCCCTCTCTGTTTAGATAGAGAAATCGCGAGCTCTTTTGGGTGCTCTTCCGTGGCAAAAAGTCGGGATTAGGTTTTTATTTTGTCAAGCACTGAGGCGTTTGCATAAGCGTTGGCCATAGGAGCAGTCAGTGCTTCGAGTTTGTCTTTCATATTTTCAGACAGTTTCGATCAAACGTTTTGTGGCCATGAGTTAGAATAATTTGTATTCCCCCTCCTTCTAGCGCCAAACTGTGGGGGCTTGAATCCACACCGTCGATTTTCGTAAAGTTAGGAAAGTGAAATCGGAGGAAAGCGAGGGAAACCCTAATCTTTCCTTGAGATCCCGGATTCTCGGCGAGAGCCAACGACAAGTAACCAAACAAATGCGGAAAATATGAAAAGATAACAAAAACGAACTCATAGCGAAAGTTAGATCTTATTTCGAATCTGCGTAAAAGCGTTGCAATAACTACAAGAGGTTATGAAATCTTTGGCCGCAAGAGCTGTCAGCAAGTTACATAGTTCTAGTCACCGAAGACCATAAATCTAGTCGAGTCGCAGCTCAATAACCGAAGACGAAAAAGATACAAAATAGGTTTTGATTGATTTCGGACTGAACCTTATGAAAGGCTGCCTACGTACCCCTTTCGAGTGCCACTCATAGAAACAACATGTCGAGAATAAGGCCTAAAGTTGCTAAGTGCAGAGAGTTCTAGGGTGTAAAATTTCGTCTCGAGGAATACCCTAGCATCTTCATTCTAGAGTTCCTTATATACTCCCTTGGAGGCGGTTTGCCTCTTCTCAATTTTGCCTTCGGCCGAATCTATCTCTTCTGGATATTTTCCATTTTCCTCCGATCTTCGTGTTTATCTTCAGAAACTTGACATTTATCTCTTTGAACTTTAACATTTATCTTCTTCTGCAAACAAAAGGAATAGACTGTCATAGCGATTGGGCTTGATTTCTAATAAATCATAATTGGGCTGTTGGTCTCATTTAAGCCTTTCTCGGGCCGTTTTTTGGGCTTGAGCATTCTTACGATTTATCGAAAAAATGCTCCCGAAACGACGTTGATCCATAAGGAAACCCGAACTTCTCGTATAAGAGAAACAACTTATGGTGTCTAGTGAACCGTTGTCGTTTTATACGATCTTTTTGGATCTCGCAAGAGAAGATATTTTCTTACGATTTTTGTCGTAAAGTTTTAACGGTAACTCCGATCGAGACGAAACAAAAAACAATTTGATCTAGGATCGGAAAGGAGGCTTTCGGAACAGGATGAATCAGACTTAGATAAATTCACTTTACCCACTTCGCTCGTTAGACGAGATGGATGGATCCACCTCGCCCAACGGGCGAAGTGGAAGAGTTCGTGAAGGATCCACTTCGCCCATCGGGCCAGGTGGATCGGTCCACCTCACCAGACGGGTGAAGTGGAAATTGTGAAGGATCCACTTCGCCCGTCGGGCGAGGTGGATCGGTCCACCTTGCCCGACGGGCGAAGTAGATTGTGTTGCGATCTGATGTCTTGTTTTGGATGTTCGAATCGTTTACCAACAGATCGTGTAACCTTTCTTACTGTTTTAGAGTTTACACGAAGCGTTTAGTGACTTCTTACTTTCATACGAAGTGTTTTGGTTACTTCGTATACCACCATGAAGGGTTCGAGTAACTCTGTAAGCTTATACAAAGTGTTTTGGTAACTCCGTTTGTTTATACAAAGCGTTAAGGTCACTTTGTATTTTTCGTAAGAAGTTGCTAAGTTTCCGTTAAAACATTTTCCGGGAACTTTTAGGCATTGATTCCGTCGTGGCGGGTTTTGACACCAGCAGCACATAATAGGTTTTATAATCAACTTAGTTATGCTAGGATATTAATAAGACATTAAGAAATAGTAAATCAGGAATGAGTTGGTTTGTAAACAAGTAAGAAAATAGCTAGATTTACGGTTTCAAGTAGTGAATTATAATGAATAGAAGCCAAGGGGTTTTCAATCATAGAACACAAATTTAATAAGTAAAGAGATAATTTATATCTATCTATGGCTAAGCTCGGAGTCTACAACATTTGTGTGCAAATTCGGAATGACCGTCGATCGATGATATGCAAACGACATCGATCGATGGCTTTCTAAGTCAAGCATTAAAAGATCAGATTCAATTTGTTCACTTACAACTACGATACCTATCTCTCGATTGTCCCTAGTAATTTAAGCTTAACAGTATTTGTTCAGGTAATGATCCTACTCTCGCAGTATCACTTATCGTAATATCTAGGTTGTAGTTAGCTATTCTAGAACACAAGCAATAAGCACAATTTCATTGATAGATCTAATAATCACCCAAGCAATTCTAATGTTTGGCTAATCCGTCAAAACCATTAATAAACCCTAAATCTAACAAGAGATATACTTAGACATAGCGAAGCAGAACATAATCATAAATACAAAATAATGCATAAGAATAATAAAGATATAAAATAGGGTTCCAATACAAAACTTGAAAGAAGTCATGATCTTCTCCCCAAAAATTACTATTTTTGCTATGAAAAGTTTTAAGCTGTAAAAGAGGTCTCTCTTGTCTTCCTTTGCATAAATCACCAGCAAAGATAATATAAACTTGGCAAATCATGTCCAAGGGCAATTTTGTTATTTTCATGACTTGAGCTTCAAGTCGGGTACTTTGTGAATTGGGCTTTTGAGTATCGGCCGTCGATTGACGGCAAGGGTGCGTCGTCGATCAACGCAATGCTTTTTCTCGACTAGTAATTTGCTGAATTTGATCAGCTACGAGGTTCCTCTCTCTCTCTCTCTTTGAGCTCCAGAAAGCCTCATAACCTCTACAATCCTCCAAAATGAACTTGGACCTAAAAAGACTCTAAAACACATTTTAGACACACATAAGAGACTCCAAATAGGGCCTATTACATGGTCTAAAAGTGGTAAATATTAGGACCTATCAACCAGCTGTCGAATGTATGTAACAACCTAGATCAGCATAATTAATTCAGGTAATGAACCTATTGTCGTAGTTATCAGTATCCTAGGCTCAGGGTTCTAGGTAGCTACTCTAGAACACAACCAATAAGCACAATTCTGATGAAAGATCCTAGAAGATCACCCTCACAATTCTATGTCTCAGGAATTCACATAAACCCTAATAAAACCCCAAAATATAACAATTAGAAACTACTCAGACATGATTAAGCAAAGCATAAAAATAATCTAAATAAAATGCATAAATAAATAGAGTAAGAAAACTGGAGTTCCAATAAAAATATCTGAAGGATTCTTGATCTTCTCTCAAAACTAAGTAACCTAAAGCTTTTAAATATGGTGATGGTCTATTATGTCTCAGTGCTGTTGTTTTTGCCAAAACAATGAAAAAACACATAAATACTAGGAATAAAGTCCGGCAGGCGTAGTCTTATAATTATGTGAAAATTGTGGGCTTGAGTTGGTCTTGACTTTAAGTCGGCCCATCTACTTGTGCGGGTGTTGATCGGCACCAAGGGGTTAGTGTTGATCAACACTACTTCCTCATTTCGACTCTGACTTCTAATTTCTTCATCAGAGTTTCCTCATCATTAGCTCCAGAATGCTCACTAATCTTCACATTGCTCCAAAGCATACATGGACCTGAAAATACTTTAAAATAGACTCCAAAGATATTTAAGAATCGAAAAAGCACATATAATTCCTTCCGTAATGTCGCTTGTCTCTCTGCCATCTGTAATGTGTCTCGTGGGTCCTTACATATTCCGTAAAAAATCTTGTTTTTTCTCCCTTTCAAAATATACCAAAGCATCTAACCGAATTGCACATCTTCTACGTACGAAGAAGTCCTCTGGAACAAATAATCCATATTCGCAAAAACCTATTGCAAAAGAAAGGATTCATGGGTATCTTTGATAAAACCCAAATACGAACAACTGGTGGGCATTCAAAGAAGATATGGTTTATTGACTCCTCCTCTACTCCACACCTTTCACAATGTAAATCACGTTTTATTCTTCTTGATATTATATTTTTCCTCACTGGTAAACAACCTGAAATAATATGTCACATAAAATGCTTTAGTTTTGGTGAGCATTTTATTTTTCATGAGTGTGCTCTCAGAACCTTTGTATCTGGGTCAAAAACTTGTGCCTCTCTAACTCTTTCAGGGTAGAGTGTTCCAATTCATATCCAAACTTAACCGTGTATTTTTCTGGACTGTTTAAAGTGCCATCCTTCTCGGTCCATTGTGGGAATATGACTTAATCGAATGATTTCTATAAGTGTTGATTTTTCCGGTTCCACCAATGTCCTTATAACCTACTGATTCCACTTGAGAGAAGTATGGTTGATGAGCTTTTCTACCATAAGTGGATGGTCAAAAAGAGCCAGTTTACTATTTGCTGATCTCGGGCGGTTGGTTGGGATTCAAGGATCATGCCATACGGATATAGAAGATCTGCTCTCACCCTTTTGATTAGTCATTTTCTCACTAGAGATCAAGCTGATACAATATTGTGTCAACCATACAATGTCGAAATGATCGTACTGGTTATAATGGGCTTGTGTTCTTGAAGTACCGGCCTTTAAATATTTTAGAAAATGTCGAATATGATCGTACTGGTTCTAATGGACTTGTGTTCTTGAAGAACCGGCCTTTAAATACTTTATCAAACAGAGAGTTTGGCTTTTCGATTAATCTTCATAATTGTTTTCCTAGCATTAATGTATTAAAATCCACAAGGGTCTTAAATTCTATACCCCTCCTCTTTTGAGAACAATAATTTATCCCAAGTGATCCAGTGCGTACCCTTTCCATTTTCTCAAGAACTCCACTAAAATTGTGAAATATACTTGATAATTTCGACAAGATTGTTTTCGATATTCTAAAACAAGACATGACATGGTTGGTATAGCCGTTGCCACTGATTTCATAGGCACTTTCTTCCCCCTTTTGTGATATTTAATTGTCCATCCATTCACCTTGGTATGAATCCTTTCCTGAAGGAATCCAAAAATCTTTGTTTTTTGAACCTCCTAGACATTTCAATATTCCCAAATAAAAACCGATACCTCTTATATTTTGGATTCCTAATATATCTTTCATCTCCTCCCCAATTTTATCATCTATCTTGTGCCTAAACTAGAGTGATGATTTTGCAAAATTGAGTTGTTGATCAGATAATTTTCCATAGTCCGTTAAAATTTGTAGAATTGTTTGACATTCCTCATTTTGTGTTTTACAAAAGAAAAGGTTGTCGTCTGCGAAAAGGAGATGAGAAATCGTCAGACACGCCCTAGCCACTTTTGGACCCGTTAGACGTTTCTCGCGTTCTGCTTTCTGAATGTTGGCTATTGAAGCTTACTTGCACATAATAAAGAGATATGGGGATAGAGGATCCCCATGTCGTAAGTCTCTTTTTGGTATTATGTGGCCTCAAAGTTTTCCATTCATTAGTACTTTATATTGCACTGATGTAATACATTCCATCATCCACTGAATCCATTGTGGATTAACCCCATTTTCGTGAGTAGTGACTGAAAAAAAAACTCTTTTCCACCCTATCATACGCTTTACCCATATTTGTATTGGCATGATTTATTTTTCCACAATCAATGAAAAATTTCATGCTATATAGTATGTTAACCGATATGAACCGTCCTCAGACAAAAGCATATTGTGTTTCTGAGATCAATTTTGGCAGACATTTCCTCAGTCGCTAACATAAGGTTTTTTATATAATCCTTGTACCCCATATTACAAAGACTGACTGGTCATAACTCTGTCATTCTGGTTGGTCTTTTCTGTTTTGGAATTCAAACAGATTTTTGTCATATTCAGCCTTCCATCCTTTTCATGTTCTCATAAAACTGTTCACCAACTCGATAATATCCATCTTTATCATGTGCCAGATAAGCTGAAAAAGCATTGTCATTCCATCCGGTCCTGTGGTTTTTTCATATTTCTTCTTAAAAAAATCTGTTAAACTTCCTTTTATTTTACATCCACTATTAGTCAACCATTCATCTGAGCAATTATAGTTGTCAGGAAATTATCAAACTTTGAGGGAGAAGTGTATGTAAAAAGAACTGTAAAATAGTTCACCGCCACTTTTTCCACATCATAGTCCTCTGTTACCCATTGTACATCATCATTATGTAAACCAATGATCATGTTTCTAGACCTTCTTTGTTTTTTCAACACCTGGTAAATCTTTGTATTTGAATCCCCTGCAGCATGCCACATATTCCTACTCTTTTTTGTTTTCCAAAATCCTCCTCATCTTTATATGCCTCGTGTAACTTTCTGGAAACATCTAATATATCCTCTGGAGTTTTATTACCATCTTGTTGAACCTCTTCTTAATCTTTATGTAAGTCACTTATCTTCTTTTTCCGTAGGGAGGGTTATTTTTCCTTCATCTAGAAAATTCGTGTCTACAGTTACTCAATTTAGTCACAAGGTGTTGTTCTGGTCAGCCATTCTTCGAATCCCACCCACGATTAATAGATTCAAGTAAGCTCTCTTGTCCCATCCATCATTTGCCAAACCAAAATTCTCCTTTCCTCCTTGTAACTTTGTCCTCAATAGGTGCTACAATCGGTCTCTGGCCAGATCCTATTAATCGCAATGATTTTGTAAAGGAACATGGGATGTGTATCAGTCCTCATCTACCAATGCTCTATCCAGTTTGCATCTAATCATTTGTTTCCCTCTTATTCCTTGACATTACATCATATTTCCTAAAGCCGGGAATACAAGTACACCAGAATTCCTAATCATATTTTTAAATGCCATAAAGGATCCAATATTTCTTTCAGTTCCTCTTTGTTTTTTCATGATTTTCGGTGCTCTCATTTAAATCCCCTATAATAAACCAAAGTTATGTTCTTTGTAGTATGTACCTCACCAGTCTTTCCTATACTTAATTCCTTTTTCTGGAACTGGTTCCCTATATACAAAGGTCAAATACTTTTTTCATGGAGATTTTCGCTTCAACGTCGATCATTCTGTTACTGGTGTATAGAAGGTCGATGTTGTAATTATTTTTTAATATAAAGACAAACCTCCACTTGTTCCTTATGGATCAACCATAACCAACCTATCATAATTATTACCGCACTTACTGCGAGTCAGTTAACCTAATGTTTACGCTGCCACAATCAAATGGTATATCGATGCAGCACTTTATGTTTGAATCCACAGAAAACTAGCGATCTATAACACTACGAATATACAAACTTCCTTAATTATAAGCAATAAAAATATGATTAACTGGTAACAAGCTAGGATCATAGAAATATAGACAAAAGTGATCTCAAATTCAATCAAGAAATAAGTGGAAGAACCAAACTTTCAACCAAATAATAAGGATGGATCCGTGGGCGAAGATAATCGATATAAGGTGATCAAGATTCATTCTACGATGTTCAAACAAAACAAAAAATCACTACTCTATAGTTCTAGATCTCATTCAAATTGACTAATCCACTTATGTGACAATAATCTATGTACTAATCATGTATTAAACATCAACTTCCAATAAAATCAATCTAGCAAGCATAAATCACAAGTCTACTAACCATTTAACATCTCTAACATCAATTTTCGTTGGATAGACATGTAAAAGACAATACTAGGTTGGTTCAAGCATTTCATCGAACACCTTCCGGGCATGAAACCACTTAACCTCTATATAAACTTAGCCAAACTAATCTAGCATTAAGAACACCTAATAAGTCATAGAATAATGTTAATCAAGCAATAAACATACTAAATATCAACCTAATCACCTTAATATACCTAACCCATGAACCACAAAGTGACTACTCACTAATCTCCATAAAAAACCTTAAGCCAATGTATGATTTAAGGCTAATCATGTTAATAAGCAAGATAAACACAATATAAAATGAAGTATTTCCTTAAAATGATCAAAAGATTCAAGATTTTACAAAAGTAGACAAAGTCTTGAGAGAAAATGAGATAGGTATCATATTTAGTTCTAGAGTGTATTTATAGTAGCTTAAAACTCAAACCGGGTCATCCCAAAAGTCTTCGGTCGACCAAAAAACAAAAGAATAAAATATGGTCTCAATGCCAAACACACATAGTTTCCCACGGCCTTCGTCCGCATTTGTCCATTCTCCATCCGTCCACACTGCCTGTAAATCGCGGACCGGTGTTGCTAGCGTTGGCTGTATGCGCTCATCCTCTTCTTCGACTCGTCCATCCTGCTTGCATTCCACGGGTGGATTCAAGCTTAGGTCGACGTCCTCTTTTCCTTCTGAGTTCACTCGATATCCTGGCTGAATTCCATGGGCTGCGTTCACCCTTGGCCATGACCCGCGGTCGACCCATCTCTTTGGTACATTTGCCAAAGCTCAATCTTCACGTCTTTTGGTTCAAATTGGTCCCAGACACCTCCAAAGACTTCAAAAGAACACTCCAATACCTAATAAAGACATATGCATGGAAATGAAACCTAAAGATGCCTAAATCCTAATCTAAATACCCAATATGTACACTAAATGGTAGTTAAGATCATGCAAATTCATAAGATATCAACTCTCCAAAACTTTCTCTTTATTTGTCTACAAGTAAACTTTCAAGAACAGTGATTTATTTAATTTTTTGTTAAGAATATAAAATTAAAAAAAAATATGGTGGAGGATACAAAAATGGTTATTAAATCTTTATTATTCGAATCATTAATTGTCATATATTTGTTAACCATATTAGGTAAGTTCGTAGCTTTTTCTAAGAAAAGAATGGAGAATATTATTTTATACACTAATAATTAATTTTATAGTTAGTTTAATAAAAATTATAATATATGTTTAGATGTACCAATTTATTTTTCTAAGAATTCTACGAATCATCGTAGTGATGACACATGGCTATCAAAACATGTTGCAATACTTCAAGATTAATATATAAGGGATAATAGTTGTTCTCGAATATTTCACTCTAAAAACTCACGGGCTATGAGTAACAAAATTATATGCTAAAACATTGATTTACAAACGTGATAATCTAATACATGTCCAGTCAACGAAAATATTTAATTACTTAAGTTATACAAAAGTTTTAGGAGTTAAATTATAGTATATGGTATTATTGGTTAATATAAATATTTTAAATTAATGCGGTCCAATTTCTAGAAAGAGAAGATTATTTAAATGGAAAGAGTGAGAAGTCTTCTCGTGCTAACACATCAGCATAATGACAATTCTGTGAATATATTACACTTTAAATGTTACTTATTAAAAATGCTCCTCTTTTAATATATAGGGGATGTATGTCTTGTAATCTTGAGTCATCTTCAATGTATTTAAAACCAGATATAGATATGAGTTATAGATGTCTTATTGCAATCTAAAATATAGTATCTAATATGGTAATTTTTTTTCTATGGACATACAGTGAACTGCGTTAAAATCTTATTTATTTAGTTACATGTTTATTCATTTGTTTTTACATTATTCTATTGCATCCTTTGTAACACATTCAAACCTAATATTGTATATTAATAACTAAGGGTTTACCCGCGCTTCGCGCGGGATTTTTTTTCTTTTTTTAAGTTTCAAATGATATTTATTTTTAAATTTTAAAGAGTTAATTATTTACTTTTTAATATTAATATTCTCATGATATTTTGTATATAGAATCTGAAAATATTGATAGTCTAAGTAGCTACAATTGACTAAATTGCATAATGTCAGAATTGTTATATTTGGTGACATTTTTTTTATTTTCTTAGACGATATAACTATTTTATTGGTTTTGTGTCAATGAGTGTTAAGTCTACCCTTATATGTTATTCGTCGGTTTGTTTTGTATTGCATCATCCATCCGGATTTTGCAACTATTTATTTGAATTTCTATTGTTGCAATCATATAATGATATTATTTAAATTTGAAATCATTTGTTTTAAAAATAAATTTCCAAAAGTAATTGAACACAGTAATCTTACATTTATTTCTTAAATTCTGGAGAAAAAAAATCTATCTATATTAGTAGCTTGTGCTGTAATTGTTTTTCATGTTGCTAAGGTTATTGTTATTGTTATGTCATCATGTAAATGTTGCTTTTTATTCTATAAGTTGTTATCTAACATGATAATTTAGTTACTCTTAACATTATGAAGCGCATTCTTGATACATTTCGATCATTGGTTCACTTATGTTTTGTTTAGTTCCATTCAAACGTGTCCAAATATACTTACCGATCTCAAACTCTCTCTCTTTTATAATATCATTATGACCTATAGGGAAATGCTATTTTCATACAAAACTCTTGTTGTTGTAGAGATGTTGTATTCATATATATTAGTGATGTTTTGATAATATTTATCTATGCTTCGAATGTAATTAGCTTTCAAGTTGTCACTCGAGAGACATCATGTATTTGTGCAATTATTTTGGTGGATAGATCGTCAAAGTGTAGGTTGACAGATGTAGTAGTTTTGTGCGGGCTTTTTTATAATCAATATTGGTTCAATAACATTAAAGACGCTTATTCGAAAAAAAATACACATGTGAAATAGTGCTCACATTCTTTAGAATGTTTTTCAAGGTGCGTGAAATGGTGTTACAATGTCATTTTGTTTTTTATGAGTGTTCACCAATGCCAAGTGATAGTAATATGCATATTATTTTCATTATTTAATTTGTTAGATTTTTTTACTTTTTGTAGTAGAAAAATATTTGATTTTGTATTAGACATTAGTTGTACTTTGCCATCATTTTTATTTTTATTTCTCTAAACTTTAGCTTGTGACCACAAAGGATGAAAACATACGTGTGAGATTTTATTTTGTGGTTTGGGTATAATAAAATATGAAAATAATATATTATTAATCAATTTCTCTATTTTGTGTTCTTATAATCTTTTTCTATTTATTTTTTATGTCTACATTTATATTTTTACTAAATTATCATTTTTACTAAATTTTCACAAAACTAAATTTATATTATGTATTTTAATTAAATTACTATTGTTTTATATGTTAGATCTTGTTATTTTTAATTTTCAAATTGATTTGTAAAGTCTTTATTTTTCTTATATATTATTCCTTGTTGTGACTTTATCATTTCCATTGATTTCTGTTAATTTATCTAAGTTTGAATTTGGTGACAAAAAAAAACAAATTCCATAATATTTATGTTTCTCTATTTCCATAGATTTGATGAAACGTGAGAAACAATATTTTATTTTATTTTTGTTCTTATGATTTTTTATTTTTTAAATTTTTTTATGTTTTTCCATTATATTACGTAATTTTCACTAAATTATTATTTATTTATTAAACTTTTCAACAAACTCAAGTTACACTATTTATTCTAATTAATTTCTTTTTTTTTTAATTTTGTACATGTTATTTATAAATCTGGTTTTTGATTACATATTGATTTTTGTTACGATTTTCCATCATTTATTTTTATAAGATTAAATTTAGTGGTCTAAATAGGAGAAAAACAATTCATGAAACTAATTTTTGTATATATTCGTTGACATAAGTTCGATGAAACGCGAAAAAACAATAACATAAAAGGAGTTTTCTCATTTTTTGTTCTTATGAACTTGTTGCTATTTAGAAAAAACGAATTAAGTTCTTAAGATTATATTATGTAGTTTACTAAATTATTATAAATTAATAAAAAATTGATGTCGACAGTTTAGTTGGACTAAAATTGAAATATTGATTTAAATATATTTATGGATCTTTATATGCTTTGTTAATTGATTTAGTTAAAATGTTAATAAATTAAAATTTTTGGAAAATTAAATAATTTTTTAAAAATTATGTTTATGTGTCAAATTTTTAGAATACCTCTTATTGAGGTGGATTAAGGAAAAGAGATATTGTTCTCCTTTATATATTTTATATATATACTAGGATAGGCCCGCCCTACGGGCGGGTAAACAAATTGAAGATGATAGAAAAATATTCTAAATTATACTCTAAACAAAAAAATAATGTCAATTTTTACTATTTGTTTTGTTGTTCTTATTAGAGATCAAAAGCTTGATAAATTAATACGAAATTTTTATTTTCATTAATGTAATTATTTTACAATGTTTGTTATATTCTTATTATAAAAGTTAAGTAAAATAACAGTTACTGTTCTGAATTGTTATAGTTTTGGCTCTGAAGGCTAAGTTTGCGAGTTTTATGTATAATGTTTGGGTAAATAGTTTTGGCTGTATAGGGATATGATTTTTGTTTCTTTGGTTTGCGTAATGTTGTTTTTGTCGGTAATTTTATGCTGTAATATTTGGTTGTAACTACTGTTAGTGGAATGATTCTGATGTGAATAACTTGTTTTCGCCATGGGATGCCTTGTGGAGTACTCACGTTATGGTTTAAGTAGTGTGGAACACTTACCACCTATTCTCAGGAAGATAAGAGCTCAAGCGACTATTTTTAATTTTTGGAAACTGAGTAATAATGTACTCCAACCAGCACTACATCACCCATGAAGCTTTATTTTAAAAAATAGATCGAGATGTCCACATCATCATCTCGTCACGATCCACATGAAGAATTTTAGGAACATGCTGGACCTTTGGCTTCAATAAAGGAAAACAGAATCTTCTACTCTGTTTTTACTTTATCTTTGCTAGAGGCTTATAAACTGTTTTCAGGAAATAGTTTGCAAACCAAACCTTCTTTCTTAAATGACTAAAACAGTTTTAGAAAAAGAAAAAGAACATTTCCCAACGTTTTGTTTAAAGTTGTGATTGGGCGGTTCTTGTTCTTAAGACCAGCACATGCACGTCGAATCGCCCAGATAATGGGTTTGACAGCTTCGTCTTCACCAATAACTCGAGTGGAGGCTCTGATCAATATTGGGAAGACAGCTAGATTTATCAGACAATACTTTCTCTACCAGTATTCCGGCCTAGGTGGAGATGATGTGTTTGATGTCGGATTCAATGACAGTAGGTCCTCTTTCGCCAGCTTCAGTCTCAGCTTTGCTTACTTCTTTGCTGTTGGCTGAAATAGCAGCTATCGCATGCCTAAGTTCTAATTCTGGTTATTGTGAGATTTCTTGTTGGAGAAGAACTCATGGAATTGTAAACACATATCTTGGGTTTATAGACAGTAAGACAAACTCAAAGACAACACCTTCAAAAAGTCTTGACCTCGCACAGCTTCATTCTTCTCCTCAGTGGTGCGTCTGAGTTGCTTTTCAAGCTCTCGCTTCCTCAGGGATCTAAAAAAATTAAACTTCCATTCTAAATTACCTCAAATAGATAGAAAAATACATTTTCTGATAAGAACAGAGAAAAACATAGAACATCTAGACTCTGGTGTTGTATGGTTTTTATCCAAGAGTGGCATTAGTAAGAACATAGAAAACATAAAACATTTAGATATACGTGGAAAGAACAATAAAAGAAAGGAAGAAACTCACGTTATAGTTTCCGTTGACGTCTTACATGTGAGAACATTATATTCTTCATTTCCGTGACAGCAAAACTTTACGAACTACCACTCTCATGATAATATTCAATACTTCTCTTTTAAGCTGCACAATAAAAATAGACATACCATTATATATCTTCATGATCCAATTCACAACACAACATTTTTCTCAGACTAATTTAAACTGAAGGAAGCTACTCTAGTTTAAAACCCAGCCATCAATGTCGTGATCAATCCATATATGATAGATTCCAAAGATTTTCAAACCCATATAAGCAGAACATTCATATTCGAATCTGTGTTTATTTATCTGCAGTGTTTTAATTATTACAGAAACCTAAGTTAATCTGCCAGCCTTGACCACGAAACACATTATTACTTAAATCTTTGGATTGGAAACGTTTTATCTAAGACAAAAGAATTACTCTTTAAAGTGACAGACAAATCGTGAGCTACCTGCATGCTTCCCACACAACTCCATATATCAGAATACTTCTATGTAACATCTACTTGAACAACCTTCTTTTGAAAGTCTGCAATCTGGACCTGCAAGGATAGATAAACATCAGGAATTTCTTTTTTATAAATGTAATTTGTCTCCAACATGAGGTTTTAAATATTAATTATATGATGATATAATTATAAGCAAAATCAGTTGTCTTGCCATAGATTTTGTCTCTTACTGAAAGATCTCATGTGATTAGCTTGCCTCCTGATTTGAATTCTATGACCCGTAGAATGTTTGCAATCCGGCCTTGCAAGGATATATAAAACACCAAAAAACCATAACGGTTCTGGTTTCCCTTTGCCAGCGAGAAGAAAGCCAGACCAAACGACACGAACAACAGCTCACTCCAGAGATTCACCGTAAATAGTCGTCTCCCATCACCTTCCCAAAACTCCATGGTCTAGTTATCAAACCAGAAGCTCTAGAACACCATGAACTCTAATCCTAACGTTATATATACATCTTAAAGGAAAAGGGAGGCATTTGTTTTTTCATAATCACCAGAGGTGCCTGAGCATCAAGAAGAAGCATTTAAGTCATCAAGGATAAGAGATAAGTTAGCCATTCTGCTCAAAAAAGGTTTTAAGTGTTTGAGGATTGAAAAAAATCAAAGGATGATGTTTACGGGATTAAGGCATACCATTTTATACATGGATTCATTGACTGGAAGAGAGGGCAGATACACTGAATGAGGAATCGTGGTAAGAGTGAGATTAAGCAGTTAAGATGATCGCAACGATTGATTGCATCCTGTAACGGTTCGAATTTCCCTTATCAGGCGTAACGAAATCCATTTTAAAGGACACGAACAGATTAACACCACAGAGATCAGCCGTCTCCCATCACCCTCAACAAACTCCATGGTCGGTTTAAGAAAGATGAAGATGAAGAACACTAAGAACCCTAGAAAGCAAAACTGAAATTGTTGAAGACTAAGACTTTTTTATCGGGTTTTGATAATAGGTTTGACCACATCAAGTTACAAACTTCATAAGTCCATTTAATTCAGTTCATCAGGCCTATAAATAACAGTCCAATAGTTAATAGTGCTACAGAGTTGGTCCACTTCGTGTATGTTAATTACCCAGCGGTTTGTGAGATGAAGATATTAGGCTAACGGATCTGATTTCTTAGCCCAAAAACACGTCAATCTATATATATCCCAACTCACCGGAATTCATGATTTAATGAAACGCTGAGTATTAAGGGGAGGGACACATGTCAGGCTGTCATACCCCCATTTAATGACGTGGCAGCTTCATAGAAGAGAGACACTCTTCTTTATATATATAGATATATATAGATATAGAGAGTCTGTTGGGCGGGTGAGTAAGTGAAAAGAGTAATCGAAAAATATCTAAGCTTCCAATATGCATTTCAGCGTAAGAATTGTCTCTTATCATCCCATTCATGTAGAAGTAATTGTATTGGGGATTCCACTCGACACTGGTCTAGAGATATGAAGGATCATTAATGGTGATTCGAGCTTCAAGATGAGTAATGAACTATGCTGATCTTAATGGTGATTTTGAGTTTAGTGATGACTACCTGTAAACAAACTATATTTTCAATATTAATATTGTTAATAAAGTAGGTACCGGACAGCACATTTTGGCTTTCTCGTCAAGGTTGCAGTCTGAATATTATTTTTTTCACATTCTGCAAATAGCTAACTTACCATTCTAAATTTACCTAAGAGAATAAGTTTCAACAAATCAAAGATGGTGAGAGAGGGATGGTCTCTCAAACCTTTTCAACATTAACTTTTGATGGGAAATTTTTATGCGGAGCCCCACGACATTGATGAATTTCTTTTGAAGTATAAGTTAAGAAAGATGATTACAACAGATTTAGAGACTGGACCCTAGAGCAACAGAAATGATTACAACAGATTTAGTATTAACATCTGAATCAGTAGCAGTCCTCCTAAGTGTAAAAAGTGAGATAATTTACTTTGTTAGCCTGCCTCCATTACGATTTGTTTTTTTTTAACACCATTACAAACTGCAATCTATCGGAGGTATTCCATAAGAACTAAGATGTCATTTATCCAAACTAACTTATTACCCAAATATATAAAGTCATATATACATATATGTCCCTGCATGATCATAGCTAATCAGTGAGGAAAAAAATAGGAAGTTGCAGCTTACCCCAGTTGCAGACCCAAGAGGAGGATTGTATTCAGAAAAAGAAGCTAAACCATCATTGTTTGAATTATGAACATACATGTGTGTTTGAGTTCTGTGCATGGCCTCCTTCGCAGAAGACTGCATATTGCATTCAGTAATTCACATCAGTCACAAATCCATCAGTATGAAAACATTAATCTTTGAAAACAAAGACATCAGAGATATGAACATGACATGAGGCTGAAAGATCTAAAAGTTAGAGTAATTTAAAGTTTTTATAAGAAAAATTATGCAGAGGAGTTCAACACACTTGAGACCAATGTTTCTTCGATCCACATCTGTAGCAGATGTTCTCATTTTTATGAGTAGGGTTGTCTTGGGCTTCGTTCCTGTTACGGTCCTCAAATCCATAGTTCTACCAGAGGTCAACCAAACCTTCCAAACCGGCCACCTAGGAGACTACAGCGACAGAGGCTCAGTAAAAGAAGCATATCTTAAGGAAAAGATGGGCTTTCGATGTAAAAACAATTTTTACGTATCATATACTCATAAAGGAAACACAGAGGCTTGGAATTACTAGAAAAGCTTCACGGGCCAAGGAGATATGGATTTTACAAAACAGAGGTTCTCTAGCCCATCCATCTGCGAGTATCAACTTTTAAAAGAGAATCTCCACCCACCCAAGGAGCGTCCGGAGCCAAATTCGATTATAGACTTCAAGATGGACCTTTTATGGATCCAACAAGCCAAGAATCGTGAGAAAGGAGCCAACTAAGGAAAGATTGGAAAATCACTTCGGTCCCACGTCCCAAGACTTCCATAGGAAACATCCAACGACCAGGAGAGTCATACATGATTTTACCATGCACCAGCAAGCATGGGAATAAGGAAATCTTAATTTGGAGTAACTTGCCTTTTTCGGATTATTTCTTGCTTGGATGATTAAAGGACCAACGGCTCCTTTCCTTTGAACCAGAATATATCAACATCAATGTGAGTTTATTCAACAGATAGAGACTCTTATTTGTTGGTACAAAATCAAGATATCAAGATACAAGATCGGATCTTCCAAATGGCTACAAATCATTCTAATGGCAAGTTTATTGAAGACAAAGACCATTAGCTTTATTTTTGAGTATTTTCTTTTCTTTCTAGAGTATTAGAATGTTGTAGCAGTCCCGGTGTCGAGCCTATATAAGCTCATGTCATAGTTCATTGTAAAGACACCCTTAATCATTGAAAGTTAATAAAAAATATTTTTCTTGTTTAGCAAAGTTAAGAATTCTTTGTGTTAGTTCTTTAGTTTTAGGTGTGAGATTCATTTGGTGCTATTGAATTTACGTCCAGAGAGTCTTGTGAGAATCAAGTCAGTATGTTCGTCCATTGATTGAGAGAGTCAATCCATATCCATCTATCTATCCCATCCACCAGCTTAGTTTGAGAGTGATACCAGTGCCGGTCCGGTCCTAAATGGCGCCTAAAGCGTCTTCAAAGAATTATGCCCCTCATTTTGACAACAAATTTTATTTTCAGGTATCAATTTTTTATAAATTTTCAAAAGCAAAAAATAAATATCTATTGGAAAATAATTAACAAAACATATAATATAATAAAATATAAGTAAACTATAATATAATCAAAAATTAAAATAACATTAACTCTTTAAAATTTATTGATTTTTACGGAAATTTTAGTTTTATTTTTTTTTATATTTAGATTTAAATTATAAAATAAAACAATTTACCGAAACAAAACAAAAGAGAAAGAAGAGGAAAAAATAAATTTAAGAAGGAAAAGTTTTTGTATAATTAATTTGATCCAGGCAAGGGGAGAATATTATGTAGACTTAAGAAATCAGAAAAGACACTAAAGATGGAGAGAAAAAGAAAACAAAGAAAAAAAATGTAATTATCACTGAACAAAGAAAATAATTAGGTTTAGATTAACTTATTTGTTTAATAAAACATAAAAAGGATAATATGAAGGACAGAGTGGGGGCATCGAACTGCCTTCCCAAGTTATATGTGCATGTATAAAAGCCACTAAACCAAAGCATCTTTGGGAACTTTGGCGCCCCAAAAATATGTAAACCCTGGCGCCCAAAGCTCTTGTTTTACGGGCTTTAGCCCAGGGCCGGGCCTAAGTGATACACATCCAGCAAGCTTTGCTCAATTGCATCCACCAATCCGACCATACTTCTCACCTTTTCACCTTTATCATTCTCTTTTTATTCTCTGTTTGTTATCATTATCATTGCATCTCATTCATCTCTCATTCGTTTCAGGTTATCAAGTTGGATATCAGCCATATCGATCATTAGGCCACATCCCGGGTCTATTCGGACAGAACCTCAGGAACCAATTTGGTCGACCCAGATTTTGGGCTGTAACATTTGGTATCAGAGCTAAAGTCTCATGAATCTTGTGATATCCATCCATCCTTCATCTTTTTGCATTTGTTTTTATTTCTAAGATCATAAAACTGATAGAAACTGCATCATTGCATTTTCTTTTCATTTTTTCTTTTCTGCTTGTTCTTGGTGTTCAAAACACAGAGAGGCACAAAAAATATAGTTAGTTTGCTTCTTTGATTCATTTAGAAAACTCAAAAAAAAAAATCATCCTTGATAGCATTAATTTGCATAGGTTCACTTTCTTTTTTCGGTTTATTTGCATCTAGCATAAAATCTGTTTTAAATTCATACTTTGTTTCTTTTTAAATTATAAAACCAAAATAAAAATTTAAGTTTATTGTTTTAATTTATATATTTCGTTCTTTCATTGATAAAAAAAGAATATTTCAATTGGTTTCTTATTTACAAAAAAAATTACTAAGTTTCCATTTTTGCTTATTCTTCTTCCCTCTTTTTGTTAAACCACGACTTGGTGCTCTTCTTTTCTATTTTTGCAAGGTACCAATAATAAAATACATAGAAAAAGCCATGGGAGATTATTCAGAAGAAGAGGAACCTTATGAGTCAAGGCATGAATCCAATTTTGCTGAAACCGATCAAGAATGGTCCATTGAAGAGGATGGCTGTGGTGAGTCTTTTTCTGATGATGACTACTCTATGTCAGAGTATGTGGACGAACCTGGTGAAGAATATCCATATCCCAAACCACCTGATCATTCACATGAAGTTACGAGACAACAAGAATGGCATGAAGAAGAGACTGAATCAAAAATCAGTCTATATGAAGATGATGAACACCCTGGAAGTGAAACAGAACGTGTTCATGCAGAAGCTTACAAGGAAGACTCATGTCAAAAGGAAACTGATTCTGAAATCAGTATGGAAGAAACAAGTAGGCATGGAGAAGATTTTTCTAAAACCAGTGATGCCTATGAAGATGATGAAGGTGGAGAAAATTTTCTCAATCTGATGAGGAAGAAGATGGAGAAGAGTCTCATGCCAGAGAAATACCATGGTGTGAGATACCAAGACGAAACTGGTTCCCAAATCAGTGTGGGAAGCTCGGAGAAAGTCTATGAAGAAAGTTCAGAATATCAACAAGACTTTGCTGAAGAGAAAGAGGCCTTAAGTGAGGCTGGAAGAAATGTTGATCAGCCTGAATACATAATTTTTGGAGGCCACCATCAAGGTACAGAAGCATATGTTTGCTGGGAAAACGACTTAGAACATTGGTTTGATACTAATCAAGACACTGAAGTGGAGAAGACAGCCATTGCTGAAGATACTCTCACCGGAGATGCCTTTTGGCAGTGGGAAGTTGATGCAGACTAGCGGTTTAACCATGATGAACCAGAAGCTACCTGGGAAGAAATGAAGCAGCTATTGCATGAAGAGTATCTGGAAAAAGTTGCAGATGAGTTCTGGAGTGAATGTCAGGTTTTTTAAAATCCTGAGCCAAGGTGGCTAATATTGGCGACAAGGCCAAACCGAAAGGATAAACCCAAGAAGAATCTCGTCCCAAAACCAAATCAGAAATCTCATGTCATAACCAAAGGGAAAACCGAGGCCACATCACCAGAAAGGCACAATGGCGTGCAAGTAGTACCAACTCTACAAGCCAAAGCTCAAGAGCCAAGTACAAAGCCATTGCCTAAGTTCCACAAGAAGGTAAAACAAAGTAAGTCCCCTAAGCATTCAAAACCAGTAGAATAAATTTGCTATAGATGTCATGGGAAAGGCCATTTTGCTATAAACTGTCTAACTAGGCTAGTTATTACTACTCAATCACCAAAAATTAAATCAGATTCATCTAGTGAAGTTATAGCTCATACATTATGCAAATCTCCTACCCCTGGTATAATGCACTTGTCTTGGTCAGATTAAGTTGATGCAGGTCTCAATGAAGGCCAAAGAAACGTGTCTGAGAGCGTAGAACAAGAAGAAGTCATCCTTGACCTAGACCCACAAGAAGGACTACAACCAACGACAAAAGATCAATCTGTTCTAGTAGATATTTCGGTTCTAACACCTATGGAGGTACAAAATAGTTTTGTGTTCAGTCTTTTATGCTTCCAAAGCGACCATGCTATGCTTTTCTTGTGCCCAAGAGGATGTAACAGGTGGAAAACTTAGGGAGGAAATTATGGAGCAAGAGAAGGCGATCTTAAAGAAAGATGACAATGCACCACCAAAGGAGCATTCTTTGCTTAAACCTTTCTCAATAGAAGATGCCATTACAACCAGAAATATATTTCTCCAGGAAGAACCACCAGACCAGCCATCAGATGGACAGGCCTTACCAAAGGACACAACACCCAAGTGTCAAAGTCAGGTAATTGCAACTATCCCTCGTTTGATTATTGAAGATTTGGATAATGTGCACATTGATTTATTAAGTCTTGATAAATGTGAAGAAATACTAGGTTGTTTAGATAAGTATGCAGATCCTACTTCTTGTCTTAGATCACAGTTAGAGAGGAATCAAGAGAATTTATCCTCTACTTTAAATAGAGTTTATCAAAATGATTTTTATGCTGATTATTCCATGACTGCAATAACACACTTGTCTCTTGCCAAAGATGTTGAGTTTATGACAGGAACCCAAGTTGAAAATTCCAGAAGATATTTACCAAAGGACAAGATCATATTAGGCCGGACCATAGGAGTGATCATATCCTATCTGTCCAAAGAGGAACCACCAGATGCACCATGCATTACTAAACTGATATCCTACCAAGGTAAGACTCTAAAGTCCCAAGAGAGGATGAAGCCCAAGTTTCTCTCTGTTGGTGAAGGTTATACAGTTTCGAGGTCAAAACTTTTTCAAGAGGGAGGGAATATTACGGTCCTCAAATCTATGGTTCTACCAGAGGTCAACCAAACCTTCCAAACCGGCCACCTAGGAGACTACAGCGACAGAGGTTCAGTAAAAGAAGCATATCTTAAGAAAAAGATGGCTTTCAATGTGAAACCAATTTTCACGGATCATACACTCATAAAGTAAACACAAAGGCTTGGAATTACCAGAAAAGCTTCACGGGCCAAGGAGATATGGATTTTACAAGACAAAGGTTCTCCAGCCATCCATCTGCGAGTATCAACTTTTAGAAGAGAATCTCAGCCCATACAAGGAGCGGCCCGAGCCAAATTCGATTATGGACTTCAAGAGCGATCTTTTATGGATCCAACAAGCCAAGAATCGTGAGTAAGGACCGAGTATAATTGAAGATATAACCAGTTTCCCAAAACCGGTTATTAGGAGCCAACTAAGGAAAGAATGGAAAATCACTTCGGCCAAACCTCCCCAAACCGAGATTTCTCAACTAAAGAACATTCCACATGTCCCAATACTTCCATAGGAAACATCCAACAACCCAGGAGAGCCCTAAATGATTTTACCATGCACCAGCAAGCATGGGAATAAGGAGATCTTCATTTGGACTAACTTGCCTTTTTCGGATTATTTCTTGCTTAGAGGATTAAAGGACCAACGGCTCCTTTCCTTTGAACCAGAAGATATCAACATCAATATAGTTTATTCAGAAGCCAGAAACTCCTATTTCGTAGATACAAAACTAAGATATCAAGATACAAGATCAGATCTTCCAAATGGCTACAAATCAGCCTAATGGCAAGTTTATTGAAGACAAAGACCATTAGCTTTATTTTCGAGTATTTTCTTTCCTTTCTAGAGTATTAGAACATTGTAGCAGTCCCATTGTCGAGCCTATAAAAGCTCAGATCATATTTCATTGTAAAGACACCCTTAATCATTGAAAGTTAATAAAAACTATTTAGCCAAGTTGAGAATTCTTTGTGTTAGTTCTTTAGCTCTAGGTGTGAGATTCACTTGGTGCTATTGAAGCCACGCCCAGAGAGTCTTGTGAGATTCAAGTCAGTCTGTTCGTCCATTGATTGGGAGAGTCAATCCCTATCCATCTATCCATCTCATCCACCGGCTTAGTTTGAGAGTGTTGCATCCACAAATCCGACCATACTTCTCACCTTTTCACCTTTATCATCCTCTTTTTATTCTTTGTTTGCTATCAGTATCATTGCATCTCATTCATATCTCATTCGTTTCAGGTTATCAAGTTGGATATCATCCATATCGATCATTAGGCCACACCCCGGGTCTATCCGAACAGAACCTCAAGAACCAATCTGGTCGACCCCAGTGGTGAACGCAGGTAACAATGTACGGGGGCACATGCCCCCATCTAATTTTTATTTTCCTTCAATAACTTGTAGTATTAGGTTAAAAAATTCCCCTAACTCTAGAACTAGACATAATGAAATTAAAGTCATGTGCCCCCATCTAATTATGATCTTGCGTCCGCCCCTGGTCGACCCATATTTTGGGCTGTAACATTTCCCTTTCACATGATCATATCGATTCCATACTTTTAATTCCTTTATCTTGGGTTGTAACTCCTTTCATGACCACGATTAAATCGAAGTCCACGACCATGATCATGAACACGGCCACGATAAGAAAAAATTCCTTTTTGTGGATTATTTACATATGTTGCATTTACCTAGGGAATGCTTTGGTTCCCGTGGGTCCGGAATTGTAGTTTTGAATAAGGAGATACATTATTTTTCTATGTTATCATGAGAGCAACAATGAGTTCCGAAAACCTCATACACCCACGGTTTTTGTATTGGTCTTGTAGAACATAATGATCTTTGTGGAACGTGAGTTAAATTTTCTCAAACATTTTTGTTTCTGTCGCAGGCTTGCTGCAATTTTCTAATTGCTCTGCTATCCTTAATATAGGGAATTATACTTTCACTTTTTTAAAATCTTGAAACTGTAGGTTTGCCCACTCATTAAGTGTATGGAGAAGAGTTATTTTCTTTGATTATCGAACCCCTCTTTTAGAGTTTTTAAAGATTTAGAGGATCTTTTATTCTCACATAATCATGCGTAAGATTTTTATCTAGATGCTTTCTCAGAAATATTACAGCTTTACCTTTTTCATGAGAACCAGATTTGCTTCCTTCTTTTATCGTGTCAAGTATTTTCTTTTATCGTGTTAAGTATTTTCTCTGAATATAGATAATAGTACTAGAAGATGAAATGTTTTGAAGTAGTGAATGAGTGAAATATAAGTGTCTTTATAGATGAAAAACATTATTCATAGCCATTTGAAAAAGGTAAAATTTTGAATTTTTTCTTTGAGACCTTTGGCATTATAGAATTTGAATCAAAAATGAGTCTGAAATATTGTAATAAGCAGGTAACCGAATTCAGTATATTTCATAATATTTTATATAGACGACAAGACATTTATATAATAACCATAATACTATAAAAATTCAATATCAATAGTATTATGCTGATAAATTATTTCCGATAAAATATTAAATAAATTATACAGCAGCTCAGCTAAGTCAATAATTATAGTCTATTTAGCAATCAATGTGTATTAATTAGGTGACAGCCCGTCTGCATTAATAGTAACTTTAAACAACCACTAATCAGAATGAACAGTAATATAGGCGGCATACCAGCCATTATATCAGGGTATATATGATACATATAAATTTTACCGAATTGAAAAGTGGTCGTGATAACGTGTTATAAAAAGAATTATAATTTTATTATATCGGAAAATATAATCACTAGTAAAAACCCCATATAGCAACGACAATGCTACGGCAATTTCACAGCAAAACAAAAAAAAAGACACGACCTTGCTACGGTTTTGCTACGAAAATTAAAGTGGAAAAACGTAGTCAAATCGTAGCAATCTTTGCTACGGTTATGCTACGCAACCATAACGTGGAAAAAATTTGTAACGAATTTGCCACGAATATAACGTTGCAACTTGCAACGATTGAACAGCGTATCAATTTGTGTGTTAATAAGCTACGAAATGCTTCAATTTTATCGTAGGTAAAGATTTTTTTTTAAATAATGGAAAACTTAGCTATGGTTAAGAAAAATATCAAATTCGTAGCACATCCACCGAAAAAACGTCCCATCAGACAAATCTTGCGCAAGTGGCAGTGATAAGAACAAGAAAATAAGCAACAAAATAATTTCGTAGCATTTTTGTGGCTTTCTGTAAATGTAATGTCCCCTCAGTTCGATAATGGGCAGGCGAAATAATGCTAGATATTTTGGAGCTTGCCACGTTTGTTTTCGTAGAAAATTTAGTAGCGATTTTCGTAGCAAAAAACGTGGCAAAAAGCATAGCAAAAACGTAGCAAATTTGTGGCGAGCTATTTTCTATAAAAGCAAGCGAGCGCTTCACTCTTGTTACAACGAGTTTGATATCAAACTTAGATAAGAGAGTTTAATATAGTTGGGGGATAATTTAGGTTTCAATGTCTATTATTTTTATTCAAGAGAGTGGATGGATCGACATATTGATCCAATCAATAATTGTGTTTCTCGAGAGTTTATGGAAGGCGTTGATGTTTTTCTCACATTTGCTTCCAATAAAAATTCTTTATAGAGGGAAAATCATGTTATGTCCTTGTGCAAGATGTCAAAATCGAAAACAACGTGACACGAGAGCCGTATCACTCTTGTTACAACGAGTTTAATATCAAACTTAGATAAGAGAGTTTAATATAGTTGGGGGAGAATTTAGGTTTCAATGTCTAATTATTTTTATTCAAGAGAGTGGATGGATCGACATATTGATTCAATCAATAATTTTGTTTCTCGAGAGTTTATGGAAGGCATTGCTGTTTTTATCACATTTGCTTCCAATCAAAATTCTTTTATAGAGGAGAAAACCATGTTATGTCCTTGTGCAAGATGTCAAAATCGAAAACAACGTGACACGAGAACCGTATCTCGCCATCTTTATAGAGTCAGGTTCAAGAGTAATTATTATTTATGGTCAAGCCATGGAGAAAATTACTATGATGTTGGCAAATCATCGACGGGCAGTCAATTTATGGGAGAAGAGACATATCAGGAGAACTTTCATGATGTTATGGGAGGAGACATTGGATCAAATCATGTTTTGGAGAATATGATGGAAGAACCCAATGAACATTAATATAAAGATAGTGTACTTCAAGCATTTGAAGAAGCCAATCAACCATTATACAGAGGTATTTCTCAGTTATATTTGGCGTCACGTTTAATGAAAGTAAAAACCGATCATAATTTATCAGAGTCATGTTTGGATGAGATATCACAAACTTTTAGAGATGTCCTGCCACAACCAAATAAAGCACCTGCATCATATTATGAGAGGAAGAAGTTGATAAAGGCGCTTGGTCTCCCTGTGGTGAAGATTGATATTTGTGAGGATAACTTCATGTTATTTTGGAAGGAAGATGAAGACTTGTTAGTGTGTCGATTTTGTGGGAAAGACAGATATCATCAGAACTGTGGAAAGGGGAAAAAGCGGTCAAGAAAAAGAATGTTTTACATACCTATTACGGAGAGGTTGAAGCGGTTGTACCAACTTGAGGCGACTGCATCACAAATGTGATGGCACGCGGAATATGAGTCACCCGAAGGAGAAATGCATCACCTTTCTGATGGAGCAGCTTGGAAGCATTTTAACAAGGTATATCCTAATTTTGCTGCACAAAGTCGGAACATATATCTAGGATTAGCAAAAGATGGATTTAATCCAGTTGGTATGAGTAGTGAAGCACACTCAGTCTGGCCCATAATCGTAAGTCCGTATAATTTACCTGCCGGTATCTGTATGAAAAGGGAATATTTCTTTTTATCAGTCTTAGTGCCCAGGCCAAGACATCCAAAGAAGAGCAATGATATCTATTTGCAACCGCTAATTGCAGAATTACAAAGTTTATGGAGTCTCAGGCAGAAACATATGATATCTCGAGGAAAGAAAATTTCACGATGCGAGCCGCATTAATGTGGACTATTAATGACTTTCCAGCTTATGGCATGATGTCAGGTTGGGTGACTCATGGTCGTTTAGCTTGTCTATATTGTTTAGATGATACAAAGTCATTTGCAATATGGAAGGAAGCATAGCTGGTTTGATTGTCATCAAATATTTCTTTCTAAAGAGCATCCTTACAAGAGAAATGTCCAAGCGTTTCGAAGGGGGATGACAATAACTGATGATCCTCCACCATGTTTAATGGGAGAAGAAATTATATACGAAAGAAACAACAACATCAATGGAGTGCAGAAAATTGTTAATTGTGGTGATAATGGACACAGGAAACCTGTGAGCAACATAGACGGCCAGGGAAAAGATCACAATTTGGTGAAGAAGAATATCTTTTGGGATTTACCCTATTGGGAAAACCTTCTTCTTCGCCACAACCTGGACTTCATGCACGTTTAGAAAATTTTCTTTGAAAATCTTATCAACACGTTGCTTAATGTTCCTTGGAAGACAAAAGATAATGCAAAATCTAGAATGGATCTACCTGATTTGTGCAGAAGGAAAAAGTTACATATCAAAGATGATGGAATGATGCCAGTCCCAATATTTCAGTTATCCAAAGAAGAAAAAAAAAAGAATTCTTGCGATGGTTGAAGGATGATATAAAATTTCCAGATGGGTACGCTTCAAAGTTTAGTAGATGTATAGACATGAAGATTTCGAAGCTTGCAGGCCTGAAAAGTCATGATTGCCACATCATCATGCAGCGACTTTTTCCATTTTCGTTTAAGGAATTGCTTCCCTAAAATGTCCACATTGCAATGTCAGGTAAATTATTTATAAAATTATTTGTATAAGTGCTACTATCCATTAACTCAAAAATGTTTTGTGTAGAGATAGCATTCTTATTTCCGGATATCTCTGGAAATATACTAAAGAACAAAGATGTTTCCATTTTAAAAGAAAACATTGCAGTGAAGCTTTGTAATTTGGAAAAGATTTTTCCACCTTCATTTTTGACGTTATGGAACATCTCGCAGTGCATTTGCCAGACGAAGCTGCTCTAGGTGGTCCAGTGCAATATAGATGGATGTATCCTTTCGAACGATATATGTACATCTGAAGAAAAAAAACTAAAAAATAAGGCACATATTGTAGGTTCCATTATTGCCCAATGTCTTAATAAGAAGATTCTTACAGCTTCTACTCACTACTTTGGAAATCCATAAGTGCCCGCTCAAGTTTTGCAACCTTGAGATATTCGATTGGCATACGATGATCCAGATGTGCCAAATATGTTTTACCATGAAAGTCAAGTTAGTGAAAAAGTAGAAGAGAGGTATCTAACCGATGATGACTACATTGTGATGCATACATTTTTGATGCTCAAATGTCCTGCATTTGAGCCCTACGAAAGGTATTTCAACTATTTTTTTATAAGCAACATTTCTAACTCTACCAGTTGGAAGTTATACTCATTTTATAACAAATACGGACCAGGATGTTTGAGGAGTTTATGATGGAAAACAACCCAAATATATGTGGTAATGATCTACAAATAGCCAAAGATAATCACTTTGCAGAATGGGTGAAAAACTATGTAAGTTTTTTTATATAATTTGACTATCATTGTGAATTTATCATTTATACACATAATTTTAATTAACAGGTTGACGAAGCAAATAAATTATAAAAGTTTCCGTTGTGGATGTTGGATTTAGTACAAGGCCCGAAACACAATTATAAAGCTTGGCCGATTTACTTCTCACGAGGATACTGCTTCCACACACATAGCCATGGCCAAGATAAGAGAACCCAACATTACGGAGTCCAAGTATGGGGTACGACAGACACTGATTATTACGGGTTGGTCAAGGAGATAATGATGGTTGAATATTCTGGTTCTTCTCGGCTTAAGGTCATGGTTTTTAAGTGTAAGTGGTTTGATACAATTTTAGGTCGGGGATTTAAAACATAAATCGAGAATCGGTTATGTCTCTCCACGCTGGCAGTACGACAAAAATGACCCATTTATCTTATCTGGTAATTGTGATCAAGTTTGTTTCATTCCTTATCCGCGGGTTTGTCGCACATCAGCAAACGATTGGTGGGCATGTACGAAAGTTGTGCCTAGAGGAGTTCGAGAAACTTCTGAAGTTACTCTTACTGCGTTACAAGATGATACACATAACCAAGTTGTTGCACAAAGTGAAATGTTACGCATTGAATCTTATGTTGTGGAAGATGATCCAGATTATGATTTGACGGTTTTTCCTCCTAATGACGAATACATTTCCAAAGATGAGTTAGAACAGTCGTGTACGGTTTCAAAATCTGATTTTTAGTGTTATTAAGATATATGAATGTATAATATAAGTTTTTAGTGTTTGTAAGATATACAAATGTATAATATAAGTTTTATGTAGTAAATTTGTAGTATATAAAAATGTATCATATGAATTTATAATATATGATGGATAATATTTTTTTTTAAAAAAGATATGACTAATCCTACTTAAATCCTATACAAACCCTATCTAAACCCCAAAATAATCCATAAATTCTCTAAAAAGGTTTGGGCGCTAAACAATCCCCATCCAATTTTTTGGGCGCTAAAACAAATTCCCTCCAACAATTTAGGTCCAAAACCCATTTCCCACACTTAGAATTTTCTTAAACAAGAAGGTCTCTCTCTCATCTCTCACTGACCCCTCAACTCTCTCGATCTCTCTTGCCCCTCATCTCTCTTGATCTCTCTCGTCCCTCATCTCTCTAATCTCTCGATCTCTCTACTAGCTCTCTCTTCCATGGCTCCTTCCACGGCAAACTCAACCAACGACCGTCGTCATCCTCGCTCTCTGAGCTTGAATCTTCCAGGTAAGCTTTCGATTTCTCTCCATCTCTCTTATCTCTATGTTTCTCTCGATTTATTTTGTGTTTCAAGTTAGGGTTAGGGCTTCGTTTTGGGATAAGGGTTTGTTTTCGGTTTTGATTTGCACATGGGTTTGCATGTTCTAGGGTTTTTTGTTTCAATCAATGCACATGGGTTGCATGTTCTAGGGTTTTGGGGGTAAAGTTTCGGTTTTATGTTTCGGTTTCAAGAAGGGTTTCGATTTTGTGTTTCTATTTGTTCTACGGTTTCAATTAGGGTTTCGATTTTTGTTTCGATTAGACTTTCAAGTCATGTTTAGGGTTTCGTTTTGGGATAAGGGTTTGCTTTCGGATTTTGATTTGGGATTAGGGCTTGCTTTTGGCTTCAATTTTGGGTTTCAATCTTAACAGCTTCTTCTGTTTCTCTGTCTACAGATGTCATACACGCTAGACCCCAAATGAGAGCGCCTCAATGCCTCGTGTTTCTTCTCAACCAACCAGACCTCCAAGAACGGCTGCCTCTTTAAGTGCAGCATTTGCGGCTCCTCTAACCTATGTGAGGAGAACAGAAGATGCTCTGCTGCATGCTCCATCCAGAATTAACTAGCCACACCTCCATCTTGATAAGCTCAATGGAGCATTGTGGTAAGTGATATAATTTACTTATCGTGTAGTTAATGATCTTAGCTAAATGTTTGGTATATTCTAAGTCTGATACCTTGTTTAGTTAAGTGTTAGATCTAATGCATTGTTTAGGTCACTAACTTAAACCGTGTAGTTAATGGATGTTGGTAAATGTTGTAGTTTTCTTATCTGATGTTTGTTTGATGCTTAATATTGTCTTTGCAGGTTGGGAGTTGACCCTGAAGTCCATGCTTTTATAAGAGCAACATGGCAGGTTTCCATTTTTTAGTTTCATTTTTCCCTTTATTTAACTGCTAAATGTCTAACTTCATGTTGTTCCTTTTGTTGTAGAAACTTGAAAAAGGTTTGGAGGAACCATCTTCATATACCGACCTTGTGAGGAAGACTCACACTCGCAAAGATGGGACCTTCATTGACGAACGAGCAGAGGCACTGGTTCTGGAGGTTGAGCAAGCACTTGAAAAGATGATACAAGATGGATCTCCAACTGGAGAAGGCCAAACTTCCTCGACTGCTGGCACAGCACATTCAAAGCGCCTTCTCCTAAACCAAGAATACATCAAGGTAATAATCTCTCATGCTCATTATCTTTGTTTCTTCTTACTTTTGTATTGAACTTGTAACAAGATCAGACTGCATTTTTATGACTGAATTTTCTATGTGCTAATGGTAACTTGTATTTGTGTCCTTTTCAGCGTGGACAGACACGCAAAGCCACCATTTATGGACTTGGAAAAGTTCAATTCAAGAACAGAGAGCCTTCTGAGTCGGTCCCTGCTACACTCAAGCGGAGCCTTGACATGGAGATGCGGGTTTGTGGCTTGGAGAACCTTACTCAGGAAGTCAAGTCTGATTTCCTTGGGTTCAAGACTGACTTTGAAGAAAAGAGGATGCGAACTCAATCAACTCTTGACACCATTCTGCAACTTCTACAGCATCAAGCTTCCAATCCTTCTGCCTCTACTGCACAACCAACTCAGTCTCAACATCAATCCGAAGCTCAACCTCAAGGTCAAGGTCAAGCTCCATCTCCAGCTCAGGATCAGTCTCAGGCTCAAGGTGATTCACAAATTCAACTTCTCATCACCAATAACCATTCTGAATTAGATAGGTGGTGCAATGCAGAACTTGGTTTGTAGGTTTTAGATGTGGATGTTACTTTCCCAAAAGAAGTTAATGTATTATGTTTTAACGTTTTGAACTTTTTGAATGTTTTAATCTGTTGAACCTTTTGAGCTCTAAGAAGCTCAATGTAATATAAATTCAGTTTCTGTTTTTAAAAATAAATTCTAATTAGCTTCTTTTTTTTAAATCGTTGCAAAACCTACTCACGAAAACACAAACCAAATTGTAACAAAACAAAACAAATGACACAAAACAATTCATCTCAAAACCGTAGCAGCAGTGCTACAAAATGTTTGTGTCAATACCGTATCAACATTGCTACGAAAAGTCTGTGTCAATACAGTAGCAACATTGCTACGAAACGTTCGTGTCAATACCGTAGCAACATTGCTACGAAACGTTCGTGTCAATACCGTAGCAACATTTCTACGAAAGTTTCATGTCAATAACATAGCAACTTTGCTACGAATAATTCGTGCCCAAAACGTAGCAACTTGCCACGTAACCGTGCATAGCAAAATCTTAGCATTTTACAACGGTTTTGCTACGAACCGAAATTTGCTACGATCGTACAGCAACGTTTTCAAAATCGTAGCGTTTTGTGGCAAGCCCTCCATATAGCTACAAAAAGCCCTCATAGCCACGAATACTGACCGTGGCTATTTGCGTTTTTTTACTAGTGAATAAAGGTAAAAAAATTATAGCCACAGAAGAGAGATAATACTGATACAAAGATAATAGCAAGAGAGATGATACTTATGAGAGGGAGAAGAAAATGGTAAGGTGAAAGTTACAAATGATCATATATATATAAAAGTGAAAAACTAAGTTACATGAGTGAGAGTGGAGTCCACATAAATTATATTCACACACATTGTCACAATTCAGTGCTGTAATTTTACGTTCTTTCAAGAACGTTTCACAACAAAAGCTTAATTATTATTTTTATCTCAGTTCAGGTTGTGATACATGATCATGTCGTGAAATCTTCAATTTAACATATAAGTTGGTTTTGAGATGTAGCAATTGCAATTAAAATGATAAACTGAGCGGTATGATGCCAACCCATATATATGTAGATAGACCGTGGAGTTCTATTTTTCTTATAAAGCAGACTAACAAAACTGAGTTGTTGGTGTGTAAAGAACGATGACATCTTTCGCATCAATCTCACCGCCTTCTCATCTCGCCTTTCTCTTAAACCATACTCAATCGTCCTCGTCCACACTTCTAAAACCCTAATTTTCTCTAGAACAAGAATCTCTAATTCCCCTTCTTCCCTTTTTGCTTCCCGGCACCACCGGGATATCACCAATCTTCAAATATTGAAACTGTTTAGGGGATGGATGATAGACAATGCGCGGAGCTGGAACTGGAAGATCGAACCGGAGAATGGGATTGTTATGAGGATTATGAAGAGGAAGACTGCATGATGAAGAAGCGAAATAATCTTGGATCTTTTACATAGGTTTGTCGAGAATGTATTCAGAAATTTTATGTAAAAATAGTTGCGATTCATTCAATGTGATTTAGTGGGAGGAGTGGCTTTAAATCGATAGATTAAGGTCTTAATTATATGCTCCAAATTCTCATCATAAACACTACAATGGAAGCTGATGAGACTGAGGGAACTAAGCGTCTACGAGAGGAAGAAAATAGGCTAGGGTTGAATTTGGGCAATAGATAAAGGGATATATGAATGGAGAAAATGAATAAAACATCAAAACGATTGGTCCATACAGCTTTTGTGAAGGAAAAAAATGAGTGGAAGAATCATGAGGTGCCAGGTGTCACAAGAATCTCCATGAAATACTATAGTGGAAGGTTTTCTTTTACATCAAATGATTATTCTATTACTCAAATTTGAGGTGGTCTGGGTAACCAGACCAGAATAGAACAACCAACAAAACAAAGTTCTCTTTAAAAAGATCTCGCAATCTTAGCCAAAGAATCCGAAATTCCATTTTGTGCCCTTATGATATGAGATATCTCGAAGGCTGAGAAGCAAATCATCATCGTCTTTATAGTCTCCATTTATGATGCAAAACTCGGTCAAGCTTGAGGCTCCTTTACCATCGCGATCAGAACCTTGCAATCTGTCCCAAATCGCTGACATGACGAATGATGAAGCATACTTTCCATTGCCCATCGCAGTGCTTCTAGTTTAGAATGTAGGGGTGTCTCTCGCCTCCTTATGTTTCGCGTTTCCATGAGCTGAATTTTCCCAGAACTATCCTTCCACACCCAGCCACAACCATTGTACAGATCTGTGGCGGTCCATGAACCGTCCACCATACAGATATTATCCAGGCTTATGACGTGGGGATCATCACTGTTACACCCTAAATAAGGATCAATATGCCGGATTGTAAACAGGCATGATCTCAAACGAATCGAGTGAGAAATGATGGATTGAAAGGTCGCACAACAGTTGTGGAAGGCTCTTGATATTTCCAAGTCCGGTTGCTGCTTGATATGACGCACAAGTCCAGCAAAAAGGAGGTTCTCTTGGATATTACGCACCAAGAAACAAGAATGTGTTTTTAAACGAAGAACAAAAAGATAAACTCATAAAATAGGGAAATCAGTTGAAAACTTATGAGGAATGATTACATATTTATACTAGAAGTAGTCAAATAAATACTTAAAGAATTTGTGGGAAAAAAGCACACCTAGGAAAACAACAAAGATTAGAAATTAAAAGATAGTCAAAAAACTCTTTGTTTCATGAGCACTAGTCAAGGTGACTCTTCGCCTACTGTCCAGGTTCATCCGTACCAGTCTGGTCCATGGCTAAGGGGAGCTGGACGGTAGCTCACACAGTGGAAGCCAGCTAAATGGAGCTGGAAGGTAGCTCACACAGTGCAAGCCAGCTAAATGGAGCTGGAAGGTAGCTCACACAGTGCAAGCCAGCTAAATGGAGCTGGAAGGTAGCTCACACAGTGCAAGCCAGCTAAATGGAGATGGAGGGGTAGCTCATACAGTGTAATCTAGCTCACTGGAGCTGGAGTACTAGCTCACCCAGCTGACGCAGCTGGCAGTCAGCTCATCTCAGCTTGGTGGAGTGTTGTGATCCAGGGCAGTGGTGGTCGGGTCATGGTCGGCTGTTGGGTCCGGTTGGGTGTGGCCTGATCCACCAGGGGTTATGGTTCATGGCAGGATCCGTGGGTCTTGGCACTGGACTGAGGACCCAAACTGATGCATTGGTACATCCAGGAATAGCCCACACGCCCAACAATTGGCAGTTGGGCAGTTTGGGCGAAAGGATGCAAAGAGAGGCAGTTATGCATGTTCTCTCTTCCGGTTGTACCTGTTCACCTAAGGGAAAGTTGGCATGGTCATTCTCTATAAATATACAGTGTCTGGCACAGAGAATGGCACAAAAAATTCTTAAGGAAAACCTCTGCCAAAATCATACTAGAGAAAGAGATAGATGGAGATCGGCGGTTAGGAAAACAAATTGTGTGTGTGTGTATTGGTGGTTGTCTGTTCCAAACGAGTTCCGACTGTGAGGAGATCAGGAAGGATGACGGAAACCAGGCAGAAGGACAAGGATAAGGCAAAGGAGAAGGACTTGGCTACAGAGGAACATACCCTAAGGTCAGTGATGCCAACCGCAAACCATCGCCCAAGCCCATGGTTGTCCCGGATGGGTTTTTGTGGTGCGATTGTTTTGGTTGCATCCATCACCGTTTTAATTATTGATCCATCACTTTCCTTCTATATTCTGATCGTGTCTGAGGAATCAGACTCAGTGGTACTGAGCCCATGCCTTGGCCAGTTCAGTAGACAAGTCCATGGCCTTAGGCTGGGCGGTTAGTCAAAATCTAATAGTTTCGGAAGGAATTATTAAGAACTGATTATAGCAATCTCTTATTTAGGATTTATCATGAATTATCATGAATTTTATTTAGTTTTAGGAAATTGAGTTGATGATGGTCACTTTGGACCGGTTTGACTGATCATGGTCGAGATCTATATGATTGAGGCCGGTTCTACCAAATCTGATTAGGGTATTCTCTTAGTTAGTAATTAACATGAATTTTCATGAATTTTAATTTGTTTGTGGAATTTATTTGAGTAGGCCAGATTTGGGCCAGAGATGGGTTCTTAGGATCTAACCATGCTTTTCTAAATCACTTGCTAAGTTAAGGTTATATATTTATCTGTTGTGATTGTGTGGTTTCATGATCTTTTCAGGATCGTGGTAAAGCCAAGGAACCATGAGGACTCAAGCCAAGGACGGATGTGTGATGTGTTTGGGTAGAATAGATATGATGAACTTATGATAGCCTAGTGTGCAAACTGATTACTCTGTATGGATCACATATACATATCTATAAAATATCGATGTGCACTTATATGAAATGAATACTGATGTTTGAATGTATGAAACTTAATTGTTGAAAATACTTAGAAAAATTAATGGACTTAAAACCGAACATAAAGGAATCAAACTGAGTAGGATTGGTTAAGTGGACTGCGGTCTGGTTGGAAAGAATCAAGGATCAGGTCTTACATAAGAGATTTGATTTTTGAAATCCATATTAACCACTTCAATTATAAATTCCTTCTCAGCCAGCAAGATTTCTCTTCCACCACCTAGCCAGCAAGATTTCTCTTCCACCACCTAGCCACCAAGATCAGATTTTCTTTTCTTTTCTTTTTTTATACACTTCTTTTGTTCTCTTTTTTTTTAAATAAGAATGGTGATAGGTAAAGTAGTTGCCAAAATTTACGATAGAAAGAAGAAGAAGTGTTTAGAAATAAAAGATGAGAAGATGAATAGACAATACCGGTAGAGTTGCTTTGATACCACTTTGATACGCCCTAAATAAGGATCACTTAGCCGGATTGTAAATGCATATGATCTCAAATGTATCGAGTGAGAAATGATGTATTGAAGGGTCGATCAATAGTTGCAGAAGGCTGTTGATATTCCCAACTTCGTTTGTTGCTTGATATGACGCACAAGTCCGGTAAGAAGGAAGATGTTCGCTTGGATATTACGCACCAAGAAACAAGAAAATGTTCTTAAACGAAGAACAAAGAGATAAACTCATAAAAGAGGGAAAATCGATTAATAATTTATGTTTAATGTTTACATGTTTATACTAGAAGTAGTCAAAGAAAGACTTAAAGAATCTGTGGGAAAAAACACACCTAGGAAAACAAGAAAGACTAGAAATTAAAAGATAGTCAAAAAACTTTTTGTTTCATGTGGACTGGTCAAGGTGACCCTTCGCCTACTGTCCAGATTCATCCATACTAGTCTGATCCATGGCGGTAAGGATCAAGACGTGGGATGTTTGACTCGTACGGCCCGCCGGGTGTTCCACACAAACGAGTTGTGTCCCCGCATGGGTTAAGTCTTCAAACAGCTTCAATATCCTTTCCTTTGAGAAATGTCCAAATGAGAAGTCCATCATGGGGTCGAACACTGAGGCAAGGTCGTGGGTACGGTCATCGGAACATGTGGTATGGACCAAAAGGGTCAGAATGGAGAAGCTACGATCTTTGTCCCATTCTTCTCGCCCCAAGTTGATTTTGCTCGACAATCAGTCCTAGCTCGTTGAATAGGTCGGGAAAGAACGCATGTGGGTCAGTCAGTTCCATTTTCAGGTCGTGGATCCATCCTTAGCTTCATTCCGAACGCCCGTGGGTTGATACGGTAGACAGCACGATCGGCACGATCGGCATGATCTGATGGGGAACCCTCGGTTGGATCGATCTGTGCAACATGATCGCCATCCTGGCCCGAATCCACGTTCTGAGGCGCATCAATCACTCCTATGTGCCTGTGCGTTTTGAGTGACCATCTCATTAGCATTAAACAAGGCTTGGCATTGTATTTTTGCATATCGCACAAACTCCATGGGATCCCTATCAATCCCCCTATATGTCAGATTATCCAAGGATAAGGATCTCTGTCTCACTACAGGAAATGTGGTTAGTAAGAGCGGACGGAAAACGCTATGCGTAAGAGCGGACGAAAAACACTAAGGATCTCTATCTCACTATACAAATGTTATTAAAACATATTAATTTGATTTTTCTAATAGCAAAGATAGCAAAACTTTTCGTGTTATTATTTAGTTTTTAAATTATTTGTAATTTTATTAATATTAATTACGAATTAATTTTATTTTTTTAATTTAATAATTAATCCGAATATTTGAAATAAAAACAATTAAATTTATTGAAAATTCTATAAGATAAACATCTTGTTCATACAAACCACAACACACATATAAAAACTATAAATCTACCACTAATAAACCTTCACAATCATCCCTAACATAAACACTAGCATCATCAGAAGCTTCATCACCCAAATCATCTACTTCTTGGATATGCAAAGGTGCACCACCTAAATCCTCTTCTGTTTCCAGCTCGTGATAACCTCTAGGTGGTGCTCTCATAACAACATACCAATTAGAACCATCATCTTCCCTAGAGTAGAAAACATGTTTCGCTTGAGAAGGTAGAATGAATGGATCTTTCATATAGGCTGCTTGGTTCATGTGAAGGTTAACATGAGTGAAGCCATCTTCTTCTTTCACACCATTCCTTGTGTTGGCCCAATTGCATCTAAACCGTGGCACTTTGAACATGTGATAGTCCATAAGCAAAATCTCCTTAATCACTCCATAATATGTAAGCATATCAGCGACTTGTCTCATATCTTGAACACTTGATCTACACATGCTAAATGCTTCATAAGTTACTCCACTGTTTTGTGTCTTCAGCTTGACCGCATTTGTATGAAATCGTTGCCCATTAATGATGAATCCTTTATATGCTAAAGCAACATTTCGTGGTCCAAATGTCAACCACCTTATCTCCTTCGAATGACTATTTGTTGAGTCTGAATGAATCTGCCGCAGAGAAAAAGAACATGATCATCAAGCTAGAAGCTAACAAATCATCAAAATATATAACCTCGAGAACCAATCATCAAGCTACAATCTAATCAGTAAACACAATTCTAAAATCTGGACATGTTCATTAAGATACAAGCTTAGCAGTCATCAAAAATAGAAGCTATCCATGTGAACCATTCATCAACCTACAAGCTAACTAGTCATGAAAATAATAATCAAAAACAAAAGATGGACTTGAAAACCTTTTTAAGCCATTCTGCAAACTGCTCCATATGGGTTTTCCATAAGAAAGTTTCATTTTTATCACAGCGAGCATCAGTACCTTGTAACTCTTCCAAATGCATCCTGATCTTACAGCAAACAACACTCTATGATAAATGAAATTTTAGATGAAACATAAAAAATAACTTACTAAAGAAAAGGATCCAAAAATTCCATATTCATTAGCACATAGCGATGTGCAATGTCTCTATTTTTATCTGAAAGGGTAACCTCTATACCCTTCTGAGAGGTCTCCCTTCAACCACCATTTTGTCAGCCTCAATATCTTCATTACGATTAACTGGTTCGTGAACTGGTACTGAATCTTTTAGGAACTCTAAACAAAATACAACGTATTCTTCAGCTAAATACCCCTCAGCCATACAAACTTATGGCCTTGCATAATTCTTAACAAAAGCCTTTAGTGTTTTCATGTACCTATAACTCAGCCATGTGATATGAATATTAGTCAAACATCATTACTGAAAATACATATATTGAAGAAGATGAGTAGATCAAACCTCTCAAAGGGATACATCTAGCGGAAGTGTACCGGTCCTCCCAAGCGTGCCTCTTTTGATAGATGTATTGGAAGGTGGAACATGATATCAAAAAGTGATGGAGGGAAGAAGCGTTCCAGTTGACACATAGTTTCCACAAACTCTGTCTCCATTGCAATAAGTTTCTCCGGTTCAATGATGCGCTAACATAACCTGTTGAAGTAACTGCATAATCTATTTATGGCTATCCTAGGGCCCCTATGTAACAACCCTCTTAATGCAGCTGGTAACAAGTTATGTACTAGCACATGATGATCATGAGACTTTAAACTACCAATATTTGGAGGGTAACTGAAATACTATTCTCAATTTTATCACAGTATCCATCATGACTTCTAAACTTAGATAATCTTTGGCAGAAAATGATCTTCTCTTTCTTCGATAACCAGTAGGCAGCTGGAGGTAAGTATGTTTTCTTTCTCCTCACCTATGTGTGCAAGTGATTTCTGATTCTAATATCTTTTAAGTCTTTTCTTGCTTTCACCCCATCTTTTGACTTAGCACTTTGCATCAAGAGATCCAATATAGCATCCGACACATTCTTTTCTACGTGCATAACATCAATATTGTGACGAACATGCAACTCCTAGCACATTAAACAAGAAACTGTTAGGCATATTCATATACAACAATCAGATAATATAGATCAGTTACTATGTACTTTACCTTCCAGTAAGATAGTTCATAGAATATTGATATCTTCTTCCACCCCCATAGATCATTTGATTCTTCACACTCTTCATCTTGAACCATCTCGCCATCTTCCAACTCCGGTCTTTTCCTTTTTTTCCTTATCTGGAGGTCTTCCAAAATCATTCTTGAAAGCTTGTAGTGTCTCATATATCTCAGCGCCTGTTTGTATGCTATTTGCATTCCCTTCCTTGGTTCAGCAGCAAAGTTTGGCCATTTATCATTAACTTGTACCCAAGAGATAGAATCAACCAGGTGTCGCATTGTACCATCTTCAGAGGCATTGGTATAGTGCCAACGCATATCTTCAGCCATCTTTTTTGATCTCAACATCCTCCTAAATTTGTCCTTGATTGGAAAATATCTAAGGACATTTGCTGGAATCCTAACCTTCAGTTCATTACTGTGCTTATCCTTTTCCCATCATGAAACTTTGCATCTAGGACAGCTTTCTAGCTTCTCATACTCCTTCCTATAGAGAATGCAGTCATTCTTGCAAGCATGAATACTATCGTAGCCAAATCTAAATATCTTCAGAAATTTCTTGATTGCAGCTAAAATCTTGAGAAGAACATTATCTTCAGGCATATCCTCAAGTAAAATCAACAGCTGATCGAAGTAGTTCTCTGACACACCACTTTTAACCTTGAATCTGTAAAGTCCCATGATTGCTGAAACCTTAGTGTGTTTGATACAATCCAAGTACAAAGGCGTTTGAGTGTCTCTTAACTTTTTCATAAAATATGTTTCCTCCGGTGTTTCATCATCATCATTTGTCTCTTCTCCATTGTCATTCGTCTGATTCAGACCACCTTCATCCATAGAGAATGCTGTCTTAAACAAATCCAATGCCTCCGTTTCATGTTGAATTACATTGTCTTCTGCAGAATATCTTATTTCACCATGAATACTCCAACAAGATCCCTTATACTTCTTATCCATACTCCTAATCACCAGATGCTCCACTATTTTATCTAATAGCTGATGACTTAGATTGCGGCAATCTCACCAAGGGCATAGCATTTCAGACAGATTACCCAATCTTCTTACTGACCAATTCACGAAATTAGTTGCTCCTTCTGAGTACTCAGGACTATTCCTACAACAATCAGACAAAAGAAGTTAGATTTCTTTCCATCGGCGAATACAAGTGAAATTGATAGGTTTTAGGTTATACCTTGGTAGCCAAATCCACGACTTATCCATCTGCTTCCTTTCAATCGACGAATACAAGTGGAGAACTAGAGATTCGTTGTGTATCAAAGCCATTAGGGATTGTTTAGATCAAATCTCGCGAGACATAACTCGATGTGCATGTTCTGAGTTGTGTTCTGAAATGTTCTGGCCACGAAAAGAGACACAAAAAATGAACGGCTCAGATGAAAACTCTCAATACCAATCAAGGGTCTACGTATGCAATCTTGGAGGTTACTCCTTATTGGCTCAGAGTATTATTTTCGTTTGAAATCAGAAAATTAGCATATAAAATAGGTTATTAAGCAAAAATATATAAATTAAATATTAAAATATATATATATATATATATATCAATATTCCAATTTTTAGATATTATTTCTTACAAATAATAAATATTTATATGAGTTTTATAATATTCAACAATCTAATCATATGATCATACACACTAAAACATGGTTGTATGTAGAAATACTTTAGGGTATAGGGTTTGAACCAATGAGTTTTGTATGAAAATTTGTCTAATCAGTTTTATGAAATTAAGATTATAATATCATTTTTTATGAGTGAAATAAATCCGAAATCAAAAACATATAGGGTATAGGTTAGAGGGTTTGAACTTTAGGGTTTAGGGTTTTAACTATAGGGTATAGGGTTTTAATTTTAAAAGTTTATGGTCTAATGTTAAAGTTATGTATTTATCGTTGTTATCACACACAAACTTAATCATAATATACACATAATCTTAGTTAGAATATTACACATAATCTTAGTCATAATATTACACATAATCTTATTCATAATATTACACATAATATTAATCATAATTTTACACATAAGTTCAAAAGCAAGCTAGAAACCGAGAATAAAAAACTACCTAGAACTACATAACCGAAGACATTGTTCCAGTGGAAAACGTTAAACACAAACTTGACATTGTTTAAGACGAACTTGAGTTTATCATTTGGCCATGCCACAACTGAACCAATTGCATCAGATACAGTTTCAGTCTCTGAATTTGGCCTCCATACCTTTGCATTACCAATCTTAGCCACTTCAACTTAAACCTTGCTTGCATTTGGACCTAAGGGTACAAAGTGGCACAACTCTTTCGGATCAGTCGAAGCTACTCTTCCTTCAGCTACCTTGCGTCCAGAGTTGCTGCAATCAAAGAGAATACACTTCTGCTTTGGACTTCTGGTCGAACTAGTGATGCCTGGTCTCTACAACTCAAACCAGATATAGAAACACGTTCCATTATCAATTAAAGATCCAACAGCAAACAACATACAAACAAACAAGATAACTTCAATGAGATAGAACATACCACTGCTTTTTTCTTTAATGGTTTCGCAGGTGATGCTATTTTCTTGGCTGCAGCTTTAGTAGGTGTTGCATTTGTAGCAGATGTAGGCATGACTTCAACCTTTAGAACCGGCTATGCGATTTTCTCGTTAAGTGCATCACCAATGAAACACATATAAGAGGTTGGCCTCCACAAATATGCCTTATCATTGAACACCTTCAGAACTTCAATGCTAACAGCATTCGGACCTAGAAGTATATTGTTAACTATCTCTTTGGATTTAGATGAGCACACGAGACCTTCAGCAATAAGCTCCTCCTCGTCATTGGTCCAATCATATATCTTGCATCTTCGCGATTCACCATCCATGGTTTGGTAAAACAAAAGAAGCTTATGATTAGAGATAACACAACTGTTGTGGTAGAAAGAAAGCAATATTTGAAAAATTTACCATGGATATATTTCAGAAACATTTGGATCCCTATCCAAAATCACTTTATCCATTGGCCAAGCTACTTTGTATCCCACAGCTTCATCAAGAGTTAACACATCTTTTGTAGGCCTCCAGAGAGAAGCTTCTGAGCTTAGTGCAGACTTAACAACGATAGCCACTGCATAAGAGCCAATTGGTACACGACCAATTTTGTACTTCGGTTCAGCAGAGCAGAATTCTTCTTCACCAACAACAACATCTTCAGATTCAATCCAATCCAATATATGTACTCTGACTCCTTCTTTGAATCTACCACTAGTCTCAGATGCTTCAGCATCACCACTACTTTTCTGAGAGAAGGAAAAGGAAATATTAAATGTCTTGAAGAACAATTGAACAATTTTAAATGAAAAAAAATTACCTTCTTTCCAACTAAGTCTCGGACTATGCCCTTTAACTCTTGAATCTCACTTTTCATTTCTGCAATGTTTGAGTCTCTAAATTGCATATATGCTAGCTTAGTAGTCGTAACCCCTCTGCCAAACCCCCTAACTCGTCCAGGTTTGTCTCTTCCCAAAATTTTGCTCAAAGGATCTTCCCTTATGTTCGCAGCAGCTGATGATGAGTCCATTTGGGTATCAAGTGACTGTATTTTTTCCTGATAAAAACATTTAAACTCAGCAAATTAATGCATTGATCATAATCCATTAATTATGCAACAATATAACAACTTACAATAGTCTCAGCAAATTGAGGCTTCACTGGTCTACCATCAGCATGGGTGTGTCCCGCAATCCAAACCTTACTCCTACTCACCTTCCTTGGGTCTTTAATTTTTTTTTCTAAATTAAAACAAACATGTCTCAGTACCAATTTAATCAAACAAATTGTACAATATATAGACGTTTGACTAATCTTTTACCATATATTCAGCTAAACGAAGCATTCCTTTGCGGCTGGTGGTGTGAGGAATCTGATTTCTTCTCATCTCTATGTACTTGTTACTTATTTCCTACAACATAAAAATGAGTTTGCTTAATTATTTTAGACATGATCTGTAAACAATAAAGTTACTTAGTTCAAGATAACTAACCATGAAATTTGTGGTAGTCTTGCTCTTAACCCAAGAGTTCCACGCTCGAAGTGATGAGATGTTTCTAGGTTTTAAAGTTGTCCTCTCAGCAGTAGTCTTCGCATAGCGTACTTGTGACACTAACATTGACTTCCCAGCCCTCCACAAATTTCCCAGCTGCTTGAATATGACAGCTTTCTACCACTCTTCTTGCAAGTGAAATCTTCTCTGCATCACAATAAGCAAAGGTCAAACATGTTTATAATTTCATCTTGCGGTTCAACAAAACATATCTATACAAACCTGAATTTCTTCCCACATTGTTGTTTTAGTCGCTTCATCAAGTTTTCTCCAATCAGAAAGTGTTACCGGAACATGTTCCCTCACAAGAGGACCAAGAAAGACGATAGTGTTACTGAACCAGGTCCAACATGTTCACTAATGTCCGTGAATGTGACCACAACCTTATCATTCGGATTTTCAGCCACTCTACGCATCTTTGTTGGTCCTCTTCTTTTTTTTTCACTTCATCCCCTAGTAGTGAACTTCTTCATTACTATGAATCTCAGCATCTTGAGCATTGCTAACTCCATCTTCTTCAATATTAAGAGCTTCTTCTTCGTTTCCCACCTCAGCAACAACTTCTTCTTCTTCTTCCATATTGGCAGCTTCTTCTTCATCCTCTTTATGTTCGTGTCCATTCAAACAAGCTTCTTCTTCGTTCCCACCTCACCAACAACTTCATCTTCTTCCATATTAGACGTTGCGTTCTCAGCCTCATTAAACTTATCTTCTTCTACCAAAACACCACCATCTTCTGGTGTTACATCTTCTATCTCATCATCTATTGGTGTTACATTTTCTACCTCATCATCTTGAGCAGCCACTTTCTTATTTCTACTACTTCTTCTCGTTGGCGTTAGAACTATACTCTTTTTTGAGGAAGCCACTTTCTTTACTGTTGTTTTCTTCACTTTCAGTGGTGTTGCAGAAGCAACTTGCGAATCAGTTAGATCTTGTACATCCAAGCCTTGATTACGTCTACTCCGATGAGAACCAACTCGTCCTCCTCCTCTTGTCTTTGCCATTTCTGAAACTGATAAACAAAGAACATATTCAAGCAAAGTAAAATCATAAGCCAAAATCAAAATCAAAATCGAATCCGAACATCACAAACTTCGACATGCATTATCAAGATTGAAACCCTTAATCAAAATCGAAACCGAACATCACAAACTTCGACATGCATTATCACACAAACTAAGAATCGAAACCCAAATCAAAATCAATACCCAAAATCAAAACTTTCTAATTGAAACTCAGAATCACATCGATGAGATAGAACATACCAATGGAAGCTTCGATTTGAGAGAACTCTAGGGATTTTCTTGGAAACCATGAAGAACACAGTGTTTCGAGTCTAGAGAAGATAAAGAAGAGAATGGTCTAAAAGTGAAGAGAGAGTATACTTCAAGAAATTGTTATCAACTTAAAAAGTTGTTGACTAAAATATATTATATCTTTTCATATACTATAGCATTTTTTTGTTCTGCAATGGTAAGGCGCTTCCACTTACCAAATTAACGCAGCTAAATTTTATAATTTTCCCGCGATTACAAAAATAGCGTTCTAATTTTATAAACGCTATTATAGCAAGAATGTCAAAAACGTTATATTTATCTGTTATTAATACCCACATTTCCTGTAGTGTCTTTCTCAAGATCAACAATGTCGTTCTTTTTCCAGAAGAGGTAATCCATACTGGCAGAGATGCTTGGTAACGAAAAAATGTTGAGACCAAATGGTGTTGATGATAAAGACCATGCTTGCAGAGCTAAAGGATATTCATATATGGCATGTGTAACAGTTTCCTCAGGTTCCCCACATCTTGAGCAATAATTATCGCATCTCATATTTCTACGATTCAGATTTCTCATAACTGCCACATGTCATGTTATCAATTGTCACATAAGGTGACATATCTTATGAGGTGCTTGTGCTTTTACTTTCCAAACAAAAGCTTGGAGTTTGTTTATACTGGGTTCGCAAATCTCCATCTTTGCCTCTTTCCTCAATAGGTTTCGGACCACCTAGTAACCAGATTTAACCTTGTACTGACCATTCTTAGTATAGTTCAACAGAATGTATCGCGGTGATTAGTTGAGCTTATGGCCAAACTCCTTATGAGAGGTATGTCCTCTAGGGTCACATAATTGTCCAACAATCTAACGTCTCATTTTTTTGATTCATGATTGATAAGATTACTCACTCTCATGTTCGGGTGCAATATAGGAGCAGAATGATTGGCCGGTCTAGCTGGTGCTGTAAAAATCCAAAGATCCTCTCACACTTTAACTTCATATCTAAAAAGAATTTCCTCTTTGATTTCCAAAAGCAGCAAGCTTTGTGCCCGCTGAAATACTAATCCACACATAAGATAGGCTGCTTACAGAAATTGTTCTCAAAAAGGCAAACTCATTCGATAGTATCTTTCCCTTAACACTTTACTAGTGAGACAGGATATTGATCAAGTCTCCATAATTAATTTGCTAATAAAACCAAACTAAATTCAAAGATTAAAATGGAAAAAAAAATTTCCGTCGAAAAGCTGTTTTATTACTCATACTAGAGGTGGTCTAGGTAACCAGAACGGAATATAACAACCAATAGAATAAAGTTCCCTATGAAAAGATCTAGCAGTCCTAGCTAGTGAGTCTGAAACATGGTTTTTCACCCTTGGAACATAGGAGATCTTGAAATCTGAGAAGCAAGTCTTCAGTATCTCTATCTTCGCCAGCTCCGTTGCGAATCTAGGCCATTCTTGAGGGTCCTTGATCATGGTGATCAAATCCTTGCAATCCGTTCTAAAGCTCTGACATGTCGAATCTTGTAACATATTCTCCATCGTCTAAACTAGTGCGTCCAACTCAGAATGCAAGGTTGATTTTCTGTGGATGCAATTCTGTGTCCCCATAAGTCCAGTTTTTCCCAATCCGTCCATCCATGCCCATTCATTTCCACTAAATTGAGTTGTAAGCATCTATGATCCATCTATTATACAAATATTTCGCAAGCTTAAGACTTGAACTTCTACACTATTACTAAAGTGAAAGGTCGAGAGAGAAAAGTTTACTTTATTAATATAAATGTGAATGCAGTTGATTCTATATATTTAAACGTGTCTAGTAATATTATTGTTGTTTGTGAATTTAGATAGTGTTGAATAATTAACTCACACTGTCACACATCTTCAAATCAAGTTGATGTAAGCATTTTTTATTTCAGAAAAAAAAAGTTGTCGATCTCAGGATTATTTGGGGCGGCCGGTTATGGATCTGCTAAACGAAAATTTCCAGCTTAGAAACTGGGTAAACAAAAATTAGGTAGTATGAAAACAGGATGATCACCTAAATATGCTAACTTTGACATAACAATATAATACTTGATAAAATCTTCCAAACTTTGTTAATATACTCATAAAGTCAGAGTATTAACTCTTTGGTTGGTGGCCTAACACATGTATTTCGTCATTGTGAAGAACAGTAAACAAATTTGGTTTCTAACTAATCTAGTTTCAAGATAATAATGTTTTTTACGAAAAGAGAAAAAAATGTTGACAATTATAAATAAAAATTTATTGATGTGTATTTAGTTATTAGGTTTAGCATTATACATGGCTAATTAATTAACAAGTCTATGAAATATATTAAAATACTAATTCCACATTGCAAAAGAAATTGACTTTCTAGCATTTTTCTTTTGTTTTTAATTTTTTTTCACAAAAATGTAACAAGAATTTTCACCAACGAACACATGAACTAAAAGTCTACAGCAGAATATTATTATTTATTTTTTTGCTAAAATGTCTACAGCAGAAATTACACCTCAAGGATTCCAAAAGCAATCCAATTCTCCCGTACCGGCGGCTAAACTGGTGGTGTCAGGGCCGGAAAATAGGGTTTCTTGATCATTAAGAAAGGTCTTCATTAGCGAATAATTGTCTTGCAGAAACAGAGGATCAGAGTAAAACAGAGAACTAGAACCGTCTTTGGACTCGTGATGAATGAGTCTCTTGTCTTCGGTTTCTTGGTCGGAGAAGCAGGTCACGTGAGTCGACGAACCAGGGAAGGAATCTCTTTGAGAACAATCCATCAACGAAGGTAAACTGGTCGGTTCAAATCGGTTTATGTGTGAATCAAGAAACATTAAATGGGACATATCAACCTTTGTACCATCGGCACGTTTCTGGAAAGCACGACCAATAACCCATTCGTTCTACATTCACAGACAACAAAACAAAACAAAAAAGATCAAACTCAATTCCACAAAAAAAAAATACAATCTATTTATGTTACCTTAGCTGGTTGGGGAAGATTCTGGAAAGAATATTTGCCTTCTAATCGATATTCATGCATTACCCAATTGGTTTTAACCCCTTTAGGAGCACTTCCTTTATAGAAAACCAGAGTTTTCTTCATACCCACAAGTGAATTTCCCTTGAAAATCTCTTTGTCTTTGCCTGTGGCTTTCCAATAACCGGCTTGAGTTGCCCGGTTTGTCCTTAAGCCGGTTGGGTATTTCCGGTCTCGTACACAAAAGAAATACCACTCTTTCTCCCCCATCTTAGCCTTCCCTATTCCACCAAAAGCCATATCAATCAAATTGGTGAGCTTAATTAGTTACAGACAATAATAATGGTCTTAAACTATATGTAGTTTTACATATATGAGATGTAATAATATGAGGTCCTAAACTATACTCATATTCAGAATTTTCTTTTAGTAAAACACAACTTTTAAATATGGAAAGGTTGAGAAACTTACTTGGTAAATCCCAAGGCTCGATCTTGTTGAGATCAACTTCACCAATGGCAGTGGCAGAGAATAAAGTGTTGAAGACCTTTGGTTTAAGATAGTGAGTTATGAGTTCTTCATCAGTAGGGTGAAATCTAAATCCAGGTGGTAGATCAATCTGTTCTTCACCTTCTATTATTTCAACGATTCTTGATGCATCATAATCCATTTTATCCTAATGGGCTTCTCAGACACAATCAAAGCAGTTATGTTTTTTCCTGTTAGAATTTTCTTTTTGCAGATGGAGAAAAGAGTTTTCGAAGAGAAAGAGAGAGAGAGAAGAAAGCTGAGGTTTAAAGAAAGAAGAGGAAAGGGTTTGAGCAACGAAGCTCCCTTCATTCGAGAAATAAGAAGGAAAATATATTCTTATTGTTAATATTGACCAATAATTGGTCACTTCTTTTTTTTTTACCTACTATATAGAAAAGAACACTATCTTCTATCTAAACGGGTACGGCCTATTATATATCTATATATGTATATATATACGGGTTTTCATATTTAATCTCGTAAAAGAAATCATATTATAAATCAGAAAATGGTCTCCACACATACTATAATTAGTTTTCTTAGTAGGATAGAGAAAGAAGAAGATGCGTAGATTTTTAGGTAACTTAAGATGTGTAATTTTCAAGAATCTTTTTAATTAAAATAAACATTTCTATTTCAAGAACTTTAATGTTTTCAAGTTTTAATTTGACCAGGAACACTTCACCTGTGGCTCCCTGTCCTTTTTTGGTTCATGTGATAAGAACAATCTCATCACATACTTATCACATTAAATCGTGATTTTTCTTTTTTGGTAAATTGTTAAATTATTATACCAAGTTTTCATTTTCTTACAGAAATACGAAGAGGACTAAAAATAGAATTGCAGAAATTGAAACTAAGTAGAGCACCTATAATAAAAAAAATAGTTTCTATTACAAAGAAGAACTTTTTTTTTTTTTTTGAACACCAAAGAAGAACTGTCTAAGAGATGAACCGGAGGTAACGTAGCGTTTATGACCCAACGGAGAAGTGTGAGCGGACTAAGCTCTCAGTTGCCGCGAGCTCCTAGAGAGAAAAGCGGGTCAAACCTTGAAACAACAGGTAATAACCTATAGCTTTCGAGAGACCCAATCATCAACACAACCACAAAGAAATACATCACAATGCCGCAAACCCATTAAACATTGCCCCACCGGCAGCACGAGGAGGAATCCACAGATAGACGGTGCCGTCATTTGGGACGGTGAACTGGAGTTTGCTGCCTCCAAGCCTCCAATCCCAAGACTGTATACACCCATTTAACCTACCAAACATTGACCCACTATAATGTTTTATTTATTCTTTAACTAATTATTAGTTGTTAGAAAAAAAAAGAATATCAGTAATACTGGGATTATTTGGTTTAGAAACATGAATAATTTAAACTACGTGATTATAGAGGTTTAGAATAATAAATTTAGTATTAATGTACAAGCTTAACATACATGATACATTTATATATTTTTATATATAATAATTTTGGCCTGAATGATTGAAGAATAACCGTTAACATTTACTATTGTTATGTTACGGGTCACTATTATTGGTTTTGATGTTTAGGATAAGTATAAGAAGAAGAAAAATCCCATGGTTATATATAATTTGTTTTATTTATTTAACAGATGTTATCCATCTCATGAAAAAATGAAAATAGTATGCATGCTGCATGCTGCATGCTGCATGCATGAACTTTGAAAGCTGGTTTTTAATATTAAAGGAACTGACTGTTATCTCGTCCTATTCCAGTGACTACCGTTATAAGAAATTATAATATTAATATCTAAAATCTGTTTTAAATTAGTGAAAAAATTGGAAGAAAAACGTTTCCCTCATGAATGTGAATAATGATGATGAATGGATGAGGATTGTGATGATGAAAATCTGTTAGGATGTGATGACATTTTGAACAAACTTAACATATCATATGTGAATTATTTGCTTATTTTATTATGATCGAATCACGCGTTTGTGCATACGAGGTTGTCATTTGTCACTTCCACAACATGTGCACTTCATTATTATTTTTAAAAGGTGCACTTCATTATTCTACTTTTTTGTAACCTTGCACTTCATTATTATCTAGAAAAATTTCTCGTTTTTTGATTTACGGTCTTTCTATATAAATCCCTTTACAATATATGTATATACATTGATGTATTTGTATTTTTTATTTCCAAAAGTTTAATGAACTCAAACTTAAATTTGGATCGATATTGCATATATATTGTATGTTATATAATGTATCCTTACATACTCCTTTTCTCTTTAGAACTAACTTTCTTGTCTTAAAAGTGAAAAAAAAAGAGATAATACACAAGTTTGAAACTAGTTGCCCGAGAAAAGATATATGTGTTGACTATAAAAGCAATAATAAAATTCATAGTGCAAAAATAATGTTGAACCTAGAAGGCCAGAAGCATGCAGTCAAGGGATAGATAGGCTCACTGCACATGTTCTATAAGCGCATAAAAAATTCAGTTTTTATATATTATACTCCTTTCCACTTCAGAAAGATATATGTTCTAAAAGAATTATTAAAAAACATACTCTTATGTTTTTATGCATTTTTTATTAGTTAAGATAATAAATGATAAATTTTAAAATTATTTGTTCATTACACTTTTATTGGTTTCAAATCGTGAAAATAACTAATTACAAAATATTATATTTATAGTGAAAATTAATATGTATTTCGAATAAGTGTAAAAACCTTAGAAAGTACATTTTAGTAAATAGTACTATGTTTTTTTCTTTTTGAACTCATTTCTCTGTGTTTAATCTTCATTAATGTTAATTAATTATCTAGGCTTTAGAATGAAAAATTATCAAAAATACTATTTTCTTTGTACTACTTTTCATTTTTACTTTAATTAATTTCACCCTTGTTTTTTAAAATGAAAAAACACACTTATAACTTTTGGGTTAATTAATCTAAGACTTAGGGTTTAGAGTTGAGGATGGGAATATGGTAAAGTAGGGTTTGAGAATGTAAAATTTAGGATTCTAATTAATTTTAAAAAAATTTACCTCTTAAAAAATGGTATTTATAAAAATATCTCATGATAAAAATGAAAATTAGTATAACAAAAATGGTAAAATTAAAATTCCCCTTTCTAGAATTTCAAATCCACAGATTTAACAATTTTAACAGTAACATTACCACATTTTTAAGAGAGAATACAAGAGATATCACTGCGTAACCTACTCACGGGTATACTCCAGTGGCGTGTTGCAGTGGACTAGCACGCTGAACTTGCTCTACATGTAGTTTATTTATTTGTTTACTTTTGTAAATAGCTTGGCTCTACATGTAGTTTTGTAGACAAGACACGCAACACATGTTGAGAACTAATTAACTAGTGTTGTGGTAGTCGTGGCAGTGCCCATATTTATGCCTAAATTATATACTTTAATATATATATATAAGAACCTACAAATAGTGTTGTTCTAACTGAGTTATCTTAATGTACTTAGATGGCTTAGTTAACTTAGAACATATTTATTGGGGTATGTTAAGAGAGTATCTTAATATAATGAAGAATTAAAATTAAAGAAAAAATGGGATTAAAGCAAAATCCGTCGCTTCACTAGAGGAGTTTGGAAACGTCCCTTAGCGATCACCTGTCGAACTGCCACTGGGGAGAGGAGCGGTACCGGGTTAACTTTCTCCTATCTCTCTTTCGTTTTCTCTTCTCTCCTCTCCGAATGGCGATTAGAAAGGTGATGCTTCCTCTCTGTGGCTCTCCTCCGTAAAACGGCGACGGCTCTATCGATGGGTCTCCGCGACAAAGGAAAATAGCGACCTATCAGGCGGTGGCTCTGCTCGATCAAGGAAAACGGCGACCTCTAAGACGAATAACAACGGCGATTGTTTCGGCTGAGGCAAATCGAAAGGTAAAGTATATATGCATGTCTTAAATTCTTCATAGTGAATTAATATAAACATCTTCTGATTCCTTTTGATCTTTTTTTTGGATTTGTTGATGATTTTGTGTCTCTTCGTGGGTTGACCAAGAAGTATGAACGAGGTAGATTTTCTCCTCCTTCATCGTCAATTTGTAATATATCTGAATTTTTTTGAATTGTTTCTGTCTATCCGAGGTTGATTGTGTATGTGTGTGTTTTGGTAGAATTTGGTCCTTATTCATCTTCAATTGTAATATATGTGTGGTTTTGTTTTATTTCGTTGTGTGTCTGTGTCTTTAGGTGTTTTATCAAAAGGCATGATTCTGGTTCTTCAGACAAAGGCCCTACAGTTATTCTTTCAGGTAAAACCAATCACCGTGCTCTGTTTAAGTATGATAAAGCATTGTATTCGTTTAAGCATGATGGGTTTAATTAATGTTGATGTTGATTTTCATTCTTGTTTGAACTGAATGTAATCAATTTGGTTTAGATTAGATAGAAACCAATGTAGTTAGATAGAAATTAAAGTGGTTAGATAGAAATCATTGTTTGTTGGTGGTTATGTCAGATTATGGTAATAAATAGTATTGGTTATGGTTAGATAGATATGAATGTGGTTAGGTAGAAATGAAAGGTGTGGTGTGTTGAATGCGTTAGATAACTGTCAACTCGAAATAAAATTTGTGGTGTGTTGAATGCGTGTTATGATCAATGCCTTGCTAGGATTCTTGAATCTATATAGAAACTAAGCTTCTTCTCTTTCCACTTCCTCACCTTCTCCTCTTTCTCGAATAGATTTGAAAACTGAGCTTCTTCTCTTCCCACTTCCTCACCTTCTCCTCTTTCTCGAATAGATTTGAAAACTGAGATTCTTCTCTTCCCACTTCCTCACCTTCTCCTCTTTCTCGAATAGATTTGAAAACTGAGCTTCTTCTCGCCCCATTTCCTCACGTTTCTTCTTTTATTTCTCTTTGATATGGATTCTTATCCATCTTCAAAGTTTGTTGACCTACTTGATATTCAACAAACTGTTTCCTTTGGTACTTATGAAGATAGTGTTGGTACCGAAGCTTCAAGCTATGATGGAGACATGGCTGCAGAGCGTAAAGAACGTTGGAAATGGACACCAACGAATGATATTGTCATGATCAGCTCGTGGTTAAACACGAGCAAGGATCCTGTGGTTGGCACCGAGCAAAAACCTCTGGTTTTTGGAAAAGGATTGCTGCTTACTTTGCGGCAAGTCCTCTGGTTGCTGGCTGCGAAGAGAGAGAAGCAGAGCATTGCAAGCAATGATGGCACATGATCAACGATCTTGTCTCCAAGTTCTGTGGATTGTATGAAGCAGCTACTAGAGAGAAAACAAGCGGCCAAAATGACAATGATGTCCTCAAGCTAGCTTATCAGATATTCTACAAATACAATAATAAATTTACTCTGGAACACGCTTGGAAGGAGCTGAGGCACGACCAGAAGTGTTTCGACCTTGCTACTGCTAAAAACGATGGGAGCTTGAAGAAGAGGAAGTGTGAGGACCTTGCAGATTCATCAAGCTCTCAAGACACTGAGAACAAGCGTTCCCCGGGTGTGAAGGCCGCGAAGATGAGTGCTAGGAAGACAATGGCAGACGAGAATACTCTTAATGAGTATCAGAGTATGTGGACAAGCAAACAACATGATTTAGCCGCCAAAGAAAGGTTGTCTAAGCTCAGTCTGCTTGACAATCTGATTGGAAAAAAGAACCCCTAGCTGACTATGAAGAAGCCCTCAAGAAGAAGCTCATAAATGATTTGTTGTTAAATTAGTTAATTTATGGTTTTGTTTAAGCTGAGTCTTCATGTTTAAGTTAATGGTTATGTTTCATGTTTAAGTACCTTGTGTTGTTTCATGTTTAAGTTAATGGTTATGTTTCATGTTTTAAAATGTACTTTGTTTCAAAGTTTGTAAGAAATGTTTCAAAATTTGTATAAAATGTTTCAAAGTTTGTATAAACTGATCTTGTTCTGTTTCTTGACATCCTGTTTTTGATCTTGTTATGCAGGTCACGAGAGTGGGGCATTGTTTGTATGTGTTCACGACAAAGCATTGTTTGTATGTGTTCACGACAAAGGCTTGTGTCTCTATGTGTTCACGAGAAAGTATTGACGTTGTTGTAGTCTTGTGTCTGAATGTGTTTGTATGTCTTGTGTATGTATGTGTTCACGAGAAAGTATAGAGACTGTCAAGTCTTGTGTCTGTAGGTGCTTGTAGTCTTGTGTCTGAATGTGTTTGTAGTCTTGTGTCACTTGTCTTATTTGCACCACAGACAGAATAAGAGGTCACTTGTATTATTTGCATCACTTGTATTATAAATTGTGTTCTCCAATCTCTTTCATTCTTTCAAGTTTTCTCCATTCTTTCAAGATTTATTAAAACACACTTATCACAAACATTCTCACCGTGAAGTCTTTCTCATTAGAAACACACTAATCATAAAACCATTCTCTCTATTCCCTCAATTCTCATCAATTTTCAACTCATGCCATCTTCTTCTCATAACAATTTCAAGGGGCCAATGGATGAACCTTTCGATCAATACTTTGATCAATATTTCGATCAAGTATTTGAGAATTTGTGCAATAATTTTGGTGATCAAGAAGATGAAAGGAAGATAAGAAAATAAAAAGATTTTTTATCGAAAGAAACCGTGAAGAAGGCCATCTCCAGTTATGGAATGATTATTTCAGTGACGCTCCATCGTATCCTGAAAATCTATCCCGACGATGCTTTAGAATGAACAAGCAATTGTTCATGTATATTGTTGAACGCCTCTCCAATTAAGTTTAATTCTTTCGTCAGAAGAAAGACGGTATCGGAAGGCTTGGTCTCTCTACACTTCAAAAGTGTACAACAGTTATTCATGTGTTGGCATATGTTTCTGCGCTTGATGCTGTCGACAGATACCTCAGGCTCGGTACAACCACTACTTGGTTGTGTGTGGAAAAATTTGTGGAAGCAATAATAAATTTGTTCAGCGATGAGTACCTAAGAAGACCAACACCGAATGATCTTGTACGTCTACTTCATATTGGAGAGCTTCGTGGATTTCCCGGGATGATAGGAAGCATCGATTGTATGCATTGGGAGTGGAATAATTGTCTCACCGCTTGGAAAGAACAATATTCTCGTGGTTCGGGAAAACCCACAATCGTTTTAGAGGCGGTTTCTTCATATGATCTCTGGATATGACATGCGTTTTTGGACCTCCAGGTACCTTAAATGATATCAATTTTCTTGATCGCTCACGTGTTTTTGATGACATAATAAATGGTCAAGCTCCGCTAGTGATTTTTTTTATCAACGGAAGAGAGTATCATATGGTTTACTATCTCACCGATGGTATTTATCCGAAATGAGCAACTTTTATCTAATTTATTCCAATTTTACAAGGGCCGAAAGCAGTTTTATTTGCTCAACGTCAAGAAGCTGCCCGAAAAGATGTCGAACGTGTTTTCGGAGTCTTGCAAGCTCGATTTGCCATTGTTAAAAATCTAGCACTTTCTTTGGATAAAGTCAAGATTGGAAAGATAATGAGAGCATGTATCATACTCCATAATATGATAGTAGAATACGAACAAGATCAATACACTCAATTTGATGTTTCGGATTTCCAACAAGGAGAAGACAACGGAAATTCACATGTCGATCTCACCTATTCTACATATATCCCCACAAATATCGCCAATCAAATGGGTGTTCGAACAAGAATTCGTGATAGACAAGCGCATCAACAACTGAAAGGTGATTTGGTTGAACATATATGGCGTAAATTTGGACGTGATCAAGACAAGACAACAATTGAGCTTCGATGCCTCTTTAAAATTATTATTGTTTATTTTAGTAATATCTATTTTTATGTTTCTATATTTTTATTTCAAAATCTATGTTTAAAATGTAATGTTTGACTTTGTTTTATTTAATAAATAAATTTAATTTTTGATTAAAATTTTATGTTTAAAATTAAATTTAATATTTTTTTATTATTAAATTTTTTTATTAAGAGACTATCAATAAACTGTTATAATTAAATGTATTTTAACAAAGTTTCTTATTTTATTTTTACCAATTAAAAACTGATTAAGAATTTTTAAATTGGTTCCACCAATAAACATGTTCTTAGTATTGGTCGGATTGGACTGACTGCTCTGTTTACAAGCGGCTGTTGCCAATTGTTTGGTTATGTTTGGTAATAAGACTTGCATCGTGGAAAAGCGATCCGTATAAATGAAATGATTTATTAATATTTCTTGGTGTGAGTTCTACTGCACGCATGTACCTCATGTGAAGTAGATTAATCAGTTAAATTTCTGAGATGAGATCAGATTTGCAACTATCGAACCATATTATTACTATTATGGAATAAAAGCATATTGTTTTACTAAACAATTGGGACGAAAATAATTAGCATTCTATCCAAATTAGATATATGAGACATTCATTCTCCAACTAGAGTGGTTATTAAAGATAATAGCGCTAGAAATTGCATTAAATAAATGAAGCTCGAAAAATAATGGGAAGTAGATTTTGATTTATGCTATAGAATGCATATTGCTGTATCATAAGGTAGCCATTTCGTTTTAGGGAGATTGTTTAGAATTGGTAGAGATGATGACAAATTCATTGGATTGGTTAGGATTCACAACCTCTCTAGCAGAATTTTTGAACCTATATATTTTTCTATCTCCCACCTTTCCAGCATTTTGAATGTAAAAACAGATTTATCTAACAAAAAATGTATTTCACTTTTGTAAATTTTGTTTTACTCAACAAAGAAACATAACAAAACTCGTAAGAACAGACAATGCCAAATAAGACTGTTCTTTGTTTTTTTTAAAAAAATTTGTTAAATAAGACTAAAAACATCTTTTGCTCATACATTTCTAGCAATAGTTCGAATACATAAACTGTTTAATCAATAAAGATACTCTTTAATATCATGTGAAAGGTTTAAATATTTTTTATGCACATTTACAAAAAAAAAAAATTCTTTGACAATTTAGAAATTTATGTTCATATGAAAATAGTTAAAATTTTTGAAGGTCCAAAACTAATGTTTTATTGGGTTTGGCCGGGGATCCGATCATGATTGGCACAAAGTAAAAAGTAATTAATAGTTGGATTTTTATTGAGATATTTTGGTTACTAATGATGAGGAGTTGCTTCATTTGCTAAGAAATTGATACTTCTCAAGCTAGTCCTTTCTTTTTCTTATAGCAGTCCTTTCCTTTTCAGGAAATATAAAAGAATTCTATAAATATCTTAGTTTGTGGTGAGCCTAACACGTGTTCCTTCTGTCTTTGAATAAGCAAGAGTTTCAAGCGTATCGCCAACGCCAACCTTTGCCTTGGACACGTCACCAATACATCCAATTCCACGATAGACACGTCGTTGGATACCAATGGGATTAACAAGAAACAAACTCTAATATGTTATGAACCAAATTGTGGATTGTCCATAACCCAACCGACCATAAACCTATTAAATAGAAGTTTACTAAATTTAAACTATATAACTTTAATAGAACAGACTCTCTCTCCTCAACTCTCTCTCGCCTCTCACTAAAGAAGAAAGTAGATCTGAGCGCATGCTTGCCTCCGGCGACCGGATTCACGGGCGGCCGTGCCGGTGTACGTGAGGTCTGCCGCCGGAGGGCTCTCTCCCCCTTTCTCTCGGTTGTTTCTTTGCTTCCTCGCTGCAATCCCTCTTGCTCAGTTTTGCTGTGGCTCTGGCTCCGGAGGCCACCGGTCTAAGTCTCTTTCTAGAGGAGATCTGACGCCGGCTCGTGGTCTGCTTGTTCTTGGAGTCCTAGCGCGGAGGTGGAGAGGCTGCGGTTCTTGGGAGTCGGCGTTTTAGGGTTTCAAAAGGGACGTTTTCATTTTGTTCCCCTTCTCGGGATGGCGGCGCGTGGAGGCGGAGTACTGGCCCGATTCAGCTTGATTTGGTCGGCTTCTGTCCCTTCTCTTGGCTGGAGTGGTGCGGCGGTGAAAGCTTGGTTCTAGTCTTTCTTCGGTGTCTTGGCAAGAGCGGTCCTCGTTGTAACTGTCAGAGAGCTTCAGAGAGATTCTTGTTCTCGAAGGCTAGCTTAGCCTCAGGTCGCCGGCGTGTGTCGGGTCTTGTGGCGCTGGCTGGTGGAAGACTCCCTCTATTGCGCTGCGTTGTTGTCGTCTATGGCTGCGGCGTTGCAATGTGGATGGTCCCCTTCTCTTCGGTCTCTCCTTTTCCTGGTGGTTTGGCTCGGTTGTAGTAACCAAGTCGACTGGTTGCTATTGGAGTTTGGCTCGTGTTCGTTGGTTGAGTACCGTGGTCTCTGGTTACTCTTTTTGGCAGCTTTGGAAATCCGTCCTCTGGTTCTCAGAGGTGGCGAATGGCAGTGGTCGGGATGGATTCTGAGTCAGCAGTCCATTCCTCTCATCGGAGACACCGTTCGGGAATTCAACACATCCAGTGCCGCGCGACTTCTGTTGGTGTCCGTGGTAGTGTTCGTTTTCGTTTCTTTTTGCAGGTCACTGAGCTTCCTTTCCGGTTCATCTACAGCTACCATTCTGGACCCGTCTTTGCCCGCCAATCTGTTGGAAGTGGCTCTTGTTTCTTTTGGCAGTGCGGTTATCGACGTTTGAGTTGGGATTGTACAGCGGGGTCTCGGTGCTTCCTTCGGGTTTGTGTCCTTTCCCCTTCTCTTCTCAATCGGTCTAGGGCTTTAGAGCTTAACAGTCGGAGACGATTACAAGTGTTTGAGGCGATCATCGGATACTAGCTACTCCGGAGGCGACTTGGGAATTCCCGGCATCCGAGGCAACGAGGAGAACCTCACTTTCCTAAGGTTTTCGTCAAAGGTTGAGAACGGTATCTCGATCCCTAGGAATATGAAAAGCGAATTTGCGGAACGTGCCGGGTCAAGTGGGTGGGCGAAGCGGTCTTAGCGATTTGTAGACTTCGGGATTTTATTCAATTCAACCTTGTAATCCGATCTGTATCCCGGTTTTTCTGGTTTGATTAATTAATATATATATTAAAAAAAAAGTTTAGAGTTAGGCGTTTAGGGATACTTTTTCCATATTAGTTTTAGATATTTTCTTTTCTTAATTACAATATGATATGTACTCTTTCTATTTATCTATATGACGGTCTATTGTAATCTATATATAAAGAGAACTCCTTGTATTTTATGAATAACACAATACAAAGCAATATACGAACTCTCCATTCTTTTCTTTAAGTTTTACAACACGTTATCAACACGAATTGCTCACTAAATCCCTAGCTAAAAAGCCATCGATCAAAAACCCCTAATCTCCATCGTGAAACCTTTGATTGTGAAACTTTCATACATTGATCCGAAATGAACCTTCAAACAATCAAGCTTGCTCTACTAGTCGATCCTGATCCTTGTTCCAGTTCGTGATCCAAGTACATACTTTCTCTTATTGGTGGTCCATTCAACCCATCAGAGGTTAAGGTAAACATTAAGAAACCTAATATCTCAAAACCCTAATCAAAAATACTAATTATTGAATTAAAACCCTAAAACCTTATTGATTCGATTAAATGTTTTGAGAACTTAGAAAGTATACTAGGTTGATTGGTTAGCTAGATTGATTGTTTTGAGGATGTTTGCTAAAATCTAATCGATTGCTAAAACCATAAAACCCTAATCGTATTATGAAACCCTAATACTAAACATGTCCGATTTTATTGATTGATCTAATTGTTTATGAGGTTATGATCAATTGCTAGGTTGATAGTTTTTGCATGATTTATGTCTTGTTTTTATAAACTAGTTTTAACCGTATGATCTTGCTAGAAAAGGTATGCTAGGGTTGTTAAATACATGCTTGTAATCCGATAGATTTTCTTTGCAAGATTCATTTGTTTTGTTTAAATTGAGGTTATATGGTCCGATTTTTATGTGCATATAGATCTCGAATGCTATGATTGCTAAATTCATACCTGAAACTGACTGATTAATCGCTAAACCCTGATTGAATGTTTTAACATTGAAACCACATATGATCCTTGCACATATAGAATCCGTTTTGCTAGTCTTGATAAACACTAATCTTATGAGCACATAGAATCCATGTTGCTAAGTCTTGAACTTGATTGATTGATAACCTTGGTTGAATGTTTCTTGAGAGTTAAGATTGTATGCTAGATTGTTTGATCCGTTTTTGACCTAACCCTAATGCTAAAACCTAATCGTAAGTTTAAACCCTAATTGAATCTGAATTGCTCATACTTGAATTTATTAAATATAGCCCACATGATTGTTACCATGATCCACTCCTGGTACATAATAGTTCATGATTGCTAGGATTGGTTGCATCATCTCATATGGCCGTGTGGTTGTTAGCATTTGAAGCATCTTGGCCGCGATGAACACATATATAGAACATTGATCTTTAGGATTGTCTTGTTTGATCTATATGACTTGGATTGTCTTGTTTGTCCATTAAACTTAAGCATCCGTATAACCTATGCAATGCTCCATAGAACTCCATCCCTATAAGTACTACACTGAACCTTATGTGTAAAATAACATTTGATGAGGGAGTGAGGAAAGGAGAATGTTGCTCATAGGGTATAATTTGAGAGCATATCTCCTTACTTTTACAAGTCTTGGCCTTACTACTCTTGTGATTACTAGCAATAATTCTTTATTTTACATTCAACTAAAAATAAAACTAAATAGGGGTTTATTGTTCTATCATCTATTATTATCCTTCAAATGCTGGTAAATTTGTAAGGAATATGGAATATCTAGCCTAGGAGCCATTCAGTATTAAATAATCCATGTTATGAATAAGAACCAATTTTCATCTATCTGCTCATTGCTCAAAGATGGAGTTGATTCCTTCCTTTTATAATCAGTGTTCTTGGTGCTACTGGTAGACGCCAAGTTCTCAATAAGCCTTATTGCTTCTTCTGGACTCCTAGTGCTAAAATTCCCTTCACTAGCTGTGTCTAAAGCCATATGGTACAACAGATCAATACCTCTAAAGAAGGTGCTAAGTAGTTGGACCTCGTTGAAACCGTGGTGTGGACAGTCTCTTTGGTTGGACTTGAATCTGAACTAATAGCTTCTGTATGATTCTCCAGGTTCTTGTGTGAATGTAGTGATTATGCTTCTCAAGTCCTCTGCTCGCGCACATCAAAGAAATTGCGCAGGAACACATTCTTGATGTATGTCCAAGATGTCAGAGATCTTGGTGGTAGCTACTTAAGCCAATGTGAACCCTCTCCTGCAAGTTAGTACTTGAAGAGCTTACAAAATAGATAGTCCTCAGGGGTCCATTGGCTTTAATAGCAGATACTAGATCCTCAAACCGCTCCAAATGATCTATCGGATGCTCGTATCGCGGTCCATGGTAGGGTCTCTGCGCAATAAGTGCGAAGAAGGACGATTTGATCTCAATGTCATTCCTCTGGAAAGCTGGAGGACGAATAGCGGATCTGTTGCATAGAACTGGTCTGGACGATTGTAGTCTGCCAATGTCCGTTGAGCAGCTTGGGAATTAGCTTCAGGTCGAGCTACTGCAGCGTCTGCTTCTACTTCATGTTCAGGGATTACATCCCCCTGATCATCAATTCTCTGACCAGTTGCATTACGCAGATGACCTTCAAGGTCATACACGTCTCCTCTTTCATCTCGAGCCACAACTAAAGTCGCAAACATCTGAACTCGCGAACTACCGTCAATCGATGCAGTGTTGGTGATGTCGATCGATGCCGTGTTGGTGATGTCGATCGATGTTGGTCATGAAGAAGCGTCGGTCGGCGGGTGAGTGCTAATGTCGGTCGATGCTTGTCGCATCTGTTTGCAGATGGAGCGTTCGATTACACCTGAATCCGAGAAGAGTAATTCATGGTTCTTATTTTTTTGGTACTGTTGGGCATGCACCTGAAAGACAAGAAAAATAAATTATTAGTAACTTGCAGTAAAGAAAAAGTCTACACTAAACCCTAGAAAATAAATCTAATGGCGATCCTGGCTCCCCGGAAACGACACCAAATTTGACAGCGTGCGGGTTAAGGTTTATGTTTATACATGAAATCTATCAAATTAACCTTACGAACTACTCTTGATTTGGGCTTGAAGTCGGCCAATACTCTGCGAGTGGGATGTCGATGAAAACAAGGATGCTCTGTCGATCGATTGTCATGCTTGACTTTGACTCGTACTTAGCTGAATGTGGAAAGCTACTAGATATCTCCTCTGAATATTCTAACAAGTTCCATGAACTCCATAATGCTCCAAAACGTAGCTTGACCTGTAAAGACTCTAAAACACAGTCCAGACACACATAGTAGACTCCAAATAAGGTCCAAATGATGGTCTAAAACTGGTAAATAACAAGGTATATCACACTTGTTCAGTGACTTACACCCATCCGGTGGATCACTCACCCCTCTTGACTAGAGAACTCATCTAACCATCAATCAAAATCCAGATCATGGTTGATAGTGTAAGCAATCATCAGCCCTTTTAGGCCATGCGGCCATTAAGATCTCACAACAATTTCTGTTTACTCAGTTATAACTGCCATGAATAACCACCTTGGTGAAGGGTAATGACTCATCACATTTGGCCCATCATCTTAAACATACAGACCCAGCCATAGATCTCATTCCTTTCAGTCAATCCGTGATCAACCCAAACCCATGAACCATGACTCCCCCATTAAACTCTGGTCGATGCATCACATTCGACTCTCACTTCACATGAGCGAAGCATGTATCTCCATTCCTTGCTTCCTATTCCAAACAAATTGGTTCCTTGGACTCACACGGTTCCTCATATACTAGGAACCCGGTATGGTTCCGAAATCAGTCAGATTAATGATTAAATTATGGTCTATCCAACACTCACCCATTATGCGCCTTAAATCTTGATCTGATTCAAAGTATCCAACTATCATCCACTCTGGACGAGTTGGGCCAACCATGATCCGATCCATTCCTCAAGGTCTTGGAACCTTTGTTCTCATCACTGTCTCTTGTATTCCATAGAAGCATCATGCTTGTTCATGATCATTCCTACATGAGCCAGAATCATAATCCAAGAAGTAAACATAAACCGGCTACCTTACACTTATGGTGTATGATCTTGTGCCTTCCCTTTATCCTGGCCGACTATGGTCCTCTCCCCCACGCCTTACCAGAAAGTTTTTCTTCCAGAAATGATAACACACATACATGATTCGTTCATCACTTGCTTTTTATCACCCACTAATCTGCATATTTCTGGACATCCGCCAGTCTCGGCCATAAACAGAGCAGCCCGACCATTTCTTTCCTCTCTAATTTATTTCTATTTGTTATAAGGCTTTGGAGAAGGCCTTGGGTGTTTTCAAAAATGATAACACTGATATCACAGAAATTACCTTAAGGAGTGACTTTTACTCTCTCAAATAGGAGGTTTAGTTGTAGTACTTAGGGATCAAATCCACAACAGGAGCGTAGGTAAACAATAAACTCAATACATTCGCGATTAAGCTAGGAAATATGTTTAATAAATCAGTAAATAATGAAAGTATGTGATTGATTGATTTAGGTTGGTAAACAGTTAAATGAAATAGCTAGATTAGGGTTTCAGGTAAGTGGATAATATAGGATAGAAGCTAAGAGTTTTATATCCTAGAAATTGAATGCAAACAATATTCTCCCTTGATCCATTAGGTCGTGTGTTGCATGCTGCCAAATCCAAATGAAGCTTTGATCCACTGATTTCCATTGTATCTGCCATTGTCGTCCATTTACTCCCGCTTGCTCATTCATATGGTAATCTGGTCATCCAACTTGCCCAAATTCGTGTTACAAATTCCTCCTGGTATTCTTTGGCTAATGTTCTTGTCAAGCTATGAAGTTGATTGCTAGTATTGGTTGTTCCAAGGCCATATAATGAGCATTCTTGTTCTCTCAGTCAAATACCTCATGAATCAGACCAATGAGCTCACCGAATGGCCCATTGAAACCACACTTCAAGCACTAACTTAGCTGGTCCATACGTGGCTCTCAAACCCTTGAAATAGAGGCTGATCCAGGTCGCATCATCATCTCCTCCTTTAAAAGGATTTTTCCTCAAATCCAGTTCATCTAATAAGATAGAAACGGTGCTACACTTCTCCAAATGTATTGTGCATCTAACCAGTGTGTTGTTACTTCTCCTGTGCTCCTTTGTGTTTTTCAGTACGTCTGAGAACTTCCCTAGATCATCTTGTGGTCAAACTAACCCCATATGACCGACAATCAGCATATCTCGATCATTTCTATCAATATCACGTTCCCACCTCTTTGTCTTTCGACTAGGTAGTTCATTATGATCAGGTGGACGCAGCTCCCATACTCTTCTTTGAGTCATGGGTTGTCTCTGACCATTCCAAACTTTTCCATGGTCCATCTCGAGTAATCCCACCCAAAATTAACAAATTGTTTTGGCTTAGGATGATGTGGCCATGTTTGCAAGTCCTTGACTAAGGCATATAGCCACGCCTTGCTTTCCTTTCCCTTTCCTTGGCATCTGTGTTGAACTACACTCCCCTCTCCTCCTTTAAAAGGATTTGACCTCAAATCCTGTCCTTTAAAGATTATTGGCTCGTGTGTAGCAGTTGGTTTCTGGACCAGGACGTTTTCAATGATTGTAAGGCTTTGTGCCTCTCCTCCCGGTTCAAATACAAGGTGTTGCAGCCCCTTAAAAACCTCAGATGCTCCACAAGATTGAACTGAACACATACAAAAGGTTGGATAAGTAAATCACAAGAAAAAGATCTAATGAATCCACCTTGTTCAATCAAAGTCTCAAATGACTCTTTATGAGCTACAAGGGCCTCATCAAGCTTTCTTTCTTCAGCCTTGATTAGTTCAATCACGTGACCACACATGGCTGGTAAATTCTCCTCTTGTTTTGATTCAATATCTTGCTCTTTCTCAGCCGGTTTTGCTGCAGTTTCTACTTTCTTCTCTGCTGGTTCCTTCTGGTAATAGTTTAGCTCATCAACTCCTGAGTTTTGTCATTGTACTGACCTCTTTTGTTTATTTTGGACCACTGCAGTGAGTGATTGAGCTATTCTCTGAACGGTATGGTCTGCAGATAGTCAAGATAGCTAATATGTGTCTGCAGTAGCTGCGACTTTCATTGGGTCCCATGACCATAATAGGTCTTTGGCTCATCTTTGATGTCCCAACACGTTATTTAGCTGATCTAAATTGGATTTTCACCCATTCCAAATTATTTTGACCATAACTCTTAGCTACAAACCTTTTCTTCATGACAGACTTCATCTCATACCAAGAAGAAATCTACAACTCTCCAATGCGTTTCCTGTTGTTAGCAATCTGATACTGGTACGACCATGGATAAGAAACTGACTGAGGAGAGTTCAGAAGGTGAGACTGAACCGGATGGACCAGAGGAGGCCATCAATGAGTTTGATCTTAAATGGAGCTATGGTGATCACTCTCTTAATCCATCTGGGCCTGGAGAGGGAGGAGAACAAGGCCCTAACATCTTGGAATGGACTGGAAAAGAAGACGGACCAGTTAGGGCCCAATCAACTAGAAAGGGGCCAAACGATCAACAACAGAAACCCATTAGCTTTTGAACTAGGCCAACAACCAGAGCCAAAGCCAAAGCCCATCAAGAGACCATTCAACACTTAGCCAATTTCGTAAAGAAGAGAGAAGAGGATAAGGACGAGGAAGAAGATAAACCAGTGTGTTGGTTTAATGTATTCTCGATTTGTAATTGAACAAAACCAACTTCGGGTAGGATTATAATTTAAATCCAATTTCATTTAGGATTAGGATTTAGCCAAATCTATCTAGAGGAGGCGTGGGTTTTCATTAGCTTAGGAATATGCTTGTCGATTTCTCTTTAAAAGCTTGTAGCCGTTTATGGTGTTAGGCAGAAATTTTATAAAACAAACCTTAACCAATTGCTTGTCTCGTTCCAGTGCTTTCTTTGTTCAGCCTAAGAACATTGATCCTTCACTTAGGATAGAGTGATCTATCGTGATATATCTTAGACTTTACCCAGGGCTGTCCTGCATCTAGAGAGTAGCAAAGCATCTTTGGAGTCATTCCATAACTCTGAAGAGAAGATTCGTCGACCAACGAGTGCTAGTAGCCTCTTAGGTCATTCGCCATCCATACCATCCAAGAGATCCAAGCCATAAGCTTATCAGGGACGTACTAAGTGGTATCAAAGCTCCTTGGAGGTTAGAATTTGCTTTTCTACTCGTATCATTCATCTATCAACCATCAAGTTCTTTTTTTCTATATATTGTAAGTCAGATGAGCCACTCTTGATAACAAAAAAAAAACAAAAGAGATCAATCGATCCAAATAATAAAAAAAAGAGAAAAAAGCTGAGGAGAAATCCAGCTAGCTGAGGAGAAATCCAGATTAGAGTTGGTAAAGTCAGCGGACGCAAAGAACTCTTCTCTATCTCTCTAATATCTTTAGGTTGTAGCTCTAGATCTTAGGTGATTGAGCTTTGATCTATTCTGAGCTCTTGGGAAAGCAAAGGTTACGGGAAAAAGCTAGACATTGAGTGAGAGAGGGTTTGTTTATTACTAACCTTTGATCTAGCTTGTAAGATGAAACCATGGCTGAATATAGGAGAGAAGAAGAGCATGCGGCCAATCCTCCCGTCCAACGTATTACATTGGACCGATTGCAAATTCAAGCAATCCTTGCAGACCCTACACGCCAACAGAGAGGCCATGCTGAGAAAAATCTATGCTCAAGTTATACCCCTTAACAATTGTTTGAATGCAGGTGTAGCTGATGTAGTAGGGGAAGATGGAGAAGTAGTGGCTAGACAGCCGCTACGGCCTAGGCGAGTAGCACCGGTTAGAGCAAGGGATGAACGAGAGGAATTGGATGAAGATGATGAAGATGAACATCGTCAAAGGTTCAACAACAGACGTCCTCAACAGGATGACAACCTTAACAGCATGAAGCTGAGGATTCCACCTTTCCAAGGCAAAACCGACCCAGATGCCTACCTTGAATGGGAGCAGAAGATTGAATCTGATTTTAAGTGTCAAAGGTTTACTGAGGAAAGGAAGGTCAAACTAGCTGCTGCTGAGTTTGAGGGATATGTTATCAGTTGGTGGCAGAATGTATCCAACACTAGAAGGCGTCATGGAGATGAGCAGATATCCTCTTGGCATGAGATGAAAGAGATCATGAGGACAAGGTTGTGCCTTCATTATGGTCGAGTCCTTCACAAGAAACTCAGGACACTTACTCCGGGAACCAGGAGTGTGGAGGAATATCATCAGGAGATGGAGACCCTTATGATCAAAGCTAAGGTCGAAGAAGAACTTGAAGCTACAATGGCTAGATTTCAAGATGGATTGAACAGGGAGATACAAGACAGACTGGAGATGCAAGAGTATGCCACTCTTGAAGAGATGGTCCATAAAGCCATTCTCATTGAACAACAAAACAAAAAGAGAGGTAACACTCGCAATCCTTTTGGGTCTACCTCCAGATTACCTTACTCTAAGGATGAAAAGCTGTCTGATCGACCAAAGGAGGGAAGCGGAACAACATCAACTCTTGATGACAAAGGCAAAGGAACACCAGCACCAGCTAGGGCCAGAAACATCAAATGCTTCAAGTGTCAGGGGTTTGGACACTATGCAAGTGACTGCACAAGTAAGAAGATCATGACAGTCTTAGCCAATGGTGATATCATCTCTGAGGATGAGAACTCTGATCAGGACTCGACGGAAGAAGACATGGATTACCCTGTCAAAGGGGAGATGCTATTCACTAGGAGAGCTACGTTCAGTCAAAGGCCAGGGAGACAGAACAAAGAGAGAACTTGTTTCATACAAGGTGTTTGGTACAAGACAAAGTATGTAGTCTGATCATTAATGGAAGAAGTTGTACTAATGCTGCAGGTGAAATTTTAGTCAAAAAGTTTGGCCTCACAATCCAGAAACATCCTCGGCCATATCTCCTACAATGGCTGAATGATACTGGCGAGCTGAAAGTGACCAAACAAGTGAAGGTGCAAATATCTATTGGACGGTACAGAGATGAAGTCACTTGTGATGTATTGCCCATGGATTCTAGTCACATCTTGCTGGGGCGTCCTTGGCAGTATGACAAGAGAGCACTTCATGATGGCTTCACCAACAGACATTCCTTCACCCATGGAGGAAAGAAAATCACCCTGGTGTCTTTAACTCCTCAAGAGGTGCACGAGGATCAACTTTGCCTCAAGCGAAGGAAAGAGGAGGCTGAGGCCGCGTCCAAGGCATTACTGGTGAAGGAGGACGACCAGGTAAGTCATCTTAGCTTGCTAGCTACTTCTGGAGACATCAAGGATGCTGTGGTACATCATCATTCGATAGTTTTGGTTATCTATAAACAATTACTAACCCACACTGACCTTGTATCATCTATTCCTCGAGAAATTGAAACTCATTTGCAGGAATACAAGTAAGTGTTTCCAGAAGACAACCCAGTGGGGTTACCACCCGTCTGAGGTATTTAGCATCAGACTGATCTCGTACCAGGAGCAACACTCCCTAACCGCCTAGCATACAGGACCAATCCTGTTGAGACTAAAGAGCTCCAAAAGCAGATCAATGATCTATTGGAGAAGGGGCATATCAGGGAGAGTTTGAGTCCATATGCTGTACCAGTCTTGTTGGTTCCTAAGAAGGATGGAAGCTGGTGAATGTGTGTTGATTGTAGGGCCATCAACAACATTACATTTAAGTACAAACACCCTATTCCTCATTTAGATGATATGTTAGATGAGTCACACGGTTCATGTGTCTTTTCTAAGATTGATTTAAAGAGTGGTTACCACAAAATTAGAATGAAAGAAGGAGATGAGTTGAAAACTGCGTTGAAGACTAAACTAGGGTTGTATGAATGGCTAGTCATGCCCTTTGGTCTCACGAATGCACCTAGTACATTTATGAAACTAATGAATCATATTTTGAGAGCTTATATTGGCTGGTGTGTGGTTCTCTACTTAAATGACATTCTTGTATATAGTAAGATCATGGCCGAGGACATAGGACATTTGCAGATAGTCTTTGATGTTCTTAGAAAGGAAAATTTGTTTGCTAATTACAAGAAATGCTCATTTGGAACAAATAACCTTGTCTTCTTAGGTTTTGTTGTGACTTCTCTAGGCTTAAAGGTGGACAAGGAAAAGGTAAAGGCTATATGGGAATGGCCTACACCTAAGTCTATTGGAGAGGTTCAGAGCTTTCATGGACTTGCTGGTTTCTACAGACGGTTTGTAAGAGAGTTTAGCACCATTGCTGCCCCACTCACTGAAGTGATTAAGAAAAGTGTGGGATTCACTTGGGGTCACCCCCAAGAAGAAACCTTTCAGCTTTTAAAAGATAGATTGACTAATGCTCCTTTACTTGCGTTGCCTGACTTTCTTAAAACATTTGAAATAGAGTGTGATGCATCTGGAATAGGCATATGAGCTGTGCTAATGCAGGAGAAGAGGCTCATAGATTATTTCAGCGAGAAGCTTGGAGGTGCTATGTTGAACTACCCAACTTATGACCAGGAATTGTATGCACTGGTGCGGGCACTTCAAATGTGGCAACATTACCTTTGGCCTAAAGAGTTTGTGATCGATACAGATCATGAATCTCTTAAGAATCTCAACGGACAACAGAAGCCGAACAGGAGGCATGCTAGGTGGGTGCAATTCATTGGAACCTTTCCCTATGTCATCCACTACAACCAAGGTAAGGAGAATGTGGTTGCTGATGCACTCTCAAGAAGGTACACTCTCTTAACCTCTATGGAAACAAAACATTTTGGTTTTGATTACCTTAAGTCTTGTTATGTGGACGATCCTGACTTTCAAGAGGCCTTTAAGGATACTGAAAAAACATTCCAGTGGCAAGTATTATCAGTTTAAGAGTTTCCTTTTCTATGATAATCGATTAGGTATTCCTTGTGGTATTCTGAGGAATATGTATGTCAGGGAGGCTCATGGAGGAGTATTGATGGGCCACTTTGGTATTGCCAAGACACTAACCACCTTGCAGGAACACTTCTACTGGCCGGGTATGAAGAGAGATGTGGAAAAGGTATGTTCCAAGTGTGTCGTGTGCAAACAAGCCAAATCCAAGGTCCAGCCGACAGGTTTGTATACTCCTCTCCATATCCCTGATCAATTATGGGTTGATATCTCTATGGACTTTGTGTTAGGATTGCCTAGGAAAAGGAAAGGTAGAGACAGCATTTTGGTAGTTGTGGATAGGTTCTCTAAGATGGCACATTTTATTCCTTGCCATAAAACTGATGATGCAGTTATGGTAGCTGTATTGACCTTAGGTAATAAAGAAGACAAAGAGATGAATAGGATGAGCTTACTTGGGAGAGAAGGCAATCCGTACATGTGTACGGAATGAATTGACACACAAGTCACTCATCCGTGACCTAGAAGAGACTTGAGAGGCAAAGAATAAAGGAGCGACTAGCCAAGTTTGAATATTCAAACAAGAGTGAACCGTTGGAAGCAAGAAGAAAAGGGGAGGCTTTGTTTATGGTAAAAGTCACATGTTCTTAGTTCACCCACTTGCAACCAGACCGTTCAGCACCTGTCACTTTCCCTCTCCAGAACCTCTACTAGAGCCACATTTTTGTATTCATTTCTCTTTGTTTATTCATTTGTGTACAGAAGGAATCTTGCCTATTTAATCACTTGTACTCAGTTCATTCAGAAGTAAGGAATAAAATCTCCTTCCCTATTCTCTCGAGTACAAACACTCTTTCCTCTCTCTCTCCTCTTGTTCTTGAATCAAACCTAGTCTTTCTCTTGTGTTCTTCACTCGGTTCTTAATAAATCTTACATGGTATCAGAGCTATAAGCTCCTAAACTCTCTAATCTCTTCCGCAAAGTTACTCTACTCACTTCCCTCTTCCTTTTCATCCGATCAGTTCTTGCATATCTTGAAGAACATTCTATTATCCGGTGGATATTAGCTCTGTTCTTGCAAGTTCATCAACTGTTCTTCCTTTTCTTTTCACTTTTTCTTGAGACAGAGAGAGATAGCTTGTTCTTATTTGTTTTCTTTCTAAACCAGTATCCAGAAACCAAATATTTTCAGTTTTCTCTCAAACCCCTCAAGAACACCCTTTTACCCACTGGATAATAGCAACTCGAAATGGAGCAAATCAGGTCAGTAGTGATTCCAGTTACTCTAAAGGGAGTAAAATACCTTCTCTGGTCAAGATTGACCAAGAATGCCCTTGGTGGAAGAGGTCTATGGTCCCATATCACTTCAGATGAGGCGCCAAGATAAAACAGTCAAGGAGAAGATGGAAAGGAGATTTTGGTGGTAGATGAAGGTAAATGGAGTCAAGAAGACTTCATGGTGCTGTCTATCAACCAGAGCTCTCTTGATGGCCCCATAATGGAGGCATACTCTTACTGTGAAACCGCAAAGGATTTTTGGGACACTCTACAAAAGGTTTATGGAAACATATCCAATCTCAGTAGGGTCTTTGAAGTAAAGAAGGCTATCAACTGTCTGAACCAGGAAGACATGGACTTTAACCAACACTTTGGGAAGTTCAGAGCACTCTGGGCAGAGCTGGAAATGTTGAGGCCAAGCACTACTAATCCTACCATTTTGAATGAGAGGCGTGAGCAAGACAAAGTGTTTGGTATACTCCTCACTCTCAACCTAGCTTACAACGACCTCATTAAGCATATTTTGAGGGCTGATAAACTACCAAGGCTAGAAGATGTGTGCTCTCAAATCCAGAAGGAGCAAGGTTCAGTTGGTCTGTTTGGAGGAAAAGGAGAACTCAACTTAGCCAACAAGGCTGAGATAGTGTTTGCCAACAAGGCCTTCTTCAAACCAGAAGATAGGAAGAAGTCAGTGACTTGGGAGCATTGTAGGAAGGTCGGCCACATGAAGAACCAGTGCTGGATTTTCACCCTCACCTCCTTCCTCCATCACTGTTAAACCAGACTAGAGTACATGAGGCTATTCATCAGAATGTCCTTGCCTACAATTCAACCGGTGCATCAACAGAATGGAGAGAGGGCCATGAAATCTACTGCTCACATTGCTGGAACATCTACTCAACTGAACCAGGAGGACTCTCTAATCCGCAAGTCAGACATTGAGGCTCTCATAAAATCTCTCGATGCAAACTCTGGTAACATCAGTAGTAATGTTCATAATGCTTTAAATTCTATCCAGAACACATCTCAACCTACTAGGCCATTGATCATAGATTTAGGGGCATCTCATCATATGATTAAGGATGCTAAACTGATTAGTAATGTTGAACCCGCTCTAGGAAATGTGATGATTGCAAATGGTGATAAGGTACCCATTGAGGGCATAGGGAATTTGAAATTGTTCGGTAGAGAGTCTAAAGCCTTATACATGCCTACATTTGCATCTAACTTGCTCTCAGTTAAGAATATGACTTCTGATCTTAATTGTCATGTGACTTTTAGTCCTAATGAAGTAATTTTTCAGGATATTGATACAAGTAAGATGATTGGAAAGGATGTGAGCAAAGGAGACCTCTATTTGCTTGAAGACACCAAGCTTAGATCAGATTTACCTTATGCTTTTAATTCTGCTTCTGTTTTGATTTCAATGTATTATGACATGCTAGATTAGGCCATCCTTATTCTCGTGCCTTAGGATTGATGTTTCCTAAACTGTCTTTTAGGAATGATAGCTGTGAAGCTTGTATCCTTGGCAAACATTGCAAAACCATTTTTACTTAATCAACCACCATTTATGAACACTGCTTTGATCTTGTTCACTCAAATGTCTGGACTGCACCTTGTGTTTATAGGGAAAACCATAAATACTTTGTTACCTTTATAGATGAGAAATCAAAGTATACTTGGCTAACTTTAATTCAATCTAAAGATAGGGTGTTAGAAGCTTTTATAAAAATTTCAGAGCTATATCACTAAACATTTCAATGCCAAGATTAAGATTTTTAGGTCAGTCAATGGTGGTGAATACACAAGCCATGCCTTCAAGAACCATCTAGCCAGACATGGAATCATTCATCCAACCAGTTACCCATACACACCACAACAAATGGAGTGGCAGAGAGGAAGAATCGACATCTTATGGAGGTTGCCAAAAGTATGATGTTTCGCAATAATGTTCCAAAACGTTTTTGGTATCAGCATGCTATCTGATCAACAGAACACCTACAAGGATCCTCCATGATGTCTCTCCCTATGAGATATTGAATAAAACAGACCCTCTTTTGATCATTTGCGTGTGTTTGGGTGCCTCTGTTTTGTTTTGATTCCAGGAGAACAAAGAAACAAACTTGAAGCCAAGAATGTCAAAGCAATATTCAATGGTATTCAGCCAAGAAGAAAGGATACAAGTGCTATGTTCCAGAAACTAGGAGGGTAATGGTCTCAAAGGATGTCAAATTTGTGGAGTCAAAGGGGTATTATGGTGAGAAGAGCAGGGATAATCTTGAGGATCTTTCACACGCCCCATCAGATAGAGCAACTAAACTGAGAATCATCCTTGAGAGTCTTGGTATTAACCAGCTTAAGGCAAGGGAAGAGCCAAGAGAAAACTCTACCCAAGCAGCTGATCCAGCTGAAGATGGTATCCATGTTGATCATGAAGGGGGGAACCAACCAGAACCAGAAGAAACAATGCAACATGAAGGTTCTGAAAGTCATGATCAACATGATCCAGAAGAAGTCCAAGCATAACCAGAAGAAGTGCAAGTGAAACCACTGAGAAGAAGCACTAGGATTAGACATGATCCAGAAACCTGGAAGAACAAAAGGGTGTACTTCAATGCCAATGCAGTAGCTCATCCTACTCAGGCAGTTTGCTCTTTGCCCCAATATCCAGAAGATCACCAAGTCTTCATGAGTAATGTAGATCAAGAATAAATCCCAAAGACTTATGAAGAAGCAATGGCAGATGATGAGTGGAGAGCATCAGTGGAGGATGAGACAAATTCCATGATCAAGAATGATACCTGGTTTGAAACTGAGCTCCCCAGAGGCAAGAAAGCTGTAACAAGTCGCCTACTCTACACCATCAAGTATCTAGCTAATGGGAAACCAGAAAGAAAGAAGACAAGGCTAGTAGCAAGGGGATTCACCCAAACTTATGGAGAATATTACTTGCATACTTTTGCCCCAGTAGCAAAGCTCCACACCATCAGGATTATACTCTCACTTGCAACTAACTTGGAGTGGGATTTGTGGCAAATGGATGTGAAGAATGCCTTTCTTCAAGGAGAACTGGAAGATGAAGTCTACATGCGCCCTCCTCCTGGTTTAGAAGACATAATCAAACCAAGAGATGTGTTGAGACTCAAGAAGGCTATCTATGGACTGAAGCAATCACCAAGAGCTTGGTACCATAAGCTCAGCACCACCCTTAATGGAAAAGGGTTTAGTCGATCAGAGGCAGATCATACCCTATTTACTCTCACAAGCCAACAAGGTATAGTAGTTATCCTTGTGTATGTTGATGATATCATCATCACAGGGAGTGACAAAGAAGGTATACAAACCACCAAAGCTTACTTGAAATCTGTATTTTATATTAAGGATTTGGGTGAGCTAAAGTACTTTCTTGGAATATAAGTAAGCCGATCTAAAGAGGGGCTCTTCTTATCGCAAAGAAAGTACACACTTGATCTCTTGATTGGAGCAGGTATGCTTGGAGAAAAACCAGCAAAGACTCCACTTGAGGATGGCTATAAGATCTTGCGTGAGGGGGAGTATGAAGACACATCATTTGATGATCCAAAGCAGTACAGAAGACTAGTGGGTAAGCTGATCTATCTAACCATAACTAGGCCTGATGTTTGCTTTGCTGTGAACCAGGTGAGCCAGCATATGCAAGTGCCAAAGGTTCATCACTGGAAAATGGTGGAAAGGATACTCAGATACCTCAGTGGAGCTCCTGGACAAGGAGTATGGATGGGATGTAATGGCAACACATATGTGGTTGGATATTGTGATGCTGATTGGGCAGGAGACAGAAATGATAGGAAATCAACTACTGGCTACTGCACCTTCATTGTAGGCAATCTGGTCACATGGAAAAGCAAGAAGCAAAAGTTGATTTCATGTTCAAGTGCTGAAGCTGAATATAGAGCCATGAGAAAGCCGACAAACAAGCTGGTTTGGATCAAAGGATTACTAAAAGATTTGGGAATTGAGATCACTTCTCCAATCACAATGCATTGTGATAACCTGACAGCCATACACATAGCCTCAAACTCAGTGTTTCATGAGAGGACAAAACACATTGAGGTGGATTGCCATAAGGTGAGTCAAATGGTGATCCAAGAAGTCATCTTACCTTGCTACACAAGGAGTGAAGATCAGTTGGCCGGCATTTTCACTAAAGCTGCAAGTACCAAGGTGTGTGAGTCCATTTATCCCAAACTTGGACTCATTGACATCACCAAGGCATGATCCTCTTGATCATTACATTGGATCAAGCTTGAGGGGGAGTATTGACCTTAGGTAATAAAGAAGACAAAGAGATGAAGAGGATAAGCTTACTTGGGAGAGAAGGCAGTCCGTACAGGTGTACGAAATGACTTGACACACAAGTCACTCATCCATGACCTAGAAGAGACTTGAGAGGCAAGGAATAAAGGAGCCACTCGCCAAGTTTGAATATTCAAACAAGAGTGAACCGTTGGAAGCAAGAAGACAAAGGGGAGGATTTGTTTATGGTAAAAGTCACATGTGCTCAGCTCACCCACCAGCAACCAGACCGTTCAACACCTATCACTTTCCCTCTCCAGAACCTCGACCAGAGCCACATTATTATATTCAATTCTCCTTGTTTATTCATTTGTGTACAGAAGGCATCTTGCCTATTTAATAACTTGTACTCAGTTCATTCAGAAGTAAGGAATAAAATCTCCTTCCCTATTCTCTCTTATTCTCTCGAGTACAAACACTCTTTCTTTTCTCTCTCTCTTGTTCTCGAATCAAACCTAGTCTTTCTCTTGTGTTCTTCACTATGTTTTTAATAAATCTTACAAGCTGAACTATTCTTTAGGGAAGTTGTTAGATTGCATGGAATGCCTAGGACAATTGTGTCAGATAGAAACTCAAAATTCCTAAGTCACTTCTGGAAAACCTTGTGGGGTAGACTAGGGACTAGATTGCTTTTCTCTACAACATGCCACCCTCAGACTGATGGACCAACTGAAACAGTCAGTAGGACTCTGTCAACTTTGCTGCGTGCTATCATCAGTAGGTACATTAAAACTTGGGAAGATTGTTTACCCCATGTTGAGTTTGCATACAACAGGTCGATGCATTCAGCAAATAAACTCAGCCCATTTCAGTTTGTGTATGGATTCAATCCATTGTCTCCATTAGACTTGTTTTCTTTGCCTTTGAAAGAACAAGCTAACCTTGATGGCAACCAGAAGGCCGAATTTGTTAGGTCCTTGCATGAACATGTTAAGAAGAACATTGAGGCACATACCAAGGTGTATGCAAGGAAAAAGAACAAAGGGAAGAAGGAGTTGGTTCTTGAACCAGGTGACCTTGTGTAGATTCATTTGAGGAAGGATATGTTTCCTTCTGAGAGGAAGTCTAAGCTGATGCCATGCCTGGATCGTCCCTTTAAAGTGTTGAAAAGAATCGACAACAATGCTTACCAACTTGATATCCAATGTAAATATTCCATTAGCTCCACTTCAATGTGTCTGACTTGGTCCCTTTTTAGCAGATGAACTAGATTTGAAGTCAAATTCTTTTAAAGGAGGAGGGGATGGTGCGGCCATGGATAAACAACTGACGGAGGAGAGTTCAGAAGGTGAGACTGAACTGGATGGACCAGAGGAGGCCAACAATGAGTTTGATCTTAACTGGAGCTATGGCGATCACTCTCTTAATCCATCTGGGCCTGTAGAGCAAAGAGAATAAATCCCTGACATCTTGGAACGGGCTGGACAAGAAGATGGACCAGGTAGGGCCCAATTGACCAGAAAGGGGCCAAACGATCAACAACAACAATCCATTAGCTTTTGGACTGGGCCAAAAACCAGAGCTAGAGCCAAAGTCCATCAGGAGACCATTCAACAGTCAGACAATTTCGTGAAGAAGAGAGAAGAGGATAAAGACGAGGGAGATGATAAACCAGTGTGTTGCTTTAATGTATTCCCGATTTGTAATTGATCAAAACCAACTTCAGGTAGGATTAGGATTTAAAACCAATTTCATTTAGGAATAGGATCAAGCCAAATCTATCTAGAGGAGGTGTGGGTTTTCATTAGCTTAGGAATATGCTTTAGAATATGCTTTAGAATATGCTTGTCGATTTTCTTTAAAAGCTTGTAGCCGCTTATGGTTTTAGGCAGAACTTTTATAAAACAAACATTAAGCAATTCTTGTCTCGTTCCAGTGCTTTCTCTGTTCAGCCTAAGAACATTGATCCTTCACTTAGGATAGAGTGATCTATCGTGAGCCATCACAGACTTTACCTAGGGTTATCCTGCGTCTAGAGAGTAGCAAAGCATCTTTGGAGTCCTTCAATAACTCTGAAGAGAAGATCCATCGACCAACGAGTGCTAGTAGCCTCTTAGGTTATTCGCCAACCATACCATCCAAGAGATCCAATCCATAAGCTTATCAGGGACGTACCAGATTCCACCAGTCAAGTGCATACCTACGTAAGCCAGTAGTTGCTAGATGTAACTTATTCTCCTCAGTGTGGTTTTTGTATTAAAAAAACGAAATCCATTTCCTTCTCCTATTCTAGATTTGTGTGTGGATCAAACTCTCCATAGAACTGTGGAATCTGGATATCTTTTCTTCTTCCTTGCAACAACACCCTTATTGCTGGTTGTTTAGCCTTCTCTACATGTTTTCTATAAGAACATATAAAAGATTGCTGGATATACGATGAACATGCGATCTAGGTTAAGAGATCAAACCCTAATCCTTCAAGCTGCTCTGATACCACTTGATACGGCTATGGATAGGCTGTCTCTCCCATGATTCACTTGAAGGCGGGTGGAACTGATCCAAGATGCTTCAGACTCTTCTTGGACGTGATATGGACTTCACAATAGGGTTCTGGAATACCCTAAAGTTATTTTGCTTCAGCAATCTACGAGTGTAACCTCGTTTTTTTATGCTTGATGGACAGTCACATAAACAAAAGAGTGATCTTCCTGGTGACGAATGGATGATCAAAGATGAACAACCTTGACCATGTGAATGGAAAAGGTAGAAGCCGCCAAAGAGAAGAAATTTAAGCCAAAAGCTCTGATTTTATTAAAAAGAATGGTGTAATTACATATGATCTTGTGTTTGGCTTATAAAGACAAAATAAAAAAAAATACCTAAAAAATACCAATTCTAATCCAAAAAGGACAACCAAAACCTATTTCTAAATGGCTTAAGAAATGAAAAACCTATATCTGGTTAGTTTAGAAAACACCAATCCTAATCCTAGTGGGTTTATAAGTACAAAGATCAGAAATACATTTAACTAGCCAAAATCGACTAGGTAAGGGCCAAGGAGGTTGATCCTTCTTCTTTATGGCCTGATATGGCACTTTCTCAACAAACAAAATTCTGCACTTTCTGATGTTATCAATATGCTCCCTTGGTCCATTAGGTCGTGTGTTGCATGCTGCCAAATCCAAACCATGCTTTGATCCATTGCTTTCCATTGTATCTGCCATTGTTGTCCATTTACTCTCGCTTGCTCATCCATATGGTAAGCTTGTAATCCAACTTGTTCAAAGTCGTGTTGCAAACTCCTCCTGGTCTTCTTTGGCTTATGTTCTTGTCAAGCTGTGAAGTTGTTTGCTGGTATAGGTTGTTCCAAGGACATATCATGAGCATTCTTATTCTCTCGGTCCAATACATCATGAATAAAACCAATGAGCTCACCGAATGGGCCATTGAACCACACTTCAAGCATTGAATTATATGGTCCACACGTGGCCTTCAAACCCTTTAAATAGAGGCTGATCTATGTCTCATCAGTAATGATCCTACTCTCGCAGTGTCTATCATACGATTAGGATCTAGTTAATTATTCTAAAACACAAGCAATAAACACAATACTGATGAACAATATTTATTACACCCTAGCCGTTATATTGTTTGGGGCATCCATCAATACCATTAATAAAACTAAACCCAGCAGATGGATCTACTAAGACATGGTAACAATAACACAAATCATAATCATAAACAATAATAAATATAGAAATCAATGATAAAACCAGTGGAGTTCAAGATAAAATTATGAAGGAGAATTGATCTAGTTCTCCAGATCTAAAAATGAATATAATATAGAATAGAAAGCATAGCCATCAACAATGGCTAAGAAAACATAAATATAGGGTTTAAACTAGTCCACGAGCATTTTAGTAATTTTTGGTGGCTTTTGGGCTAAATTCGGTCATAAAATAAACTAAATCCGTGTTTTGGCATAACTGTTGATCGACACCAAGGATGTGCTGTCGATCGACGCTCCTTCGTCTCCTCGCCAGCTTCATCTCTAGGGCAGACATACCACTCTTCAGTAAAACAAGCATAACTTCTGCTATGTGATCCGGATTGACCTCAATCCAGTGGCATTGGAAAGGTAAATCAAATCTCTATTATGAGCCAAACGATCAGTCAATCAAACCATGGAAAGGTCTCCGTCCATAGATAAACCTCTGATGCATCTGCGTTGTTTTGCATCTAAAAAAGCTCCAGAATCACTAAAGTTCTTCAAAACGTACCTGAACCTGGAAACACTCTAAAAAACCTCCAAACACACATAATAGACTCTAAATAGGGCCCATAAAAAGTTTTAAAAGTACTAAATATTGGTACCTATCAACTCCCCCAGACTTAACCTTTTGCTTGTCCTCAAACACAACAAGGGTAAACCTATGGAAGAGGTTTGAAAACACATGAACTCACAAATTCTCTAGCTCATTATTATTACCTTTACTCTGTTGTAACCACATAAAGCAAGTGTCAATATTAGAGAAACATTATATACCATATCCTTGTATAGGAACCATATCCATTCTACCAACAACTCAGCAAATACTAGCTTAACTCACCTCTCTACTAACCTCATTTCTTGCATAAAATAAAAGTGCAGGCTTTAACTTGGGAGTATCGATCAGAGGTCACATGGACTCTTACCCTTGCAAGTATCTGAACCCACATGCAGTCTTCTCTGATCCCATTCCTCCCTCTTTCTCTTTTCTCAGAATCTCTTTATATTTTTTTTATAAGTCCAATGAATCAATGATGCTGATACAGTCCATCTTGTTCATCTTTCTTTTTCATTTCTATTTTTTTTTTGAAAAAGTGTAGGTGAAAAATGGGGTCACAGGTAATTTACCTTTTCATAGCTTCCATAATGTGTGGTCATTCTTTTCTAAATTAAAATAATGGAGTCATAGGTAATTTATCTACACCTTTTCATTTTTCAGGAAATCATCTCAATCTTTTTATTTTTATAGATTTCGAAGAGAGAGAGAGAGAGAGAGAGAGAGAGATAGAGAGAAGGGAATCAGAAGCACACAGACTTTTTACCTTCTAGACTTGCAAGAGTAATCCAATCCAATGTATGCTGAACGGCAAAGCAAGCAAGTAAGTCAAATTAGGTTGGAGGTTAACTTTGTTTCCTTCAAACTTTTTAAGCAAGTGTGTTATAGTGGCATGATGATCCACTTTGGAATCTGGAGTACTTTCTGCAATCAACAAATCTAGAATGATGATGTAGAATGTTTAGAGGATAAATAAAATTTAAACAAATCATAATCCTATTCCTGACTCAAAAAAACTCAATAAAACACATAAGAATAAAACTAAAAATAGAAGGAAATATTAGTAAATTACCCCAGACTTAAATAACACTGTCCCTAGTGTTATTCCGTCTCGGTTAGGTGGGAAAAAATAATTCATAAGTAAATGGGTTAAGGGTAGTCGAAAATACCATAATCTTTTACGAGTGTCGACCAATGGTAGGTGATTAGTGTCCACCGATAGTAGATCCTTGTCAGCGACCGATGATGGTGTGATGGTGTCGATCGATGGTGGTCTTCGAACTTCCTTATTTTCTAATATATATATGTTTTAATAAAAACCTGCAATAAATAAATAAAATCCAACATTAGTAATAAATAAATAAAAACGGAATTAAAACTTACTAAATAATGGGTTGCCTCCCACTAAGCGGTTATTTTCCGTAATTAGCTTGACGTTTGGAACTTTGAATAAGTCTCGATGAGATTGGGAACTTTCTCTAAAACAACTCCTAGTGTCCAATATCTTCTGCTTCATCACACGTTTTGTGAAAGCCTCCATAGAATCTTACCCTTTGTCTATCATCTTAGTAATAAGGAGTGCTCAAACTTTGCCAATAGCTGTGAGAAGCATCTGCTGCGCATCCTGCATTATTCTGGCACCATTTGAGAAGTGAGGAAACAATGACAACTGAGGACCCCCATGATCCTTTTTCTCTTCTTCCAGTTCATCCTATTCTTTCCCCACAGACTTGTATGTTCTCGTGTGGTTGCCTACATGAAAAATATTTTGAAACACTTCAAACTCCTTGTGCTCTGATATGTAATGGGTGTAGATCAACAGTTCAATGGTGGTGTCGATCGATGCTTATTCTGTTGGGCCTTTGTAGACGTCACTTCTAGGTCTCAATCCTCTATGAGAAGCTACTGCATATATATGATCATCAAATACCCCATTGTAGGAACCCATATGCAAACTTCTATCTTGTGGGATAGGAAACTCAACTTCAAAGACATCGCAGAGAACCAAAAAATTCACACGGTTATGTACCCTTTTCACTCTTTTGTGAAGCCCAACAGTCTCTTCTACGGATATATGTGGTTGTGGATGTTCTAGGACAGCAAGGTGTGAGGCCTCAGACTTCTACGTTCTCTCCTTGATCAGTTCCAGATCAGCTGTGTATCCTGGTAGCTCATCCAACAATGGGCGTCGATCGATGTCGTGTGGGCGGTGTCGATCAATATCATCAGGTGGGTGTCGATCGATATCATTAGGCGGGTTTCGATCAATGTTTGGATTTTGTGAAGTCTCCAGATCTTTTCCCGAAGTGTGCTGATCGCCATCAAGCTTCATCTCAAAGTCCTGACCCAACTTTTCAGGTTGTTTTTCATCCTCTAGCTCAGAGAAATCCTCCATAATCGACTTATCAAAATTCAGTGTTGAGTCTGCAATGTCGTGAGAGCAACTAGATATTTCAGGGCTATCAAGAGGTGTCGATCGACAACATGAATCTGTGTCAGTCGATGCTGAGGTGGTGGTGTTGATAGTTTCTGAAGTCAAGTAACTAGTTCCAGTTTCGTCCACTATGTTCAGCTCTTTGGATCCATGTTGTTCATCAATCCTTGCCATAGTGTACTCGAACAGCCGTCTTGGAAACTTATCTTCCCTTTTTATCTGCCAACATTCCATGAGCCTGTCCCACTTATCATTTATCTCCCTTCTCAAGCTGATGCATCATCATCAAAAAATTTCTAGAGGAAGGCTCATTCAATGTCTTCCCATCTGTTTAGAGAGTGCGGCTGCAGCTTACTGAACCAGCTAAATACATCCCCAGAGAGAGGGTACGGAAAATTTTTGCAGAGCATGTGGTATTAAGATACTTCATGCTGCTCGCTACTTGAGACGAGATCCTCGAGCTCTTCGATGTGTTTCTTGAGATCTTCGTTAGGAAAACCCTGAAAGGGTCTTGAGCTACCCAATCAAAACATTCACGGCTCATCTTGAAGTCATTCATCCCAGCAATAGCAATAACATCAAAGGTTGCTGCACCTTGTGCATTAATCAGTTGTCATGTACTGTTGTGAGGACGACCTTCTTCGTCTCGTAAGATCCCATTCTCATTAGCCTCAAGTATGAGCACTTCGATTTCCTCTGTCTACTCGCAAGTGGTGTTCACCGATACTGAGGAATCGGTGTCGATTGATGCTTGGTTCACGCTGTCGATCACTGCTGTTTGGAGGGTGTCGATCGATGATTCCCTTATAGACTTACTGATCGTGCGTGAATCATCAGGCTCCTTCTTTGAAGAACCCAAAAAAACTCTTCTCATTGTGTCCTGGTACTCAGATATATGTACCTGAAACACAAGTAAGAAATATGTCAGTATACTAAAATAGAGAAATAACCTAGACTAAATCAAACAAATTGAGTCTAATGGCGAATCCTCACTCCTCGATGACGGTGCCAAATTCGATATCACTCAAATTACCCTAAGGAGTGACTTTTACTCTCTAAAATAAGAGGTTCAGTTGTAGTACTTAGGGATCAAATCCACATGGAGCATGAAGACACAATAAACTTAATACAGTCGCGATTAAGCTAGGCAAGATGTTTAATACAACAATAAATAACGAAAGCAGGTTATTGATTGATTTAAGTTTGTAAGAAGTTAAATGAAATAGCTATATCTAGGGTTCCATCTAAGTGGATTATAGAGGATAGAAGCTAAGGGTTTTATATCCTAGAACTCTAATGCAAACGGTTAGATATCAAGTAGTGAATCTATCTATGATTTAAGTTTTTGTTAACAACTCTCATTGAGAACTCGGAATATACCGTCGATCAATGCTATTGAGCTAGCAGCTATTGATCTTTACATAAATCAAGCATTACGTTCTAAATATATATGTTCACTAAAATTACTAGACCAACTCTCGTGTGTATCTAAAAACCTAGCTCAAAAAGATTTATTCAGGTAATGATCCTACTCTCAGAGTGTCAATTATCCTAAGATCGGAGTTCTAGTTAATTACTCTAGAACACATTAAATAAGCACTATATTGATGAATGATATTTATTACACCCTAGGAGTTCTATTGTTTGAAAAAATCTATCAATACCATTAATAAACCTAAACCTAGCAGATGAATCTACTCAGACATGATATCAATAACACAAATCATAATCTGAAATAATAATAGATATAGAAATCAAGGATAAAACCAATGGAGTTCCATATAAATGTCTGAAGGAGAATTGATCTATTTCTCCAGACCTAAACAATTAATAGAATATAGAATAGAAAACGTAGTTGTCAACAAGGGCTTAGAAAACATAAATATGGGGTCTAAATTCGTCGAGGGGCATTTTGGTAAGTTGTGGTGGCTTCTGGGCTCAAGTCTGTCATAAAATAGATTTGACCCGTGTTCTGGCATCACTGTCGATTGACACCAAGAGTATGCAATCGATCGACGTTCCTTCGGCTGCTTGGCAGCTTCATCTCGCGAGACAGACAAATCACTCTTCAGTAAACCAGATATAACTTCTCCTATAGGATGCTGATCGAACTCAAACCAATGGAATTGGAAATCTAACTTAAAACTATATACTGTGTGAAAAAGTCTCAAGATCATAATGGGAAGGTCACCATCCATAGATAAACTTCTGACGCGTCTGCGCAGTTCTGCATCTCAATAAGCTCCAAAATCACCAAAGTTCTCCAAAACGTACCTGAATCTGAAAACACTCTAAAATAACCCCTTACCCACATATATACTCTAAATCAGGCTTATAACATGTTCTTAAAGTGCTAAATATTGGGATCTATCATACACCCATGAATAGGTCGTGCATCACTTCCCCATTGATTGCGTATAAAACAGTCTCTTCCTTCTCTTCATACGCATTTGGGCCTTGGATTTTTCAATCCGGCCATCGAAATTTTCCACTGTGTTTCTTTCTGTTTCCGGCTGTAGAATAAAGCCATGGGTTTCCTGAAACACCCAAGAATTTCCCTCCTTTTAAAGGAGAAGGGGTAGTTTCTTTTTTAACCAACGCACCCCTTCGGTATCAATATTGACCATTGATTTCAACAATGGACCTGATCGCACCCCTTAGGTGGTGGCAGTTACCAACAGACCCTTAACCTTACTAGCCTTCCACTTAGAGTGTATGTCCATCCAGAAAGGTCAGTAGCCAAGCAACTTGGTCAGCTAGGTTGAGCTGATTGCCAGCTCATCCAACTTGCTCAGCTAGTAGTTCAATTAGTGTGAGCTTTTCAGCTAGTGTGCAGCTGGTCCAATGAATATCTCGGCTCCTCCATCTCGTCTAGATTCTTCGCTTTAGAATACTACATGTGGCTAAGTCCCTTGGTCCATTCCCAACTTGAACTAATCACTCATGATCATTTCCGATCATATTTTCATCATATCTTGTTCACAATCATTTCTGATGATCTGAATCAAGGCAGTCACCATTTTACTGAAATGTATAGGCCTTATGTAAATGTCCTATATCACTTCACCCTTTTATTCTGTCCTTAGGACGCTTGCCGTTAGGTCTCTCAACCATCTTGCTCGTTCTCTCGTCCCAAGTCTATCCTTACCTTTCTTTCCAGGATCGGGGACATGAGATAAACAACCATGGGTAAAAGCTGGAAACTTAGGTAGTCCAGAAAAATAATGCCGTAAAAAGACAAAAAAACTTTATTAAAGGGAAAATGAAGTTGGACAGAAGCACCATGTGAATGCCATCATAGATGATTGATACGTGCTCAAATTACTCTAGGTGAACTACTGATTACTCTCTCAAATAAGAGGTTCAACTTTAGTACTTAGGGATCGAATCCACAGAGATGGAGGGCACACAATAGATTTGATAATAACTTAGATATGCCAGGCAATTTAATAAAACTTAAAAACATTAAACTAGGAATGAGTTTGTTGTAAGAAATTAAGGAAAAAGCTAGATCTAGGTTTTCAGATAGTGAATTATGATGGATAGAAGCCAAGGGGATTTCAATCATAGAACACAAATTTAATAAATAAAGATATAATTGATATTTGTCTATGGTTAACCTCAGAATCTAAAACTTTCATATGTAAATTCAGATTGACTGTCGATCGATGGTATGCAAACGGCATCGATCGATGGCTTTCTTAGTCACGCAATAAACTATCAGATTCGCTAATTTCACTTAGAATTACTAGACTAATCTATCGATTACCTCTAGCAACTTAAGCTCAACATGATTAGTTCAAGTAACAATCCTACTCGCGCAGGTACCAATTATCCTAATATCATGGTTCTAGTTAGCTACTCAAGAACACAAGCAATAACCACAATAATGATGAGAGATCTAATAATCACTCTAGCAATTATATTGTTTGGCTAATCCTTTAAAACCATTAATAAAACCTAAATCTAGCAAGAGATCTACTCAGACATAACTAAGCTGAACATAGTCATAAAAGTAAAATAATGCATTAGATTAGGGATAGAAAACTAGGTTCCAATACAAAGCTTGAAAGAAGTCTTGACCTTCTTCCCTAAAGCTACTAAAATATCTAAACATGTAAAACAACTCTCTTTGCATAAAACACAAGCAACGATAATATAAACTAAGTAAAACTTTTCCAAGGGCAATCTCGTAATCCCTATGACTTGAGCTTCAAGTAGGGTATTCTATAAATTGGGCTTTGGCGTGTTGATTGTTGATCGACGACATGAGTGTTTCGTCGATCGATGGCATAGGTGTGTCGTCGATCGACGACATAGGTGTGTCGTCGATCGACGACATGTGTGTGTGTCGTTGATCGACAGCATGAGTGTGTCGTCGATCGACGGCATGACTGTGTCGTCAATCGACGTAAATTCTCTGTCTCGACTCGTACATACTGGTTTTGACCAGCTATGGGGTTCCTCTCTCTTTGAACTCCATAAAGATTCATAATCTCTATAATGCCCCAAAATGCACCTAGACCTGGAAAGACTCTGAAACACATCCTAGAAACACATAACAGACTCCAAATAGAGCCTATAGCATGGTCTAAAAGTGGTAAATATTAGGAACTATCAACTCCCCTAGACTTAACCTTTTGTTTTTCCTCAAGCAAAACAAGGGTAAACATGTTGAAGAAGTTTGAAAAACACAAGGACTCACAAAAGCTTTAACTCATCAATTTCACATTCACTATTTTGCAGCCACGTCGAACAAGTTAGAGAAAGTTCATATACCTTATCCTAGTATCGCAGCCAAATCCAATCAACCAGCAACTTAGCAAATACTAGTCTAACTCACCCCTCTAGTTACCTAATTTTTGCATAAAATAAAAGTGCAAGCTTTACCATGGAAGTATCTAAACACACAGGTAGTCTTCTGTGATCCCCTTCTTACGTCTTTCTCGCTTGTCTTAATCTCTTTATTTTTTATAAGTCAAATGAATCAATGATGCTGATATAGTCCATCTTGTTCATCTTTCTTTTTCTTTTTCTTTTTTTTTTTAAAAAAATGTTTTGACAAGGTGTAGGCGAATAGTGGGGTCATTGGTAATGTACCTACCTCTCGCTTCCACAATGTGTGATCATTCCTTTCTAAATAAGAATAAAGGGGTCATAGGTAAGTTACCTACCCATATGCATCTTTCAGGAAATCATCTCAATCTTTTGTATATATATGCCGGAGAGAGAGTGATAAGGGAATCAGAAGCACATAGACTTTTACCTTCCAGACTTGCAGGAGGAATCTGATCTAATGTATGCCAAATCCCAAAGCAAGCAAATAAGTCAGTATTAAGTTGGAGGTTAGTTTCGGTTCCTTCAAACTTTCTAAAAATGTGTGATATAGTGGCATGATGATTTAGTTTGGTATCTCTAGTACTCTCTGCAATCAACGAATCTAGAATGGTGCTATAGAATTGTTAAATAATAAGTAAAAATTCAAACTGATAATAATCCCTTTCTTGATTCAATAAACCTCAATAAAACGTATAGAAATAAAGCTCAAAATAGAAAACAATATCAATAAACATCCCACAGACTTAAATTACACTGTCCACAGTGTTATCCAGTCTCAGTTAGGTGGAAAAAATTAATCATAAGTAAAGGCTTAAGGAATAAATCGATACCACACTGTAATGAGTGTCGACCGATGGTAGGTGATGGGTTTGGGCCAATGGTGTCGGCATCGACCGATGGTTGTGCACTGTCGTCGAACAATACAAGTTCTCGATCTTCCTGGTCTTTTTAGTGCATATAAAGAAAAAACGAAAATTAGTAAAATCATGAAAATAAAATGAATTTTAAAAATACATAATAGTAGGTTGCCTCTCACTAAGCGGTTGGTTTTAGTCTTTAGCTTGACGTTTAGCACTGTATGGACTGAGATGGGTGTAGAGTATCACTTGTTGAAAAACAAGTGTCCACATCTTCTTTGCTCATCTGAAACCGGGTACAAAGAAGCTTCTAATGGCTTCTTCATTTCTGGTTCTTTGGTTGTCTGTAGGAGGTGGATTACTCCCTCTTACAGGGCCCATTGAATAACAGGTTCAGCTCGTTTAGAAATCAACCCGTCAAGTTGACACCCCGGCTGATTGGCGATCAGATTAGCCTAACTCGAATATTCCCCGCGATTAGTCGAGTTAACGACACTTAGCTATGGGATTTACATTAGTGGGCTGACCAAGGCCCATCTGGCAAAAGGCCCTTCAAACACGCGACCAGCTCGCTAGGGCGAACAGAGCATCACTATAAAGGGATAAGGCAAGGCAACATGAGAGGGATCCTGAAATTGAACTCACTCACAAGGCGGCTAGAATTAGGGTTTACACTATATGCTTTCTTTCCGACTTGTACTTGACAACCAAGCTCACGGAGCTACGCTATCTGGCCTCTTGTTTCCTTATCTTTATACCGAACTCTCTTTTCAATAAAGTTACTCTTTCGCCATTTATAGCATACACTGCCTTTGCCATAACCCACTGACGAGTCCCGTCACCTTCTTACTGATAAAAGACCGAACTCGGTTTAAACAGTTGGAGCCCATTCTGGGGTACTAGCAAAGTAGCGTCAACAAAGCTATGAGTCCGAGTAACGACTCGACTTCCGGAGCGGAAGCCGAGGCAGTAGCACCTACTTCTGCTACCGCCACACCACTTGCTCCGACCTTCATTGATACTACCATGGAGCGCTTTGCTCGGCAAGACGAAACTCAGAAGGCAATGACCAAGCAACTTAACGCCATATAACCCATCCTCGCGCCTCTCGCCGCTACAGCTGCCACAACAGACACCGTCTGATGACAGCTGGTGTATAGCACCAATGAGACAGTCAACCCGACCGGGTATGTCGCTGGGCCGCAAGTTCGAGTAACCGGAGCATAGACTCACGTCGCCGGAGAGCGAACTAACACATGTGACACTTCAGATCTGCAGACTATCTAGGAGATAGCCGCCCTCAAGCAAGCACTCCTAGACATCAACACAAAGATTCACGGTGTCACGACCTCTTCCCCGGTCATCGAGAGTGTCCTCGCGGAGACCCTCCAAACACCGTTCACTAAAAAGGTCTCTGATGTACGGCTCCGACCGGTGGAGAAGCTTCGTTTGCCAACATATGACGGTCTCTCGGATCCGACTGCTCATATTAAATCTTTGAACATCGCGATGCGAAGTCCAAACTTTACATCAGAGGAGCGAGACGCAGATTTCTGCCAGCTTTTCGTCGAGAGTCTCAAGGGCGTGGCACTCAATTGGTTCACCAGCTTGCCGGAGAACTCGATCGCCAGTTTCCATGACATGTCGTGCGCCTTCCTTAAAAACTATATCATGTTCTCTCGGGAAGAAGCCACAGTATCCGACCTCTGGAATCTCTCTCAGCCGCTGGGACAGAGCCTTTGTAGTTTCATGGAAAAATTTAAAGAAGTCGTGGCGAAAGTGAAAGTCCCCGACGAAATCGCTGTGAACGCCCTCATGAACATCCTTTACGTGCACTCGAAGTTCCGTGATGATTTATACAGGAGCCCAACTAAGTCCCTAGCCGACGCCATTTCCTGGTCCCATAACTTCATCCGCATGGAAGAGGATACTAAGGCAATAATAAGTAAGAAGAACGCGACGAAGCAAGGAGGGACCTCAACAACTAAAGCATTTGAAACGAGTCGAACGGCTCATTAGTCGAGATTCTAGGGAAAGGGTGGAATCACTACCAAAAATTATCTACTCCTGAACAGAGCAAACCCCAGGCTTCCACCGAACCAACGATATCAGCCCCTGCAGAGGCCGATAAGTGGTGTTCCTACCACCAGTCCAAGAAACACGACACGAAAGAATGCAAAGTCATGTACGAGCAGTTCCTCTCATCTCTCGCCAGCGGCAAACTGGAAGTCGAATAGTCAAAACAGAAGCCGAAGAATGCCAAAAACTGGGCAAGAACAAGGAGAAGAAAGCTCAAAAGTCGCAGGGTAAGGCTCCTCAATCGGGGCTGAAAACAAATCCAGCGCAGGCTGCTGCAATAGCACATGAGAAGGAGGATTCATCCGCTAACGAGGAACAACCGAGGAATCAACGCAGAGTCGAGGTCATACTCGCATGTCTCGAGGCCTCAACTGACGATGAAGCCAACTCATCATCAATTGACCTCTGTCAATATCTGGACGCACACCCTGTTAATCGAACAGACAATGCACCCTATACTGTGGATTTGCGGCACAAACTCAAGCACAAGAAACTCATCACTGACGAGACCCTGCCCATGGCGACAGTCTTAGATTCGGCAGACCTTCGAGCAGAGATCAATGCCTCTAAAGCAAGGAAAGCTAAGGTTAACCACTGCTGCATGGACCTCCGTGCAGTCCTTAAATCGAAGGAAGAGGACCTCCGCATCAAGTTGAATCGATCCAAAAGCTCCGACCAACGGAGATATTTAGAGACAATAATCACTGATGCAGAACCGAATCACGAGGTCACTCCACAAAAAAACGACCTGCACGAGCAAATCCAGAGAAAGCGCATCAATGTGATCATGGATGGATCTCCCCCTTGTGGCGAGTCGGTTCGATCGATCAACAACCATCAGAGGCAGCCGAAGATCTCGCAACGATGATCTACGAAACCCGAAAACGACCCGACGATCACTTTCTCGGCTGAGGATGCGATCAGAGTCAACATGCCGCATAACGATCTGTTGCTTGTCGAGCTCGGTATCGGGGCCTGCGAAGTGACCAAAGTCTTACTCGATAACGTCAGCTCGGTCAGCCTTATCTTCCACAAGACACTTGAGGAGATGGGACTCGACTTCGCTTACACAAACCCTCCATCAGATCATTGACCGGGTTCAACGGGGTCTCAGAAGAAATGATCGGGACTATTCGCCTTCTAGTCTTCGATGGAGGAGTCACGCGAACAGTCAAGTTCTCTGTTGTCACAACAGATGCGCCTTACCACGTAATTCTCGGAACACCTTCGCTCCACTCGATGAAAGCAATTTCCTTGACCTATCATCAGTGTGTCAAGTTTCCCGGGAACGACGGAGGCATCAAGACGATACGCGGTGACAAGCAAGCAGCTCATGACCACCTCGTCGCAAATGTTAAACTCTAGCGGCCACCCTCGCGAGTAAACACCATTGCCCGACCACTCCAAAAGGCCTTCCGCCATAAGGACAAAGTCATCAAAGTCCAGATCAGCGATGCCGACCCGTCCAAGGTCGTACGTATCGGCGCCCTCATCTCAGACAAAATGCAGCAAACAATTGTTGCCTCCCTCAAGAAAAACATCTCGACTTTCGCATGGACAACCTCGGATATGAAAGGAATTTACTCCTAGATTACCTCACACGAGCTGAACATCGATCCAACCTTCAAGACTATTCGACAGAAGCGGCGTAAGCCCCGACCCGAGCGATCCAAAGCAGTCAATGAGGAAGTCGAGAGATTGCTCTCAGCGGGGTCCATCTCAGAAGTACGATACCCTGAATGGCTCGCGAATCCAGTGGTGATAAAGAAAAAGAACGGGAAGTGGCGCGTATGCGTCGATTTCACAGATCTGAACAAAGCATCTCCAAAGGAGAGCTTCCTGTTGCCAAACATCGATCAGTTAGTAGAGTTAACTGCCGGAAATGAGCTCCTATCTTTCATGGATGCCTTCTCAGGATATAACCAGATATCAATGCACCCGGACGACCGAGAGAAGACCGCATTCATATCCGATAGGGGCACCTTTGCTTCCAACGTGATGCCTTTCAGCCTAAAGAACGCCAAGGCAACCTACCAGCGTCTCGTCAACCTTATGTTCGCGGACAAGTTAGGCGAAACAATGGAGGTATACATCGACGATATGATGGTCAAGTCACGACAAGCTAAGGATCACTCGAATCATCTGCACGCTTGTTTCAAGAAATTGAACGAGTACGACATGAAGCTTACCCGCGAAGTCCACGTTCGGGGTTCAATCAGGCGAGTTCCTAGGATACATCATAATGCAGCCAGGGATTGAAGCCAAGCCAAAGCAGATCTCGGCGATCCTTAACCTCCCGAGTTCAAAGAACAGTCGAGAAGTTCAGCGATTGACGGGACGGATCGCAGCACTTAATCGTTTCATCTCTCGCTTAACCGACAAATGCCTCCCTTTCGACGAGTTCTTGCGCGGAAATAAATGATTCATCTGGGATGACAAGTGCGAAGAAGCTTTCACTCAACTCAAGGTCTACTTGACCACCCCACCGGTGTTGGCCAAGCCCAAAGCAGGAGATACTCTCTACTTGTATATCGCAGTCTCTACAACCGTGATCAGCTGCGTTCTCATCAAAGAAGACCGAGGCGAGAAGAAACCCATATTCAATACCAGAAAACACATGACCGATCCCGAGACGTGCAACCCTACCCTGGAGAAAATGGCACTGGCTGTTGTTACCTTGGCAAGGAAGCTCCGCCCTTACTTCCAATCCTATACGATTGAGATATTGACGAATCAGCCGCTCATGAAAGTGATGCAAAACACCAATCAATCCAAGCGACTGTCTAAGTGTGAAATCGAACTGAGCGAGCATGACATAGTGTTCCGAAACCGCACAGCAGCCAAGTCATAGGTTTTGGCCGACTTCATGGTTGAACTTTCACCCGAGCTTGAGCAAGACCTCTTAATCTTTAGTCAGAATTGGATCCTTCATGTAGACGGATCTTCAACAAACAATGGATCGGGAGCCGGAGTCCAGCTACAATCTCTGACCGGAGAACTGATAAGGCAATTATTCCGACTAGGTTTCGCAGCCTCAAAGAACAAGGCAGAATATGAGTCACTTATCGCAGGACTACGCCTCGCAAAAGCAGTTCACGCAAAGCGAGTTAGCGCATATTACGATTCCCAGTTGGTTAGCGTAGCGCATACTACGATACTCAAAACGAGCAAATGGCTGCATACCTGAAGGTCATACAAGATCTTGCTAAGGAGTTCGAATTTTTCGAACTCATCAAAGTCCCACATGGAGGGAACGTATGCGCCGACACCCTTGCAGCACTAGGCAGCAGACTTGGCGATCAGGTACAGATGACGATTCTAATCCATAAGATCAACAAACCATGTATAAACACTGGGGATGAAGGAGCATCCGCCCAGACCGCTCTCGTCCTTGCAATCCAATAACCTGGTGAGATCGTACCAGATTGACTAGCCGAGCTTATCGACTTCCTTGCTAACGGAACACTACCTGCAGAAAAGTGGAATGCTAGGCGATTAATAGCACGCAGCACAAACTACGTTGTTATTGACGGCCTACTCCACCGATGGACTGCGAGCAAGGTCCTTCTCTAATGTCTTCATGGGGAAGAGGCATACCTCGTAATGGTCGAAACCCATGAAGGAGCGGGAGTTAACCACTCTGGCGGACGAGCTCTCGCCCTTAAAATCAAAAGCTTGGGATTTTATTGGCCGACAGTGATCTCTGATTGCGAATCCTACGCAAGACAATGCAACAAGTGTCAACGGCACGCATCGACCATTCACTGTCTGACCGAGATGCTCCGAACGATAACGGCACCATATCCCATTATACTTTGGGCGATGGACATCATCGGCCCAATGCCCCCATCTCGGCAAAAGCACTACATCCTCGTTCTTACTGACTACTTTAAAAAGTGGATCGAAGCTGAATCTTACACAAATATAATGGAAAGAGAAGTCCAGAAGTTCATATGGAAAAATATCATCTGCCGTCACGGCCTTCCAAACGAAATCGTGACGGACAACGGCTCGCAGTTCGTCTTGCACGAATTCTGTGAATTCTGTCCCAAGTGGCGAATCCGCCTGAACATGTCAAGTCCGAGGTATCCACAGAGTAACGGAAAAGCCGAGCCCTCGAATAAAACCATCATCGATGGAATAAAAAAAAGACTCGACTTAAAGAAAGGTTGCTGGGCAGATGAATTGGATGGAGTTCTATGGTTGCACAGAACGACACTGAGAGGAGCCACCAAGACAACACCATTCTCTCTCGCTTACGGAGTTGAAGCCATGGCACCGACCAAAGTAAACGTCGCCAGCCTAGGAAGATCCAGGATGACAGAACATATCGACCTTAACATCGATATGCTCCTCGACGCATTAGATGCTGTCGAGGAACGATGAGATCAGGCCCTCCTACGCATCCAAAATTATCAACTTCAGATTGAGAGTTAATATAACAAGATGGTGCAGTCCCGACCACTCGAGTTGGGAGACCTCGTCCAGCCAAAGGTTTTCGAGAACACCAAGGAGTCAAATGCCGGAAAGCTCGGCGCCGATTGGGAAGGACCCTATAAAATCACTAAGGTTGTAAAACCAGGTGTCTATCACCTCGAAACCTCAACTAGCAAGCAAGTTTAATGAGCCTGGAACTCGATGCATCTGAGGCGTTACTACGCCGAGTAACGACCCCCTTTCCTTTCACCAAAAAAAACAAGTTAATGACTCTTCAGTCTCTTTAACCTGTAAACAGAGTGAATGCGCAGTACAGCCACTTACACTCGCCGAGTAGATGAGCCCCACAAGCCACTTCTACACGGTAACAAGAACTACGAATGGCTTGATCCTCCTTGCGGGGTACGTAGGCAGCTCTTTACGAGTTCAGCTATAACACCAACCAAATATCTTCTCGAGCATTGCCAACGCCTCGACCTCTCGAACGCGAGAGCACATCAAAGGCTACACACCGGCACTTGCGCAACTTTGGCAGATGTGTCCCGATCAGACACATGTTTGACGAGCTCTTCCAGTTTGCGATCAATTCCGAACTAGCGAAGAGACGATAATTTTTGGTTTCGCAATAACCTTTGGAATAGGGACCGGCCAACCTAAAATACTAGATCGTTAGTTCGAGACTACCCGTAAATCCTTATAGATCTTAAGTCTACAAAGTTTCAATTTTACTCGCACTAAGTCTGATCCAGAACCGACTAAGACAGCGTAAAATGAACCTTCAGTCCCGAGCTCGGAACACGACCTATTCAGTTGTGCCGAACCAGTGACTTAACAAATGATTAGCCGAACAGGTTTACTTCGGGTCGATTCTCAGTGTCCGATAAATCTCTAAGGCAAAGTAAAGAGAACACCCCGAGGAAACTTCTTGACTCGGGATACGACTCGAAACAGTTGTTTAAAATAAAGCTTTAACATAAAAACAGACGGAAGCAAATTCAAAGTCATGAGTTTACTACAACAACAACTCCCCAAACAGGGTGGTACCAAAAAAAGAAGAATATCAGAGAGTACGAGAAGATTAGTCTTTGGACACCACCGGATCCTCACCAACGTGACGAGCTCCTTCCTTGTTCTGGGTCGAGTGAAGCCCCGAAGCAGACCCAGGATCGAGCAAGCCCAGGTTCGACCCTTTGGGTCAAAGTCAGGGGGAGGCTTATAGTATCCGACCTCTACGAAAGCAAGGAGTGTCTTGTCAACATACTCTGATTCGAGCTCGAGCGGAGATAGCAAGTAATCGCCTTCTTCAGGCGACCTAGGATCGAGTTTCTCCGCTTCCACCTTCCTCAGCTTTTCCTCCCCTCGGATGAATCAATCATTTCTTGTGGAATTGCCTCCCCTTCTTCCTTAAGCATTTCCAAGCATTTGTGAGTCCCGAAAGCTTGGCTCCAGAGGCATCATGCATCGTCAAGTTTATCCATCTTCCCCTCGCGCTCGCGAAGTCGCTTGAAGTGGACCTCCGCCTTGGCGGCCATTGCAGCACGAACCTTCGCCCGCTCACGAGTGACTTCGCAAAGGCGAGATCTTTGAAGAGAGGAAGTCTCCCTCTCAAACTCTTCAGCGATCGCAGCCTTGTCCTTTTCAAGCTGGAGCTTTTCCATTCGAAACTCCTCCGCAGCGACCCTTGCAGCCTCCAACTCCTTAGAAACCCCCTCAAGTTTCCTTGTCTGAGCTTCCGCTCGGCTGACAGCTTCTTCCTCAGCCGTCTCATCCCCTTCGAGCAAAGCTTCAAGTACCGAGACCTTCTTCCATGCTCTTCTGGTTTTCTCCTGGGTTTTTCCCAAACAAGCATAGGTCATCTTGAACTTTGTGTCGTACTTCTCAAACAAGAGGTTCACCTCATTATCAAACTACGAGCGGATGGAACAATTAGCCGAGATACGAGAAAATGAAGCAATAGAATGGAACAGATAACGGTAAAGGAAATACATTTACCTCACGACGGAGGCGAGTGACCTCAAGATAAGCATAAGAGAAAAATAACTGATTAGACAACTGGAGTACTCTCGGCTCCAAGTTTTCAGTTTGATCTTCCTTTGGGCCCGTCTCCTCGGCATCTTGTGCCTCAACCTCCGAGCCAGATTTTTTCTTCCTTTTCTTCTTCTTCTTCTAAGAAGTTCCCGGAGGAACACCCGCGCTTTCGGTTGGAGGGTCATTGCTCGGAGGGATGAGAGGGTCAGAGGTCAGGTTTGCGTTATCAGCACCTTCGGAAGATGGGATACACTCAGATTCATCCCCGAGACGGGGAACGCAGCTCGCTTCAGAACCTCCATCAACCAATTTTTCGTTCTTCTTCTTCTTGTTCTTCTTCCTTGAAGAATCATCAGCGAGCTGGTCACCACCAAACGAGTCGAGATTATCATATCGGGATCTCTTCTGACTACTACGAGAAGGAGCCGATGCCTCAGCAGTAACATTTCTAGACGGAAGATGGACGCTGCGATCAGACGACTCCATCCCATCGATACCTAAGCCATCGACTATGTTCATCAGGCTAGCCGCGTGAGAGGACCCACCTTTTTCGGCCTTAAGGGAAACGGTTATGTCAGGCAAGTCTTTCATCTTGAGAGCCATGGTGATCTCCCTATGCTCCTCCTTCGAGAATAGCCTCGATCTCTTCTTACCCGGGCGACTTAGGCACAGAAGTTTCGAATCCCAATCACCTGCCCATATCATGACCTAAGAAAGAGACAATGTGAAAGACAAAAGAAGACAGTGTAATCGTCTTTACCTCGGTCGATACGATCTAACGCAAAAGAAGACAGTGTAATCGACTTTACCTGCGATGACCTAACTCGACCAAAGCTCGGGCGTTGGAAAAGAATGTTCCCGGAACAATGCCGTCGGACAAGTAGAAGTTTGGATGTTTGACTGCACAAAAACAAGGAAACCGGTTAGATTAAACATAAAAAAAAAACAAGGATCAAGACAAGCTAGCTACTGGTTACACTGTTCCAATAATTCCTAGATTCGTCCCCAGGTGGATCAACGAAAACAAAATTTTCAGATTTGACGAAGAAGTAGAAGCGTTGCCACTCCGGAGTCTTTATCGGATGACGGGTGATGATGTTGTAGCTCTGCCTTATCCTCACCTATCAATGGCCATGATCCAGGCGAGATACTGTTGTCAGCTGTTCAAACACGTAAACACACAAAGATATCCCTATCTCAGCGGCCATCACCATCAGCGCAACCATAGTGAGAAATCCCCCGTTAACCATCTGACATAAGGAGAGATCGCGATGCGAGACATACGAAGTCACTAGACGAGGTATCGAAAACCATAGCTTGGTGTCAAACTCGAAGTAAGACTAATAGACGCACTGATACCCAGCTCGAGGCGACTAAGGGCGCTGATCCTAAGTCGAAATAAGATAAGTCACGCCAACGGCGTTGCAAGCGACGAGCAAGCACTCTACTGTCTTCACAGTCGATTGTGTTCTCCTCATGTTGGTCCACGACTGCCCCTCCACGTCGGCAGGACGAAGCAACTCCTGAGGAATCACGGATCCTCTCTCGAAGACTCCCATACCGGCATAGAAAGTCGGAACCAACGGGAGACCCTCTTCTTCCACCGATCTGGCGGTAGCTTGTCCGAATCGAGCAGGGTGAGACCGAGTAGGATTCTCCCTCCTATGTCTAGGGGGCGGCAATCAAAGTTGCCCCTCTTGGGGATCGTTCAACATCTCCGCAGCAGCGTTCCCATAATCATCACCCCTTATTTCTCTTTCTGCATCAACAACGAGAAGTCTCTCCGACAAGTTGAGGTTCGCGACGTCCGTCAGCGAATTTTGGTGCGCTAGATCAAAATCTTCCAAGCGTTCGTTGGTCGTCGCATCCCTAGCGGGACTCAGCGACATCTCGACATCTTTTCCTTTCTCCTCACGAGTTAACTTTGTCTCGGACACATACTACCCGGTCAACACTATATAATTTACAATCTAGAGAGAGAGCAGAGAGGAGAGAGAGAGAAGAGAGAGAGAAGATACCTTCAGTAGCGGAGAAGTGAAGAGAATGAAAAAGGGGAAAGTATTTATAGAAAAGGAGAGGCACGACTATCAGAGTCATAATTGGGTCTATTAAAGCCTAGTTGGGCCTCAATTCGACTTGCGGCCGTTCACATTCCAGCCTAAATGGGCCTTGACACCCGAAAGCCGCCCATTTTCTCACGACTGTTCACATTTCGGCAAACCACTAGAATGACAAGCTAGTGACGTACTAAGCACGATGGAACCAAAACGGCGAGCTAGCGACTTACTGTAGGAGGAGGATTACTCCCTCTTACATGGCCCATTGAATAACAGGCTCGGCCCGTTTAGAAATCAACCCGTCGAGTTGACACCCTAGCTGATTGGTGATCAGATTAGCCTAACTCGGATAATTCCCGTGAATAGTCGAGTTAACGACACTTAACTAAGAGATTTACCTTAGTGGGCCGACCAAGGCCCATCTGGCGTAAGGCCCTTCAAACACGTGCCCAGCTCGCTAGGGCGAACAAAGCATTACTATAAAGGGATGAGGCAAGGCAACATGAGGAGATCCCGGAATTGACCTCACTCACAAGGCGGCTAGAATTAGGGTTTACACTCTGTGCTTTCTTTTCGACTTGTACTTGACAACCAAGCTCACGGAGCTACGCTATCTGGCCTCTTGTTTCCTTATATGTATACCGAATTCGCTTTTCAATAAAGTTACTCTTTCGCCATTTATAGAATAGACCACCTTTGCCATAAACCACTGATGAGTCCCGTCACCTTCTTACTGATAAAAGACCGAACTCGGTTCGAACATTGTCCATGTTTTCCTTGGTGATCTCAATTTGACTCATTGTCTCCTTAAGGTTGTCGACGAGTTTGTGTGATCAGCCAATCCTGCTATGGTTATGGATATGTCATCCAATCTCCTGGAGACATATTACATCATCATGTCTTGAGATGCATAAACTCCATCAAGTTTATCTTCTAACAGCTTCTTGGTTACCAGCCTCTGTCTAAATGGTCTGCGTGAAGCATCAATCAATGGTCGTATAGGTTCGTCGATTGTTGGAGCGTTGACTGCTCCATTAGTGTGCTGTCTCTGAATCATCTGATGAGTATATTTCATCTTTTCCTTCATCTCTTCCATGCTCATGCTTGACCATATGATACTGTTGTTGAATGGGTAATAGATGTCATCAATCCTCTTGTAATACTCATACATACACATCTCTTGTGTTCTGTAGATTCCTTGTACCATGTCATCTACTTCTGTTGTGCTGTAGTAGTAAGCTGAATTCCCGGTCTCCTCAAAATTTTTTGCATACTCTAGTAAAATAATTCAAGTGTGTCAAAGAATGACTACGTTTTAAAGAATGTGTCTGATGTCTTCTTTGGACAAGTTGATGATTTTGCCATCTATAGCTTGTGCATTGCCATATTTTCCTCTACATACTCAATACTCATCTCTTTCTTCCCCATAATCAAAATTCTCTGTATCAAACACTTCAGGTTCGGATCTGTAACCAGTGAAGTCTTCTCGAAGGTGAGTGTCGATCGACAACAGCAGTATTACGTCGATCAATGCATTGTTGTTATCTGCAAGGTTGTCATTTTTATGTTGTCTGAAGAGATTTCCAGATCTACTGGCCATAGCGAGTATGTCTGGTACATCCTCCTTAGATACATTGAGAAGTCTTCCATCCATTGCTCGTGCAAATCCTTCTGAATCCCTCATAATACCAAACTCATCTGGTCTGAGATAAGCATAATCTTCTTCGCATTCTGCCAGTTTAGCTTCGATCGATGGTATTGGGGAACCGTTGATCGATGTTGCATTCCAAGTTCCATCGGATCCTCTGAAATTTCCAGCTTCCTCAAGTGAAAGGGCACATTACTCGATTGCTTCTTCAAGATAGAAATTTTCGTAAGCTGGGTTACCCATGCTGTTCTCTGGGTCAGGGTTGTCGATCGATGTTAAAGGGCGGGTGTCGATTGATTGTTGATTGAAAACATTGATCGATTGTATGGGCTGTGTGTCGATCGATGCTTCATTGTCAGGGTCTTTCTCTTGCTTGGAATCACAGAAACAGATGGCCACAAGTTCAGGTTCTTGAACAAAATTAGTGAGAGCAGTCTTGGTTCTAGTTTGAATAGTTTCATATTAATGAACTTGATCAATACGAGAACGATACAACATGTTTGTCTTCGTGTCGCATACTGCTCCTACAGTGGCCATGAAAGCTCTTCCAGGTAGCAGGAATGAATATTTCTCTACTTGGAAGTCCAAGACATGAGAATCTATAGGAATTAGGGCATAACCGATTTTCACTTGGAGGTCTTTTGACTATTCCTCCTGAATTACTTAGAGCAATCCACAAAAGTGAATGAATCACTAGAAGGTTCCACCTTTAAGATGAAAACCTACGGAATGGTCCTTGGCATAAGGCTTACTGAAGAACCGGTGTCGCAGAGTGCATGAGGGTAGCCATGTTTCATGATGCAGCATGGAAATACAAACTTTCCAGGTTCGCTTCTCTTCTTCAACTTAACCCTCTGTTTTATATTTTCCCTATGATGATTAAACATTCTTTCAATGTCTTCATCAGTTCCCTTGGTTTCTCTGAAAAATATCCACAATCTGTGACTGTAATAAGCTTCCTAGAATGGGGTTTCTAAAGGGATTCTAAGGACTTTCTTGGTAAAGTTATTCATCTCTTTCTCATTAGCTTCCCTTCTAAGATGCTTAGGAATCTTCTTCTTTCTTCTAGTATGTCCATCCATAGCTTTGTCCATTACCATAGGGGCTGAAATAGTTGTTTGTCTGGATTTGGGTAAGATTGAGGTCGAGTCTATGAGTATATATAGTGCTTAGGTCTATACTTGGCAACCGACATACTTCTGTTTCGACCGGTCTTCAACCGATAGTAGGGTCTAGCTGTTGATCGTTGTCCATCTCTTTATACTCGGATATTTCAGGTGCCGTCGATCGATGGTCACCATGGGCTATCGTTCGATGGTTGTTCTCTTCATACACGGATTCTTCAGGTATCGTCGATCGATGCTCAGATTGGGCTGTCGGTTGATGGTCCTTCAAACATGGCAGAGGATTCTCAAGAATTTCTTCCTCCTGATGCCTAATATCTTCCACAACTTCCCAAAAATCATGATGGCACTAACATGATTCTTATGTCTAGCCTCAATCTTTTTCTTGATCAAAGCTTCTTGTCTTCTCACAGCTTCATTGTTATGAAAAACTTGATTATCTAGTATCTTCACATGAGTGTTGAGAGCTTTAAATTTCGTATTGATATTTGTATAGACAACATCAATCTTTCCATTGAAGTCTACAGTCATCATCTGCTGTCCTTCCAGAGCCATGTCAATCATGGCTTCAATCTTGTTGTTGTAGGGTCTCTATTGCTGTATTCCTTGGTTGTAGCCACTCCTCTGACCATTGCCATGAGTTCTTGTTTCTCTGGTTCTCATATCTCTGGAATCCATTGCCAAAAAGTTCACATCTTCTTCTTCACCTTTCTCATTGTCAAATCCTATAGCTTCTAAACCTTCTGTGAAGCTAAATTGCTTCTTCAGAAACTCTGAACACTATCCAACTTGACTTTTACTTCTTCCATATGATATTTGGTAAGTGTACGGGCCAATTTTCTCCTATCGTGATCATTTTCTTGTTGCTGTTGCTAGCTGCCAAATTCTCTATCAATTTGGTAGATTCTGCAGGACTTCTTGTGCAGAAATTTCCCTCACTGGCCGTGTCTAAAGACATCTAGTATGACAAATCAGTACCTTTGAACAAAGTGCTGAGAAGTTGCAGTTCATTGAATCCATGTTGTGGACGATCTCTTTGATAGGATTTGAATCTAATCCAAGAGTTTCTGAAAGACTCTGCAGGCTCTTGTGTGAATGTGGTAACTTTGCTGCACAAATCCTCAGTTGTGGCATCATCAAAAAAATTACGCAGGATGGCGTTTTTGATGTTTGTCCAGGATGTTAGAGATCTTGGTGGTAGCTGTTTAAGCCAATATGAAACATCTCCAGCAAGTGTATATTTGAAGAGCTTGTATATGAGATAGTCCTCAGGGACTCCATTAGCTTTAATGGCAGACACAAGATCCTCAAATCGCTCCATAGGGTGCTCATGGGAATGTCCATGAAATGGTGTATGTGCCGCAAGTCTGTAACATGCTGGCTTCAACCCAAAATAGTTCCTCTAGAAATATATAGGACGAATAACATATCTATTGGCATATAATTGATCTAGACGATTGTAGTCAGCCAATGTTCTTGGTTGAGAAGCCTTGGCTTCAGCTACAACAGCTTCTTTCGGTTCATGGATTACAGCCTCCTGATCATCAATTCTCTGACCAATTCCATTACGCAGATGACCTTCCAGGTCATACGTGTCCCCTCTCTAATTCCTAGTCACGATCAGCATAGCAACCATCTCTGCTCGGGAATCACCTTCGATCAATGTCTCAGAACTTGTGTCGATTGATGCCGGCAGAAGAATGTCGATTGATGCCGGCAGATGAGTGTCAATCGTCAAAGAAGTGTTGGCGTCGACCGATTGTTGTTGCTTATCCTTGTGGCTGTTATGTTTGATTGATATTGGGTCTGAGAAAATTAAGCCATTTTCCTTGTTCCTTCTGTTACTGCTTAGAATGCACCTAAAAGACAAAAGAAAAAGTTTTGTAAGTAAACTGAAGAGAAAACCTAGAATAAACTTGCAAAACAAACCTAATGGCGATCCTTTCTCCCTGGCAACTGTGCCAAATTTGATATGTGCTCAAATTTATCTTAGGTGAGCTACTGATTAATCTCTTAAATAAGAGGTCCAACTGTAGTACTTAGGGATCAAATCCACAGTGAGCGAAAGCACATAATAGATTTGATAATCAACTAAGTTATGCTAGGAAATTTAAAAAAACTTAAGAATCAGTAAATCAGGAAAGAGTTTGTTGTAAGCAATTAAGAAATATAGCTAGATCTAGTGTTTTCATGTAGTGTATTATAATGGACTGAAGCCAAGGGATTTTCAATTTTAGAACACGAATTTGATAAGTAAAGATATAATTGATATCTATATATGGCTAAGCTTGGAGTCTACAACTTTCGTATGAAAATTCAGACTGACCATTGATAGATGGTATACAAAGGCATCAATCGATGGCTTTCTTAGTCAAGCATTAAATTATCTAATTGGCTAAGTTCACTTAGAATTACTAGACTAATCTTTCGATTATCCCTATAATCTTAAGCTCAACATGATTAGTTCAGGTAACGATCCTACTCTTGCATGTACCTATTATCCTAATATCAACGTTCGAGTTAGCTACTCAAGAACACAAGCAAAAAACACTACACTGATGAAAAATCTAATAATCACCCTAGCAATTCTATTGTTTGCCTAATCCGTCAAAATCATTAATAAACCCTAAATCTAACGAGAGATCTACTTAGACATAACTAAGCATAACATAATCATACACATAAAATAATGCATAAGATTAGAGATAGAAAATTGGGTACCAGGCTTGAAAGAAGTCTTGATCATTTCCCCTAAAACTACTAAAATCTTTAAACTTGTAAAAGAGCTCTCTTTGCATAAAGCACAAGAAAAGATAATATAAACTTGGGAAAACTCGTCTAGTGGCAATCTTGTAATTCCTGTGACTTGGGCTTCAGGTTGGGTATTCTATGAATTGGGCTTCTGCATGTGTACCATCGATCAATGGCAAGGGTGCATCGTCAATCGACGCAAACTCTATGTATCGACTCGTACATGCTGGTTTTGACCAGCTATGGGGCTCCTCTCTCTTTGAGCTCCAAAAAGCCTCATAATCTCTATAATGCTCTAAAATGCAACTAGACCTGAAAAGACTCTAAAACACATACTAGACACACATAACAGATTCCAAATAGGGCTTATAACATGGTCTAAAATTTGTAAATATTAGGACCTATCAATGATTTTCGGCAAGTGGTGAGGCATGAGAAGCTTCAAGAAGGTAACTTTCAGGTTGAAAATTCTATGTCATTCGGCAGTACTCACTGGTGTCAAGCGACACCAACTCAGATTTGTTCGATACACTATGAAGATTTTGACGATTCTCGACAGGGAGCAAGCATTGATCGACACTACACCAACGTCGCTCGACACCCACCTACACTTCATAAATCAACACCACCATCTAGCATCAATCAAGACCCAGATTAAGTCGAAGACTGTAGGTCCGGTGGGTGGAGATAAAGCAGAGTATTTATTCTTTCCTCGCCATTTCCACATCTAGGGCAGGTACAATATATATCCCAGAGTCTATCCGCAAGGCCGCTGCAAGTAGCTACACATATCGAAAAAGCTTGCCATAGGAATTGCTTAATTTTTCTAGTTTTCTTCAACTTCAAAATTAAGGAATTTAAAAGATTGGTACTAGGTCCTGAGGCTTGTTTGTCCACTTTTCCTTCTTTTATCTAGCTGAAATCTTATACCCAGACTTAATTGTGTATAGACCTGATTTCGTATAGATCCAGCAGAACCTATCTTCCTTGAAGTTATGTCTGAGACTAATACTCTGTATTAGCGGGATATTTCCTTGATCAATATGTGTTTCCAGGATGTCTACTCTCCATTTTTTTGGATTTCTGGTCAATGAGATGGTTCAAAAAAAATTGGTCTCGGTGAAAACCCATATCATTAGCCGGTCTTGCTGGGAGTGTGGGGATCCACGGGTCAATCCACACCTGCGTGTTGAAAGGTGAACCTATTGTTTTTCTTAGGCCTTGACGTATTAGATCATGTGCTGACAGGATGCTTTCCACTCATTGGATGGGGAACTTGATGTTTTGACCTCCAATGGACTGTTGTGCAGAAACTACATGCCCTTTGGAATTCGAGCAAGCAAGGAGGTAGGATGATGCACTTGAAGGGCCCCATCCCTGCTGTCTATGCAACAGTGGAAGTCTTTCTTCGTTTTGGCCACATCTTGGCCGAACCTATATATATTAATAACCCTTCTTATGTAATTTCCCCCTTAGACGAAGGTTATTTTGGATCTTAGATAATCACTGCCTTAGTCAGTTCCTAGCTTAGTTCATTCAATCATTACATAGGGCAATATCTTTTATCCATTCTTGATCTTGTTAGGATCAAGTACTTAAAAAGTCTAGTCTCCTATGCTTTGGTTAGTTCACCTAATTACCATTCAGCTTATATATTAATCCTCAACTAGGTTCAAGCCATACTAATTCTGAGTTTCCATTCCCCTAAGCCATTCTTCCTAGGGCTATGTAAGTATTGCTAGATCTTAACTTTTCGACATTCACAGAGCTTGTTAGCTCATTGGTCCAGCTGATCCAGCTGAGTGATCTAGTACATCCAGCTTATCGAGCTGGCACACTTGTTTCCACCTGCCGTATGCTTGGGCCAGCTCCTTTACACATTAACCAGCAGCCATGAACTCATTCCCATCTCCTTGTAAATACAGAAACCATTCCCTTTCGTAATTATCCATTCAACCAACAATCCCCACAGACTAAGTAACCTTGGGGAAGTCTTCATTCGCTAAGGACATGAATTTAGCCTCTTCTTCACTCATGCACTATCCAACATACTTTTTCCCTATAGGATATGGTAGCAAGCCCGTCTTATGGACTAACAATTCTCATAAGATCCTAAGTCAATCAACGAACCATCCCACATAACTCGGAACTTATGGGTCTTCACTCTTACTTAACAAGCCATGGAACTATATCCCAACCAAGTTGATTTGTCATGCTCTTTCAACCGATGCATCCTTTGATCAAGTTAGATCCGGCACCTTGATCCATCATCTATGGATCAGGCCATCCATTCTAACCCTTATCAGATCAATTATTGATACAAGATTGATCTTAACACCAACCCATAATCCGCTCTTTATCACTATCCGAGGTGTAGAATCTAACTATCATCCCTTATGGATGAATTAGATCAACTATGATCCGATCCTTTCCTATAGGTCTTGGATCCTTACATCACAATAAATATTCAAAGGGCGTATTATTCTTGGCCATGATTGTTCCTATAAGAAACGTATTTGTAATCCGAGAAGTAATCATAAATCGATTACCTTATATTTGATCATGTAAGATCATGAGTCCCTCTTAATCATGAACGACCATTCTCCTCCAACACACATATTTATCCAGCTTTATTATGTTAATATCCATGATAAGATCTATCCATGGGTCGCACATCTCTTCCCTTGAACTCGCATAAAACCGCCTCTCCACACACATCCGCTCTTATGGCTGCCTTGGCCATAGAGAGTGACGTTCGGCCATATCCCTTCTTCCCTGGTCATTTGCTTGTGTTCTAAGGCTTTATAGGAAGCCTAGGACGTGTTCATCAATGGTCAAAACCCATCAACGGATCGTACATAAATTTCCTCTTGATCGCCCACAAAACTGCCTCTTTGTTGTCTTCACAAAACTCTCGGTCTTGGATTATTCAGTCCGACCTTCTCTCCTTTTATCTATGTATTTCTTTGTGTTTCAGGGTGTAGAAGAAGACCCTGGCGTGCCTGAAAACCCACGGAATTTCCCTCCTTTTAGAGGAGAAGGGGTAGTTTATTTTCTAACCAACACATCCCTTCGGTATTAATTCTGGCCATTGATTTAATCAATGGTCCAGATCACACCCTTTCGCCCATGGCAATTACCAGACGCCCCTCAGCCTTCCCAACCACCCACCTAAAGTGTCAGACCACCATGATAGGTAAGTATCCAACTAGCTTGATCAACTAAGTTGAGCTGATCGCCAGCTCGGCCAGCTAGCTCAGCTAGTACTTCAGCAAGTGTGAATTGATAAGTGAGTGTTCAGGTAATGTTCAGCTGCTGTGAGCTGATCAGTAAGTGATCAGCTAGTGTTCATCTGCTGTGAGCTTGTCATCTGGTTACTAAGCTACGGCTGCTCATTCAGCTCTTTTCCTTTAGCCTAATACATATGGCTAAGTCCCTTGGTCCATTAACGACCTGACTTAATAACTCAGGATCATTTCCGACCATTCTTTCATCATATCTTGTTCATAATCATCTCTCATGATCTGAATCAGTACAGCCACGTTTTTAATTGAAACGTGTAGGAATTATGTGAGGCTCGTAGATCACTTTACTTTTCTATCCAGACCTTGGGACGCTTGCCCCGAAGTCTCTTGTTCCAAGTCTATTCGACCATTTCTTTACAGGATTAGGGATGCTACAAGTCTACCCACTTAGCAGGAATTCTTCCTCAAATTTGGTGGTGGTTATACCTTATATTCCAACTAAGTTTTTACAGCCGAAATTAATCTCATCTTGGTAATATGTAGCATTTGACTGGTTCTTCACAACCAAATGGTCTGCATTATTCCCCATGATCCTTCTCACCGATCAATTCCTTGACCAGCAACACAACTATTCTCCCCCACTGGAAGGGATACTAAATTTAATCCAACCAAGTAGTCAATCCTTGTTTAACTTAATAAACCCTTCCTAACTTCCCATGTTGCGGTCAGAATGTCCACCAAGTTTATTAAGGTCAAAAACGGTTCTCCCGAAATCAAAGTATAAAAATTGTGTTTCCACACAAAAGTTATCTCGACACCATCCCAACAAAGTTCTCGACCTAAATACTCAAGAGAAACAATGCACGAAACCAACCGAGCATTTGAATTCGCAGAACAGGTGAGTTGGACCGGATGAGATGTCCAACTCGCCCGTTCGGCGAGTTAGATCTATCCAACTCGCCGAACGGGCGAGTTGGATCGACCGAACAATCCAACTCGTCTAACGGGCGAGTTAGGTCGAACAAGCAATCCAACTCGCCCGTTTGGCGAGTTGGATCAACAATTATATTTCATCCCGTCCTCGTAACTCCCTCCTTCGAAATCGGATCAAACTCATTCTTTTTTCGTCTCGATCGAGATTGGCGTTGGAATTTTACAATAAGAGCTCGTTTCCTCGTATAAAGTTCAAATTGATCCTGTAAAATGGCAACGCTCGACTAAAAACCTAAAGTTGTCTGCACTATTCGAGAGATTCAAACTCTTTTTGGAATCAGCGTCATTTCAGAAGTGCTCTTCCAATAAAATCGTAAAAACGCTTAAGTCGGTAAACGGCCTGAGAAGGTCTAAAACTCAAAAAAGCCCACACACGGTTTTACACGAAATCGAGCCCAATCGCTATGACGGTCTATTTTTATTTTGCAGGAAGAGATAAATGTTAAGTTTGGAAGATTAATGTTTAGTTTCCAAAGATAATCACGAAGATCGAACGAAAATGGAAGATTTCCGCGAAGCGATAAACTCGACAGACGGCAGAAATGTAAAGAGCAAACCGCCTCTTTGCTCTCTTTTTGGTTTTATTAATTCACTGTCATATCATTTGTTCCCACTGTTTGGTCGCTTGACGTTTTTGGCTTAGTAGAAATCTGGGAGCTCTAGGAAAGCTAGGTTTACCTTGGCTTCCTAAATCAACGAAAATCGACAGTGCAAATTTTGGTTCCTACAGTTTGGCGCTAAAAGGAGGGGGGGGATTGGATTCTCTAACTTAAAACCACCGAAGGACTGAGACATGATATACCTAATAAATCTGGCAGCGATGTCATCTCCTTCAAGGAAATAGCAACGACCGACCCCGTCAAACCTTTCAACGATCTCCTTGTTGTCGAGCTGACAATCCAGAATATCGATTTCGCAAGGATAATGGTCGACACCGGAAGCTCGGCTGATATCATCTTCAAAGACACCATCGAGAGAATGGAAATCAGTCTATCCAAATATGCGGAATATCAAAACCCGATAGTAGGCCTCTCGGGGGAAGCTACCATGACTCTCGGCGCAATCAACGTCTCGGTTAAAGCCAGTAGCATGTCAAAAAATTGTTGAGTTCTTAGTTATCGATCGACCCACATCTTACAACGCGATCGTAGGAACCCCATGGTTGAACTCAATGCAAGAAATACCGTCGACGTACCACATCTTTCTAAAATTCCCAACCCCTCACAGAATTGAGACTTTCTGCAGAGATCGGAGAATTTCGCGAGTTTGCTTCACCTCAGAATTAAAACGGAAGAACCCATCAATTGAGGTTCCGCCTATAAACAAAAAGAAATTGTCTGCCGTTGACAACGCCCTAGAGAAAGACGAGGCTGAAATATTTTGGCAGTCACGAGTAGCTGAAGCTTTGGAAGGAAAACGCGAACCAACCTTCGAGCCCGTTGTCTCGGTATGCTTAGATGAAGCATTCACAGATCGCTGCGTAGAAATCGGCGAGAATTTGAGAGAGTCTCTGAAAATCGAGCTTATAGATTGTCGGAAGAAGAACTTGCACATGTTTGCGTGGGCCGAAGAAGATATGCCAGAGATTGACATCAACATCACATGTCACGAGCTCAACATTGACCCAACTTTCAAGCCTGTCAAAGAAAAGAGAAGAAAGTTGGGACCAGACCGCGCTGGTGCTGGTCCTCAAAGCCGGATCCATAACATAAGTCAGGTATCCCGATTTGCTCGCTAAACCAGTCGTTATCAAAAAGAAGAATGGAAAGTGGAAAGTTTGCATCGATTTCACCGATCTAAATAAAGCATGTCCAAAGGATAACTTCCCACTGCTACACATCGACCGCTTAGTCGAAGCAACGGAAGGGAACAAACTCTTGTCATTTATGGATGTCTTCTCTGGGTACAATCAGATTAGATGAACCCTGACGATCAAGAAAAACTGCATTCATAACTGATGGCGGCACTTATTGTTACAGGGTAATGCCGTTGGGTCTCAAGAATCCTGGCGCAACCTATCACTGGCTCGTCAACCTTATGTTCTCTGAAAACCTCGGAAAACAATGGAGGTACACATTGATGATATGCTCGTAAAATCTCCCGAAGAGCAAGATCATATCGCCCACCTACGAATTCTTTGAAAGGCTAAACCTCCATAATATGAAACTGAACCCCGCGAAGTGCAGGTTTGCAGTAGCATCAGGAGAATTCCTGGGATACCTCTTCACCTACCGCAGGATCGAGGCTAACCCGAAAAAATGACCGCGCTGGTCGAAATGGCATCTCTGAGAACGAAACGAGAGGTACAGAGATTGACAGGTAGGGTCGCAGCGCTTAACAGATTTATCTCGCGATCGACGGACAAATGTTTGCCTTTTTACGACACTTTGAAGGGGAATAAGAAATTTGAATGGACCGAAGAAAGTGAAAAGGTTTTCCAACAGCTGAAACACTACTTGGAAACTCCCCCAGTAAACGGCTGTGAGCTGCATCCTTATCCGAGAGGAACGCAGCGAACAAATGCCTATCTTTTATGTGTAAAACTTTGCTCGATGCAGAGACACGCTATCCGATGATGGGAAAACTGGCACTGGCAGTCATAGTGTCAGAACGAAAGCTAAGGCTATACTTCCTGACCCATATGATTTCAGTACTCACGCCATTCCGACTGTGGGCTATCTTGCATAGCCCCAGTCAATGTGGAAGGTTAGCAAAATGGGCAATCGAGCTAAACGAGTACGACATAGAGTATTGAGCGAAAACTTTCGCAAAATCGCAAGTACTCGCTGATTTCTTAGTAGAACTCCCTACGGGATGCACAACCAATAAAGAACACTATTCGACGTGGACCCTCCATGTCGACGGATCTTCGTCCAAACTGGGCTCAGGGATAGGGATCCGAGTCATGTCACCAACAGGGGATGTGCTGGAACAGTCAGTCTGACTAATCTTCCATGCCTCTAACAACAAAGCCGAGTACGAAGCACTGATCGCAGGTTTACGATTGGCTCATGACTTCAAAATACGCAAAATTCAATCCTACTGTGATTCCCAACTTGTGGCAAGCCAATACAGCGGGAATACGAAGCAAGAGACGAAAGAAGTGACGCTTACTTTAAACTCGTTCGTGACTTAGCTCAAAGTTTTGACCAGTTCGCTCTCACCCGGGTCCCTCGAGCCGGAAATGCCCAAGCCGACGCCCTAGCCTCCTTGGCATCCAGTTCGGATCCAAGTTTGAGCAGGGTGATTCCTATAGAATTCATAGAACATCCTAGCATTGGACCACCAGTTTCAATAAACCTAATTGACTCTCCCGACGGCGATACCGACGGAGTCGATGTCTAAGCAACGCAAGAGTCCGAGCAATCAGAGTACGGATTCGATGAACCTTTTACAGACACAATCCATGCGTACATTGCCGACGAGAAACTCCCGGCAGAAAAATGGGCAGCCGGAAAGATTAAAACCAAGCCGCGCGATACGTCTTGTTTGACAAAGAACTCTACAAGTGGAGATTTTTCGGGCCACTCATGACCTGCATAGAAGGAGAGAAGGCACGAAGGGTAATGGAAGAGGTCCACTCTGGATCCTGCAAAAATCATTCTGGTGGAAGATCCCTTGCAGTAAAAATCAAACGCCACGGACAATACTGACCAACGATGATCAAATATTGCGAGAACTTTGCGCGGAAATGCGAAAAGTGCCAGAGGCACGCCCCTAGTATCCATCAACCGGAAGAATTCCTCTCATCGATCTTGGCACCGTATCCATTCATGCGATGGTCGATGGATATATCGGACCCATGCATAGGTCAAAGCAAAAACGAATCTTGCTGGTCTTGACTAATAATTTCTCAAAGTGGGTTGAGGCAGACTTCTATTCAAGCATTAAGGACGCCCAAGTCGAAAGATTCGTATGGAAGAACACTGTTTGCAGACATGGAATCCAGTACGAAATCGTAATGGACAACACATCTCAGCTTATTTTGACAAGATTCAAGGCATTCTGCAAAAATGGAAGATACAACTGACGAAATCAACCCCTAGATACCCGCAATGCAACGACTAAGCGAAAACTGCTAACGAGACCATCCTTGATGGACTCAAAAAGCGTTTGTACGCCAAAAAGGGGAGATGGGCCGAATAACTCGAAGGAATCTTATGGTCGCATCACACAACTCCGAGACGTGCAATGGGAGAAACTCCATTCGCCCTCGTATATGGAGCAGAATGCATGATCCCAACGAAAGTAGAATTTCCCGGAGTACGCAAAAGATTTCTCCCTGAACGAGAAGAGTCAAATAATTCTATGATGCTTGACGAGCTCGATCTGATCAACGAACATCGGGATCAGGCCCTTGTATAAATTAAAAAATATCAGCAGGCGATCGCAAAGTACTACAACGCTAACGTGAGCAGCCGCATATTTGAAGAAGTCGATCTAGTTCTTCGAAAAGTTTTCCAGGACACCGTCGAGCGAAACGCTGGAAAACTCGGAGAAAATTTGGAAGGACCATACAAATTCATAAATGTTGTCCGACCAGGCTCGTACGAAATCACGAATATGTTGGACATCAAATTCCAAGAACTTAGAACGCAATGCACCTCAAGTAATACTACCACTAAGCAACACATGGAACTGAACTACGTGACGGCTTGATCCTTGAAGATGGTACGGAGGCAATTCTTCGCTAGACGAGCTCAGCTGTTCCCCCCCCCCATTAAAATAGGGGGGGAGTGGGTACGTATACATATACTCGTATACTCCCAAAAAGGAAAAAAAATACCCGCTCTGAGACTCAGTATTTTCAAAACTTTTTAAATAGCACAACAAAATTCGTCTATCATCAGAACACTCTGCAACTTACTTCGCTTAAAAACAACGTAAAATAATTCAACCTTCGACACAGCGAGACGTCACTAACACTCGAAGGACTCCCTTTTTCGCAAGAGCTGTCCGAAAAGGAATACTCACTTCAAAAAATAGTTCATCTACGTCTATAAAACACACACCTTCTTAAACATTTATCCTTCGCGAAGAATCAAAAAAAATAATATCTACCGGTAAGTTTGTTGCTGATCACAACAAACTCTTAACGTCCTAAACAGACTAAGCCATCTCGTCGAGATAGCTCCCGAACACCTGACACAAGGGTAATAGCGCTATAAAAGAAATCCAAAATTTTGGTCAGCACTTTCGGGAAACTTAAGAAATGTCCCCGAAAATATGCTCGATTCCTACAATATGAGTCACATATGCCGAGAACATATCGCGGACTCTAAAGTGGAACGTAATCATGTCGAAAATGATACATGAAACGTAAATCAAAGTAGTCAGCGCACCCCCCTAAAACCGTGACTAGACCTAGGTCTTGCCCTAAACCCAGCACACTGGTCTCTAACATCTCCAGACATAGTATCAAACACCATGATACGAGATCCCAAAATTTGTCTCTTGGCTAATGTTCGAGTGCTTCATAAATCCCGCAGGTTTATGCACCGCAGAAAACTCTCAAAACAGATCACAAACATAGCAGTTCACCTAGAGTTAGATTACGAGACAACAACTCGTAGTCTTCCCTCTTCACCCATATCAACGCTCGATAAAATCTTTAAAAAGCTGGACGGAGTTCATTTAATAAGTCTCAGAAGCGACAGGAATTCAAAGCCACAAGCGGCCAGACGCAAGATAAAAACACGGCACACTCGGCCGGAGAAAAACACGAACAATGACATAAAAATAAACAACGTCTCACACGAGATTACAAACTCAATCATCCTCCGCATGCGGATCCTCACCTTCAAGTCCCCCCCCTTTTGGTTTCCGAACCTCGTCTTCTCCACCTTTCTCAGATATGGGACCCTGACCCTCAGTATCACCAAAGCAAGGCGTAATGCACTCGTATTTCAGGCCCACGGATCAGGTCGAAGTCTCTGTCTGCATCCACTAACTCTGCTCTACGAGCAGAAAGTTTGGCCTCTTCGGCTCGCGGAGACGGAGGCGCTTCACCATGAAAAAAATGGACCTCTCTCATCTCGCCCTCGACGCCTGCCAAGGCCAAGTCCCTGGCGTGGACGTCCGCCAAGGAATCGAGGGAATCAATGATCTCTCCAAACGGGTCCGAAACTCAGCACGCATGGCTTCCTTGGCCTCGTCGATCGCACCAACCGACGATTCCTCCCCACTCTTGATCCTAGGCTTTAGCCGACACAACTTTGAAGATTTACCATCTTCGCTTCTTTCGCCTTAAGAAAAGAGCTCGCGGTTTTTACAAGACCATGAAATTAACAAGACGATCAGCTTCTGACCCGCATTTACTGATCATCCTATCGATCGACGAGACAAACTGTGAATCAAAGGAAAAGTGGCAGTCAAGAAAAGATCGATATACAAGCAATAAAATAAATCAGATAAAAAGAGGGAGAAGTTTTTTTTTAAAAAAACGATTTTTTTAAAAAAACGAACCTTGGCGCGATGCCTTGACACCATCGCAGGCAGAGGATCAGCCTCGGAGTCCTTGTTTCACCTCCTCCTCTTGGCTGCATCGGGATTAGCACTGGGCCTTTTGCGACCCTTCAGCGTAGGAGCCGAAATCGTACTAGGTGCATGCAACCCCAAGACGATCTCTCTCTTGGCTGGGGAGGACGCATGATTCGTGAACCGGTTCCACATTGATGACGTGGACCGTGGTCGTAGAGGAACCCGATGGCTGAACCTGGACCTCAGGTGCCAACACATCCGCGGTGACCTCCCCCTGACAAGAACAGCTATCTCGACACCATCCCAACAAAAGTTCCCAAACTAAAGACTTAAAAGAAACGGAGCAAGAAACCAACTGAGAAGTCCAATTCGCCGAACAGGTGAGTTAGACCGGAATAGCCGACCAACTCGCCAAACAGGTGAGTTGGACCGGAAGGGCCGTCCGACTCGCCGAACATGTGAGTTGGATCGACCGAAGCCAACCATCTCGCCGAATGGGCGAGTTGGATCGAACAAGAAAACCAACTCGCCCATTCGGCGAGTTGGATCAACCAATCAATTTTCAACCCATCCTCGTAACTCCCTCCTTTGAAATCGGATCGAACTCGTTCTAGTTTCTTTTTGATCAAGATTGACGTTGGTACTTAACCATAATAACTCGTTTCCTTGTAAAGTTCAAATTGATCGTGTAAAACGGCAACAGTCGATTAAAACCTAAAGTTGTCTGCATTATACGAGAGATTCAAACTCTCTTCGGAATTGATTTCATTTCAGAAGTGCTTTTTCGATAAAATCGTAAAAACGCTTAAGTCGAAAAACAACCCGAGAAGGTCTAAAACTCGGCGAAAATCCCACTTGCGGGTTTACACAAAATCAAGCTCAATCGTTATGACGGTCTATCTTTTATTTTGCAGGAAGAGATAAATTTTAAGTTCGGAAGATAAATGATAAGTTTTCAAAGATAATCACGAAGATCGAAGGAAAAGATTTCCGGGAAGAGATAAACTTAACCAAGGGCAGAAAGGGAAAGAGAAAACCGCCTTTGGAGGAGTATATAAGGGCTTCGAGGTGGAAGATGCAGGGAGACACGAAAAATTTTACTCAGAGCAAGCATAGCATTTAGGGAAATTAGGCATATTTCTGTTTTATGTTATCGAGCTGTGACTCGCAGTAAAGCGAGCAGCCTAAAGATTGAACAGGTAATATTGCAATCTTAGTCCAATCTGTTATAGTTGAGAGAAATCTGTTAGGTAATATTGTGATCTTAGTCCAATCTTTAGGCTCGCCAAACTTGATCATTCCCTTAACCCAACCACAGCTTGTCCAGCTAGGTAATATTGTGATCTTAGTCCAATCCCAAACTTAATCGTCTTACCCCGACCATAGGTCTATCTCCAATTTGGTTGACATGTGATCCTTGTCCCCTCCCGGACTGGATCATCCTTAACCCAACCCTATGTCAATCTCCGAATTTGTTGTACTGCGATCCTTGTCCCTCTTTGGACTTGATCGTCTTTATCCTGACCATGGTCTGTTACCGGACTCGGTCAACTTACCAGACCCTAGTTGATTACCGTACTCGGTCTTTCATATTTGGCCCTGGTCCATCACTTTACTCGACCTTTAATGATTCTGGTCCCTTCTGACCAGATTGTCTTTTATCTTGACTACGGTCCATTATTGAACTTAGTCATGTTGCGACCCTGGTATCATCCAACAATGTCATCTTTCACTTTATCTTAGTCAGTCCCGACTAGATCCCTCTTGGACTCAAGCATGTAAGTCAACCCTGGCCCCTTCTCTTGAATCGATTACTTTACCATGCAAGATCCTGTCCCTAGGTCACTTGACGTACCTGACAAGCCTTAGATGACACATCAGGATGCCTAAGGTAACGCCTACTCTTGGTCAAGTACTGGTAGGATCACTTAGACGCCTAAGCCAATCGCACCAACCTTGATCGAGACTTAGCGGATCTATTTTGTTTCCCCATGACGCTTACCCCAAGTGTATCCTACCTTAGACCAACCACAATTTCCGAAGACAGTTTTACAAATTGTCTTCCCATGGACAATACCAAGTTTCACACCATAAAGAACGTCCCATAACATCATTCATGGCATCGCCAATAACTTTAATATTTCACTTTCCATTACGTACCTGAAAGAGTAGGATTTCGGTTTTGATCACACGTTTGGAAAATGTCCCATACCATTCTCCAAAATGTTTCACTTCAATGAACGTCCCATACCGTTCACCAAAGAGTTTAATTATATACCTCAATCCCGCCATATTAGGATACCAAATATAATGCTCTTCCATTTACCAGGAAGAACATAACGAGTTTTGTTCCTGGTCAGATTCATCCTCGAATCCGTCCATCCATTTCCACTAGTTCTAATGAGTCTTACTTGACCGACGCCGAGTCCTAGATGATCCATCGGATCACAAGGCCACTTATTGTTTTGTCAAAACATACCCACCTTAGACTAGCTTGAACGTCTTCTAATGCTCACATGGAATAGCCACCAATGAGTAGCACTTATCCTTGGTAGAGTACTGGTCATTTTCCAAATGCAACCAATTTCTGGTCCATGTACTTCTAATGGCCAGCTCGTCCATAGGTATTGTATTGTTTTTCTTCACGACTGTTCATTATTTCTTATTAACTAGATTGACTAACCTTCTTGTTTAAAGGTTCTTGCCCTTGGAGAGTATATCTTGGTTAAGATGGTTTGTCTTGGAACTTCCTCGTTCTGAAGCACGATACCTTATCTTACCTCAACCCCCCACCCCCACTTGGCTCACCACAACTAAGGTTTTCAACTAAGTTTTTCAAAAAAATTCTGAGTTGAACATAACAATTTTAAGAACCGTCCTTAACAGAATCAAGCATGCTCTGATACCTCCTTGAAGGGCTCCATCCCGGCTGTCTAAGCTGCAGTCGAAGTCCTTCGTTGTTTTGGCCACATCCTGGCTTAAATTCTTTATTTATAACCCTTCTTATTTAATTTTGCCCTTTGACGAGGGTTATTTTGGATCATAGCTAATCACTGCCTTAGTCAGTTCCTAGCTTAGTTCATTCGATCTTTACGTAGCACAATATATTTTATCCATCCTTGATCTTGTTAGGATCAAGTACTTAAACAGCCTAGTCACCTATGATTTGGTTAGTTCACTTAACTACCATTCAGCTTATAGATTGATCCTCAACTCGGTTCAAGCCATACTAATTCTGAGGTTCCATTGCTCTAAGCCATTCTTCCTAGATCTATGTAAGTACTGCTAGATCTTACCTTTGCCACATTCATGGAGCTTGTTAGATCCATCTGATCCAGCTGAGTGATCTAATACATCAAACTGATCAAGCTGAGACACTTGGGCTGAGCTAAGACCGAACGGTTCCCAGGTGCAATAGAATTTGTCCAGCTCCTTTACACCTCGCTAGTTGCCATGAACTCATTTTCATCTCCTTGTACATATAGAAACCATTCCCTTTGGTACTTAGCCATTCAACCAACCATACGCACAAATTATGTAACCTTTGAGAAGTCTTCATTCACTAAGGACATGCATCTAGCCTCTTCTTGACTCATGCACTATCCAACATTCTTTTGCCCTATAGGATATGGTACCAAGTCAAGCTTCTGGAGTAACTATGCCCTTCATATCATAGTTCAACCAACCAACCACCCCACATGTCTCGGAACTGATGAGTCTTCACTCTTACCTAACCGGCCATGTAACTATATCCCAACAAAGTCGATCTATCCTTCTCTTCCAACGGATGCATTGTTTGATCAAGTTCTATCTGACACCTGCATCCATCATCTATGGATCAGGTCATCCATTCTCACACATGATCAGGTCAATGATTGCTATCATGAGCGATCCTAACACCAACCCATAATCCGCCCTAAATCTCTATCCGAGGTGTAGCATCTAACTATCATCCCTTATGGGTGAATTAGATCACCTATGATCCGATTCTTTCCTCAAGGTCTTGGATCGTTAGATCACATCACAATATATTATCTTAAAGGGGCGTATCATGCTTGGTCATGATTGTTCATACAAGAAACATATTTGTAATCTGAGAAGTAATCATAAATCAGTTACCTTATACTTGATCATGGAATATCATGTGTCTCTCTTAATTATGAACGACCATGCTCCTCCAACACACGCCTTTATCAAGTATTATCGTGTTAATATCCATGATAAGATCCATCCATGGGTCGCACATTTCTTCCCTTGAACTCCCATGAAACCGCCTCTCCACACACATCCGCCCTTAAGGCTGCCTTGGCCATGGAGAGTGAAGTCCGTCCATATCTCTTCTTCACTGGTCATTTTCTTTTGTTCTAAGGCTATAATGAAGCCTACGACATGTTAATCAATGGTAAAAACCCATCAAAGGGTCGTACATGACTTCCCTCTTGATCGTCCACAAAACTGCCTCTTTGTTATCTTCACACAACTCTCGGTCTTGGATTGTTCAGTCCGTCCTTCTCTCCTTTATCTCCGTATTTCTTTGCGTTTCAGGGTGTAGAATAAATCTCTGGAGTGCCTGCAAACCCACGGAACTGCCCTCCTTTATAGGAGAAGGTGTGGTCTCTTTTCTAATAAACGCATCCGTTCGGTATTAATTCTGGCCTTTGATTTAATCAACGATCTAGATCACACCCTTTCACTCATGGAAGTTAACAGATTCCCCTGGACCTTCCCAACTACCCAACTAGAGTGCCAGACCACCCATCTAGGTCAGTAGCCAACCAGCTTCGTCAGCTAAGTTGAGCTGATCACCAACTCGGCCAGCTAGCTCAGCTAGTACTTCTGTTAGTGTGAGCTGAGCAGTGAGTGTTCAGCTAATATTCAGCTGCTGTGAGCTGGTCAGTGAGTGTTCATGCTATGAGCTGGTCATTGAGTCAGCTGGTAACTAAGCTACTACTTCTCACCCAGCTTCTTTCCTTTAGCCTAATACTTATGACTAAATCCCTTGGTCCATTCCTGATCTGCTTTAATAACTCATGATCATTTCCGACCATTCTTTCATCATATCTTGTTCATAATCATATCTCATGATCTGAATCAAGACAGCCATGTTTTTATTGAAATTTCTAGGCCATATGTGAATCTCCTAGATCACTTTACTCTTTTATCCAGACCTTGGGACGCTTGCCTTGAAGTCTCTCGTTCCAAGTCTATCCCACTATTCCTTTCCAAGATTAGGGATGCTACAGCACTAGTAACCAAAACTGCTTGGCTAATAAAGTCAGAGTAAAGTCAAAATGATATCGGAAACCTAAGTCCCCTTAATCACATGGTAAGCAGATCTTCTCCCAGGCAATCCAATGGAATCCTCGGTTGTTCGCTTTTGTGCTCCACCAAAATTTCGCCATTGCTCCTTAACGTTTGTTTTATAATCTCTTTTGGCAGGAGAACGCATTTTACATAGATGGGAAAAGCTTGGGCAAAAAGTTTTATGAGAATTTATTTCCTCCATTAGATAAGAATTTTGGCGACCAGCAGTTTATACAGCCATTAAGAAAATCTCTGGTGCAAGCAAAAACTTGGTGTTTAGAGCCACATATTTCTCAGGTAGCCAGAGATTGATGCCAATTCCACTTCCTTATGAATACCAATGATCTGTTTGAATGTTCCTTTTACTTTGTGTCATACTTTGCTGCCGCACAAACTATAATATTTGTCTAGAACTAACTGCGGGCCCTGTGCCCTCCCGCACAGCTTAATTATCCTTATTAACTCACCACACTTCTGGACATCTGCTTTGCAGAAAACGAAGCTATCCTATGCAAACAAAACGTCAGATACTGGTGTATAGCTCTCACGATCTTTAGCCCAGTGATCTTACCCTCTTCTTTTGCGCCTCTTAGGTGCGAGATGAGAGCTACCGCCAATAATATGAAAAAGGAACGGGGATAATTGATCACCTTGTTGCTGACCTCGAATCGGCAGTAGGTTTCCTTATGGGTCTCCATTTAAGAGTATTTGGTATGAAACCGATGACCCACCAACGAATCCAAGAGAAACATTTTCTTCAAAATACATTTTAGAAACGTGGGAACCTAAATTTGCACTTTTAATATTTGTAACGAGGAAAGCAAAATTTTTAATGGGGGTCAATAATATAATGCATAGAATAAATAATGGGTTCCAATACAAATCTCTAAATGTGTTCCGATCTTCTCCCCAAAACTACTAAGAAAATTAAAAACTGTAAATAATAGTGTATGAAATATGTGTCTCTCTGCCTAAAAATGGCAAAACCTTTATAAACTAGATCAAAACTCGTTCAACGGCATCCTTGTAATTTTTCTGACTTGGGCTTGAAGTTGGCCAATACCTCTGCGAGTAGACCGTCGATCGACAGCAAGCATGCACCATCGGTCGATGGTCAGGTCTGACTTCGACTCTTACTTAGCTGATTGCAAACACCGCGATTTCAAGTGAGTTGGCGATTTTTCCGAGAAAGTTAGAAAACACACATAAATTGCAAAATAGTCCAAAAGTGGCCTAAAACATGACACAGCCCATTGAATTGGATGATTCTCAGGTATTGTTTACCCCGCTAGGAAATGATAATGGAAGAAAAAGATATTAATGGATAAACTCGAATCCCGACAAATAAGGAAAGATAGAAGGAAATGGAAGATGCAGACCTACAGTAAAATTGCAACATGGTCGCCTCTGGAGGATAATATAAAAAAGGATAGGGCAGAGAAGAGAAAAAGAAGAAACTTAGCCACCAAAATTCTCTGCAACTAGAAATTTAGGCTTTTATTTTTGACTTTCGCTAAGCGAGCTGCGACTCACATAGGTTTTATATACATAGGTGGTTACTCTAGCTAATATAGGTAGGATTTACTTAATGTGTTATTTGATTTCTGTCGTAACTTTGCTTCCAGGTGAACTTCATGTACGATTATTTTCTCTGGAACGGTCAGACGCAAATTTGTTATAAAGTTTATCGTACTTAAAATCGTTTTCTATGTTATCTTGTTTTCGTTTTTGCATCTTTTTATTACTAGTCATTGGTTCTGCTCGGAATCCGGACTGGTATACCTTGTTATTTACCAGTTTAAGACTATCATTTGGACCATATTTGGAGTCTGCTATATATGTCTAGACTGTAGTTTAGATATTTTTTAGTTTAAGTACGTTTTGGAGCATTATGGAGATAATGGAGCTTGATAAAACATTCAGAAAAGATATTCAGTAGCTGTTCACAATCAGCTAAGTCAGAGTCAAGGTTAAACTTGACCATCGATCGATGGTGCATGCCTGTTGTTGATCGACGGTCTACTCGGTTAGGTATTGGCCGACTTCAAGCCCAAGTTAAAAAAATTACAAGAATGCCCCTGAACGAGTTTTGACTTAGTTTATAAAGGTCATGCCATTGTTTAAGCAGGGAGACACAAATTTCATATCACATAAAGTATTATTTACAACTTTTGGTTTTCTTAGTAGTTTGGAGAGAAGATCTGAACTCCTTTAAAGATTTGTTTTGTAACCCCATTATATATTCTATGCATTATATTATTCAGTTAAAAATTAATTTTAATTTTTTTTTTGTAGATTTGGCGCTATTGCCGAGGAGCAAGGATCGCAATTAGATTTATTTTCTAGGGTTTAGTCTAGTCTTTTTCTTTTATTGCAAGTTACTGAAAAATTCTCTTTCTTATCTTTCAGGTGCATGCCCAACCGTACCATAAGCAAAAAGAACAAGGAATTACTCTTCTCATACCAGTTGCAATCAAACATTCAATCTGCAAACCGACGCGACTATCATCGATCGACAGTAGCACTCAACCGCCGATCGACGCTCACGCACCAAAATTGATCGACATACCCATACGGCCTTGATCGACTGTAGCTCACAAAAGATCTTTGCGGCTTTAGTTGTGGTTCGAGATGAGAGAGGAGACCTGTATGATCTTGAAGGTCATCTGCGTAATGCAACATGTAAAAAGAATTGACGAGCAAAACTGTAATCCCCCAACCAGAAGCAGACGCTGTGATATCTCAACCTGAAGCTGTCGCCCAACCTGCTCACCGGACACTGGCAGACTACAATTGTCCAGACCAGTTTTATGCTAACATATCCGCTATTTGTCCTCCAACTTTCCAGGGGAATGATTTTGAGATGAAACCGTCTTCTTCGCCCTTGTTGCGCTGACACCCTACCATGGATTGCGACATGAGCACCCAATGGATTACCTAGAGCGATTTGAGGATCTAGTATCTGCTATTAAGGCCAATAGATTCCATGAGAACTATCTATTCTGCAAGCTTTTCAAGTACTCACTTGATGGAGATGCTTCGCATTGTCTTAAGCAACTACCACCAGGATCTCTGACATCCTGGAGAGACATCAAGAATGCATTGGTTTATCATAAGAGTTGTCAGACTTCCAAGTGACCTTAAACCAGTGTTCATTTTACAGCAGCTGCCAAGTGACCTTAAACCAATTTTCCGCCATTTTCATCCCCTTTCTCATGTGGTATCTCATCTTCTCATCCACTCATTACTGTCTTGGTTTCAAAAGAAGAGGCACGAACCCGCCGCGATCATCGCCAACCACAACGACTAAACGCCTTGAGTCATCACAACCCACTGGAGAGTCATGCTTTGATCATGTCGTTACCATCGCGTTTGAGACACAGGCTAGCCTCATTGTTTATGGTTGACATGCTTTTGAGCGATGGGTGTAAGACGTCACCATGAGGAGGAGATGGGACACATCCATCATCGTTTATTATCACCAAAGTTATCAATCACCATTGGAAGAGACGCTATAGTACATGACTGATGCACATCATCGACACCACCTCGTTGTCACCTTTTTCATTGGATCCAAGAAATGTTGAGGAGGAGCGATCTTGAGCCATTTCGTTTCATCACCACTGATCCGTGTTGCTATGACCCAAGCGTCACCGAAGACGCAACGTTGTTGTCGGAGATAAATAAATTATGTGGAGCCCATCTACATGCACATATTGAAGTTACACACCAGAGGCGTATACTTTAGAACGTGAGTAAAGAAATGTCAATCCAAAGAGCTTAAATGTTTCATAAGCTGCAAGCAAGTCCTTGATTATGAGCCATAACTACTGTTTGTTGCGCAGGAAGAAATCATGAAACCCTAGTACGTGTTTTAGTTGGATGACACATATCTGTTCCCGAGTATTATGCGATCTTTGAAAAGATGAGGAGATGCTGCAACACAGCTTAGTCGACCTGTTGTGCCAAAGCTTACACGTCGATAATCGCTACGGACGGTGCATAGTGGGCACAAATCACATACAAGAATCCTCCATAGGGGGATGCCTTAATTGCGGGTGTGCTAGCACTTATCTCGTAACGAGGGCCATTATTTGTCCCTTGAATAATTTAGGTGCCGTGTTTGTTAACATGTGATTAAATTATATATATTCTGAATGTTATTTCCTAGTCTATGAAATTCGGGTTTACCATCCCATACCTCACTGAGTGACTCCCTTGTTACTCACTCCTCTTTCTTCTCCATTTTAAGTGAGACAAGCGAGTTGATATATATGGGCTGGAATGGTGTTATTGGACGTTTTTATTCGGATTTTATTTGGGTTTATACTGAATGGAGATGTAGTTATGAAAAAATACACAAACCTTTTTCTTATCATCCATTAAAGCTTTGTAATCGTACCTGGATTGGCCTTTTTATTTAGTATAGATATGAAGGCAAGTCCTAATAGTCACTAGCATGAGTGTTCTCATGAAAATACTAAGGGCCATGAACCTTTGTAATGCCCGGTTCCGTGTACTACCTTCATGAAGTCAATTATATGTTTATGCCGGATTCTTTTAAGATTACTACAACCAGTAAGTTTATCTCGGTGACGAACATACCTATAGACTGCAGATTATGTATGAAGATCTATAATATTTATGAAAGTGGAATTCTGGAGAATATATTGAAATAATTGAAACAAAAATCCTCCACGAACATTCTGGAAAAAAACATTTGGCATACGTTACACGTTTACAAGACTTCTTGACACATTTACAAGAGTTCTTGATGCTGAAAACAAACTTTTTGATCAATAAAAGCTTGTGTAATTTCAGTATTAGTTCCTTATTTGCCACTAAATATGTCACCACCCTTAGTGGTTTTACTCTTCCAAAACTGTAATGGCTTTATATTCTAATTTTGAACATTTCCAAAACTACCAAAATCCAAAGAAAAATTGTATAAACCCGAACAAAAGACTAACTTGTGGCCGCCAGAGAACCAATTTGACGGGTAACATCTAATATGTGCCGGAAGGAGTAAGTCTTGAATAGTATGGGAACGACATAAAAGGTTTTAGTAAAGCTTATATTACCTAAGGATGAATGCTTGGTAGATGAGAATTATATATGATGGACACAACTTGCTCACTTTGGCCATTAAAGTAATCAAAGGCTCTAAATTGATCAAGATGCATCCATATCCACTAGTTCGGAATCAAAAGGTTTGGAAAATGACTGGTCAAAGGGAAGCCGCATGGACTGTGTGAAAAGATAGATATGCCATTTAGAGCATATGTCATAAACTTTTCGAGTCAACACTTCCGCTTGTTAAGGCCAAATGTAAGCATCATAATAGTACTCAAATAATATAATAAGATGAGTAATTTAAGGAGTAAACATGGTAATTTGAGTTGAGTTTATTAGAAATTTCAGTCGGACGTTTCACTTTTATAGGTTAATTGCATTTGGTCAGGTTTATGAGGAAGCAAGATGGTGGCCAGCCTTGTGCTTCTGCCTAAAAAGATTAGGGTGAGTCACCTGAATGTCTTGCTTCGCCTTTGATAGGGTATGATATTTATCACTTTTAGGCCATGATATCAGCTCTATTTAGAGTCCATTATATAAGTTTGGAGTATGTTTTACAGTATTTTAGGTTCAGGTACGTTCTTGACAACTTTGGTCATTCTAGAGCTTTTTGAGATGCAGAATTGTGTAGACGCGTCAGATGTTTAGCTCTGGGCGGATACCTTCCCACCGTGAAATTGATCACATCTTTATATACAAGATAGAGATCTGATTTAGATTTCCAATGTCACCAGTTTGAGGTCCATCGGACGGTTAGATCTTAAGTTATGCCCGATTTACTGAAAAGTGGCATGTCTACCTCGCGAGAGGAAGCTGTCGAGAAGATGAATTACTGTCGATCGACGGTGATCCAGAAGACAGACCAAACTTTTTTTTTGGCGACTTAAGACCAGAAGCTACCACAAATTACCAGAATACCCATGGACAACCTAAAACCCTCTTTAAATATTTTCTAAGCCATTGTCAATGGCTACGCTTAACAAGCTTAATTTTTATTCATAGTTCAAGGTTAAGAGAGAAGAGAGGAACTCCTTCAGAGTTCTCCTAGAACTCCTTTGGTTTTATATTGCTTTATATTTTATATCTATTCAATTTTTGCTTTCAAATATCATGTTTGGGTAAATCCATCTGCTAGGTTTAGGATTTCTAGGGTTTTGATAGATTAGCCAAATAATAAAACGGCTAGGATGATTATTAGATCTATCAATACGATTGTTCTTAATACTTGTTTGTAGAGTAATTAACTAAAAACCTGATCTTAGGATAGTTAGGCGCAAGCGAGAGCATTGTCTATTACCTGAATATAATCATGTTGAGCTAGGTTGTTAGAAGAAAACGAGAGTTGATCGAGGAACCTAGTGAACATATCAAATTAGGTCGTAATGCTTGACTCAAGCGACCATCCATCGATACTAGCTCAATAGCCTCGATCGACGGCCAATCCGATTTCACAACGAGAGTTGGAACAAATACTTAGTCAATAGATTAGACTCACAGCAAGAACATGTCATCTTTTATAATAGATATCGAGTTCTATGACTAATACCCTTAGCTTCTATCTACTATAATCCTGATTACCTGAATGAAACCATAAGTCTAGCAATCCTTCCTTTCATAAAACAACAAACTCCTTGATTACTCATTACTCTATATATTATATGACCTAGCATAGTTCTGAAACTCAAGTCTATTGTGTGACATATCGAGTCTATGTGGATACGATCCATAAGTACTGCAAATCTTTTATTTGAGGGAGTTACTCTTGGGGTAATTTGAGCACATAAAATTTGGTGCCGTTGCGAGGGACTCTGATCACCATTGGACTAGCTGTAGGATTTTGTCTAGTTTTTTATTTTAGTATTACTTACCCTACTCTTCTTTTCTTTTGTTTCAGGTACATATATCTTAGTACCAAGAAGCGATGAGAAGAGGATTTTTGGACTCTACAAGAAGGAGTCTACTTATTCACGCACGATCCATAAGTCTAAGAGAGCAGTCAACACCCTCCAAGCAGCGATCAACAATGAAGAGAAATGAGTATCGATCGACACCAACACCTCGTTGTCGATCGATACCATCACTATGACGTTGATCAACGTTAAGACCTCAGCATCAATTGATGCCACTTTCGAAAAGACAGAGGAGACTGAAGTTCTTATACTTGAGGCTGATGAGAATGGGATCTTACGAGACGAAGAAGGTCGTCCTCGCAATAGTATATAATAATTGATTAATTCGCATGGTGCTGTGATCCTTAATGTTATTGTTGTGGCTGAGATGAATGATTTCGGGATGAGCCATGAATAGTAAAATTGTATAGATCAGTACCTCTTTCTGGGACTTCCTCACGAAGATCCCAGAGACCACATCAAAGAAGTTGAGAGACTAGTCTCAAAGACCGATCGACAAGGAATATCTGAAGATCACACACTCTGCAAGATTTCCCATATTCTCTATCTGGAGATGCATTTAGAAGGTTCAGTCAAGTGCAGCCAGGATGTCTAACATGTTGGGAGGACATTAAAAGCACCTTCCTCAGCAAATTTGTCACTGATGCTGTAGCAGCTCGACTAAAGAAGATTGATGATGTGCTGAACATTATGATTAAAGAGCGGTAGAAGGAGATGATGTTTAAGTTTAGTCAGATATTGGGTGTTCCTTATAGCAAGACGGATGGAGAATGCGAAACGGATGAAGAATCTGAAACATTGAACGCTCACGCCAAGAAGCCAAATATTCAGGTTCAACAGACATATGAGATTACACAGAAAGGTGATGAACATCATGGATCTGAGCAAAGCAGAGAAGAAGAAGCTGATATTAGTAATCCGACGTCAACATCGATCGACACTAAGACCTCAGCGGTTATCGACATCATGACCTCAGCGGTTATCGACATCATGATCGACATCATGACCTCAGCATCGATCGACACAGAATCCTATTATCGATCAACATCTATTGAAACCCCTGAAAGATCGAGTTGTCCTCAGGACATTGCAAACTCATTACTGAGATTTGATCAGTCGATTATAGAGGACTTCTTGGATCTAGAGAATGAGAAACAGCCTGAAAATTTATATCATGACTTGGATGAAGCTTGATGACGATCAACACACTTCGGGAAAAGATCTAGAGACTTCCTAAGGCTAACATCGATTGTCACCCGCCTAATAATATCGACCAACAACCACCAGATCCTATTGAACTACACCACCAAACCGACATCGATTGACACCCACCATTGTACGAGCTGCCAGGATATATAGTTGAGCTGGAGCCGACTGAGGAAAGTTTGTACAACTCTGAGACCTCACATATTGATGTCCCTAAACATCAGAGACCACCTATCTGCACAGAAGAAGCTGATGGGTTTCACAAAAGAGTGAAGAGGATACACGATCCTTTGAAGATTGTGGTTCCATGCACTGTATTTGATGTTGAATCTCCTATCCCACTAGATAGAAGTGTGCATCTAGGTTATTACAATGGGGTATTTGATGACCATCATCATGCAACAGTTTCACAACGAGTGTTGAGATTTACGAGCAAAGTCGACAAAGACCACACAGAACCAGTATCAAACGACATCAACAAGCATGCATCAATCGACACTCCACACTCTGTGTCGATTGAAACCCCTAGCGTATCTCTTCACGCAAAGACAGAAACAGCCAAGACTGGGGGAAGGAGCAGAAAGAAGAAGGAGAAGAAGAAGAAGAGGAACTGGAAGAAGAGGAAAAGGACCAAGGGTGGTTCTGAATTGTCATTGATTCCCCACTTCTCAGATGGAGTCAAGAAATATAGAGTGCACAGCAGATTCTTTCCACAGCCATTTGCAATGCTTCGAGCACTCCTTATTGCTGAGATGATATACAAAGGAGAAGTGGCTACGGAGGCTTTCACAAAAAGTTTGATGAAGCTGAAGATAGTGGACATTGGGAATTATTTTGGAGCAAGAACCCAATCTCATCCACATTGAATCAGATCTCCAAAAGTCAAGCTAATGACTATAACCAAGCGCTGAGTGGGAGGCAACCCGCTGTTTAGTAAGTTTTCAATTGGTTTTTACTTATGCTAGTTTTAATTTTGGTTTTTATTTTACTTTTCAAGGTTTTTAAGAGAAGGACTAGAATGTTTGAGTTCACCATCGGTCGACACCATCAGCTCACCATCGGTCAACGACTTGGATGGTTCACCATTGGTCGACACTCACAACACACCATCGGTCGACACTCCTTTCAGAGTTCGGTATACTCGACTTTCTATACAAATTTTACTTATGATTTAGTTATTACTAAACCAAACCAAGACGGGATTACACTAGTGACGGTGTAATTTAAGTCTGGGGGAGGTTCGCTGATGTAATTAATGTTTTGACAGTAAGAACATGAAATCCCTAAGCTAACAAGATGATTACTCAAACATGGAAGCAATAACACAAATCATAGTCTAAATGAATACTAGATATAGAAATCAATATAAAACCAAAGGATTTCCAATCAATCTCTGAATAAGGAGTATTGATCACTTCTCCAAAAGGAAATCAATCAAATAACGCTTAGCCGTCAACAATGACTTAGAAAACTATATAAATTAGGCCTAAACTCGTCCAGGGGTATTCTGGTAAACTGTGGTGGCTTCTGGACTTAAATTAGCCATAAAAAAAACATGTCTTCTGGGATCACCGTCGATCGACACCAAGCCTAGACAGTCGATCGACACCAGGCCTGGGCCGTCAATCGACACTCATTCATCTACTCGACAGCTTCCTTTCGCGATGCCATAACTTTAGATCTAACCATCGATAGACCCCAAACCGTTGGCATTGGAAATCTAACTCAAATTTATATTTTGTGTCCAAGGATTAGCTCAATCGCGTTGTGGGAAGGTCTCCAGCCATAACTAAACAACTTACACGTCTGGTCAGTTCTGCATCTCAAAAAGCTCTAAAATCACCAAAGTTCTCTAGAACGTACCTGAACCTGAAAATAATCTAAAACATACTTAAAAGATATATAATAGACTCTAAATAAGGCAGATATCATGGCCTAAAATTGGTAAATATCAGACCATATCAACTCCCTCTGACTTATCATTTTGCTTGTCCTCAAGCAAAGAATATC